>CM028135.1:128085000-128650000 GCA_016271365.2 Neoceratodus forsteri | reverse complement strand
GAATGCTGCATCTATGATGGGGACAGCAGACTGCAGAGCCTACCTGCTCCACCTGCTTGCTGCTGACAACGCTTGTGACACATCGGTGTCAGACTCTGGTCTTCTCACCAGCTGGTTTCTGGGGGTCTTGCTGGCTTCTAGCCCGATTTTAGTTTCTGTGCCAAGGGTGGATCTGATCCCCACTGGACCGTGGGCTACTCCTCAGTGTATGACCAGACCCTCCTGTGATGTGCAGCTTGGTAGTGATGCCGATGCTTCTTGGTCCCCGGAGAGAGGGTTGCGGGATGCTGGCTGGACTTGGTCTCCAAAGACTGCCTGTTGGGAAGCTGGAGAGGTCCTGGTTGCTGCTGCTATCATGGATTTGGCTCGGACCATGGCTACTCCGTTGTGGGTTGTTACCGATCATGTGAGGGGTGCTCCTCCTTGTCTGGGCAGTGTAATTCCAAAATGCCCACTTCAGGTGACGCAGTTCAGTCTCCTTCTGAGTCAGAGAAAATGGTTACCATGAAGACTGAGAGAGTGCATCCTCCTGGGGGTGCAAGTTCTGGAATGGGCTCTCCCTTTGCTCCCGTTTTCCTTGCTTCATGTGCACTGCCATCTACAACTACTTTGGACATAGTTTTGCCCTCTGCTGTTTTTTTCACCAGTGGTTGTGTCTGAGACTGTTCTTTCGCTGTGTCCCCCTGGTTCTGTTTTGCCGGAGACTGTTGTCCAGGAGTGGGGAGACATTGGGGGTCTTACTACTGTTACAGTTTCACTCAGGCATAAGGTATCTCCTCAAGAGCCTCCTCCTCCTCTGTTCTCTCATATGAAAGTGGTGTTATGGATAACTCTGCAGCCCCTATCCCTGTAGACAGCCCTAGAATTATTTTGGCTGATGTTATGGAGGATCTCAATGCTGTGTCGGTGTCATTGTCAGGACCACCACCCTCTGAAGCAAAATCTGAGAGACCGCCCAGGTCCTCCCACCCAGCTCCGGAGTGTGTGACCCCGAACACCTCTCATGGCTCTTTAGTAGAGCCATGCAAACCTCTACCTAACAAAAACTTTAAATTTACCTTTTTTTTTTAACCTGGGTACTCTGACAAGATGCAGAAATGCAGTATGTCTGAAGTACAAGGGGGACTTGGAAGTCCCCCCTGAATCAGGTTTATGTTTATTTATTTATTTATTTAGTTTTAGTTTTTGTTGACCAGGTAAGTGCACTAGACAAATTCTGCCTATTTTCAGGCATGACCGGGGGAAGGGATACAGATGAATGCCAACTGACCTTGAACCAGATGAAACTGTTGGTGGTATTTTAGTGAATGAGGAAATTTGGCCAGGACACCGGGAAATTCCCTGCTCTTTTCGATAAGTGCCATGGGATCTTTAACATCCACCTGAACTACCACCAATCCAGGCAGATGGGACCTCGGTTTATCATCTCATCCGAAAGGCGGCACCTCACAAGTGCAGCACCCCTCTCATGCTGCACTACAGTGTCAGTACTGGGATATTAACCCAAGTGCCAGATGTGGGAACTGAACCCACAGTCCTCTGATCTCCCGGCCTCAGAGGTGAGTGTGCTACCTACTGAGCCACTGACACTGATGTTGCCAAACAGTTGCTGAAGGATTCCATGGGCTTTCTTGTGAAGGAGATATTTGTCCTCATTCATATATCTGGGGACACACAATTCGACATCAGCTTTAACACACCCCAGTTGGAGCATTTTTGGTCAAAATTTCCAAAAGTGCAACATTCCACATTGTGGTCCCCTTCAGTGCTCTGATGAAGCCTAGGGTAAAATATGTTACTGTCCTTTTATGGAATGAGGGAGTGCATCGAGCTGACATTCTGTATTGGATCAAACAGAGGGCTGATGTGCTGGACAGTTCAACTCCGATTTTGGACACTAAGGACATTTGGACCGGTGGGGTTGAAAATCAAGGTCTGTTTATGGTCTTCAGAGGACGGTCCCCAGCACCTCCCCAGCAGTTTTTATATTGGCCAAGGCAGGGGCTTTTGTTTTTATGCTGGGCAGCCCAAGACTTGTCATCGATGTGGCTTCCTGTCCCATCTGAGTAATGTCTGTGATACTCTGTTCTGCAGTTTCTGTTTACAAACTGGGCATTCCAGTAAGTTTTGTACTAATCCAATCAAGTACAACCTGTGTGAGGAGCTTGGGTACTTGTATTTGACTTGTCCTTGGGCGGTGCATAATAAAGGCTCTCAATACAATCATGACAGTATGGTTCATGATGCTCAAGATAAAAGAGCACAGGAATATCAAGAACAGGGACAGGGACACAGTCTAGATTTACCAAGGGATAGTTCTACCTCTTCCTCGACAACTTCGGATCTTCAGACTCCGGTGCCTGTTCCCACAGGGGATGTTGATATCCGGCCTATGGTGACAGTGGACTCAGATGTTCCTCCCACCTCTACTACTGCAGTGCTTCCACATTCTGATTCAGTAGGACTGGAAGTTCCTGACCTTGGCATGGATGCATCTGTTCTGGACTTGAATTCTGTTTCAATGCCCCCCAGGTGCCGCATGAAGTTTTCCAAAGGTGGGAGGAAAGAGTCAGAGTTTGAGAAATGTACCAAAACAGAAGGTGTCAGAAACAGAACTTATTGGAACCAGCAATGCTTTTTCTGCTCTTCAAGACCACACTGATGAAGATACATAGAAACATAGAATTTGACGGCAGAAAAGGACCGCTTGGCCCACGTAGTCTGCCCATTTCCTTACCTAATGGATAAGCTGCAGATCCTAGTTAACTAGCAGCCTACTTCTTCCTACCCCCACCCCATAGAATTGCCTTATGACTGTCCCATGCATGCTTGAATTCCACCACTGTTTTTGACTCCACAACCTCCTCCGGAAGGCCGTTCCATGCATCCACAACCCTCTCTGTGAAAAAATTCTCCCTTAAATTACCTCTGAGCCGCCCCCCCTCTATCTTCAAATTGTACCCCTTGTTCTTGCACACCTCTTTTTTTGAAAGATGCTACCCTCTTGGACTTTGTTGATTCCTTGAGGTACTTGAAGTTTCTATCATGTCCCTCTCCTCCTTTCCTCGAGGCTATACATGTTAAGCTCCTTAAGTCTCTCTTCATATGTCTTCCGGTGCAGACCCTGCACCATTTTAGTTGCCCTCCTCTGGACAGCTTCCATCCTGTCTATGTCTTTGCAAAGATTGGGTCTCCAGAACTGCATGCAGTACTCCGGATGGGGTCTCACCAGCTGTCTGTACAGAGGGAGAATAACTTCCTGTTTTCTACTGGTGATGCCTCTCCCTATGCATCCCAGTATCCCCCCAGCCCTCCTTGCTGCCCTCTCACATTGCTTGCCCACCTTTAGGTCATCTGATATGACTACCCCCAGGTCCCTTTCCATTTTTGTTGTTAGTATCTACGCCCCCATTGTGTACTCTTCCCCTGGGTTTTTGTTTCCCAGGTACATTACCTTGCACTTCTTAGCATTGAATCTAAGCTGCCATACATTTGACCATTCCTCTAACCTTGCCAAGTCCCTTCTCATCCTTTCCACCCCACCTTGTGCATCAACTCTGTTGCAGATCTTTGTGTCATCTGCAAAGAGACATACTTTTCCTTCCAGTCCCTCTGCAATGTCGCTTATAAAGACATTGAAGAGGACCAGTCCTAATACTGAATCCTGCGGTACCCAGTAGTAACTCCCCTTTCTTCAGAGTGGACTCCATTTACTATTACTCTCTGTGTCCTATTCTCCAGCCAATTCTTTAACAGGCTGTCATCTTGGGACCCACTCCCAGGCTGGCTAACTTGTATTAATCTTTTGTGTGGGACTGTGTCAAATGCCTTGCTAAAGTCTAGGTAGGCCATGTCCACAGCCCCTCCTGATCTACTACTTTGGTCACCCAGTCAAAGAAATCTATCAGATTCGTCTGGCATGACCTTCCTGCTGTGAATCCATGCTGCCTTGGGTCCTGTGCCCCTCTGGCCTCTAGATACTCGACAGTTCTTTCCTTCAGAAGTGATTCCATAATTTTCCCTATCACTGAGGTTAAACTAACAGGTCTGTAGTTTCCTGCTTCTGCCTTGCTCCCACTTTTGTGAAGGGGAATCACATCTGCCCTCCTCCAGTCCTCGAGTACCACCCCATCCTCCCATGATTTGTTAAAGAGGGTAGTCAGTGGTGTCACTAGTTCTACACTTAGTTCTTTTAGAATTCTGGGATGAATCCCATCAGGCCCCATTGCTTTGTCCACCTTCAGTTTTAAGAGTTCTTTCAGAACCCTTTCTTCTGTAAATGGGCTGGTATCAAGTTCTGTATCCAGAGTGTTTCTATTGTTTGTTTTAGGTACCTCCCCTCTTCATTTGTAAATACTGAGCAAAATATCTGTTTAGTATCTCTGCCTTTTCACAGTCACCTCTGCCCACCCCCTCGCCCTTTATTAAGCCTCACTATCCCTCCTTGGTCTTCCTTCACTGTCTGATGTACCTATAAAAGGTTTTATCCCCCTTCTTAACTGAGTTGGCTATCTTTTCCTCGGTTTGGGCCTTTGCTGTTCTGACTGTCTTCCCAGCTTCCTTTTGCTTTAACTGATACAGTTCTCTGTCCTGTTCCTTCTGTAATTCCTTGTACTTCCTGAATGCTTTCTTTTCTCTTGAACCTTCACTGCCACTTCCTTTGAGAACCATAGTGGTTTCTTACATCATTTTGTTTTGTTTATTTGCTTCACACAAAGGCTTGTTACCTCTCGATGGCAGTTTTATTATTCCCATTGTTCTTCCACCTCCTTCCTGCCCATTTGCTAGTGCATTCCTTGGGCACTCACCCATTTTGGCAAAGTCAGCCCTCTAAAGTCCAGCACTTTTGCCTTTGTGTAGCTTGACTCTATTGCTGTGTTTATTGTGAACCATACTGTGATTCGATCGAAGTTCCCAGATGGCTACCCACTTCTATATCTGTGATCTCTCTCCATCTCCATTTGAGAGAACCAGGTCTAAGATTGCTCCCTCTCGAGTGGGTTCCAATACTAGTTGTCTAAGGCATGCCCCTGTAGGGCATCTAGAATAACCCACTCTTCAAAGTGGCTGCTGCAACTGCACTCCAGTTAACATCTGGCATATTCAGATCACCCATCAGCAATATCTCCCTTTTTCTGCCATTCTAAGTATACTTTCTATCATTTCCTTGTCCATTTCCTCCCCCTGAGAGGGGGGTCTGTATACAACCCCTGTGCGGATTGTGGTGCCATTGCCTGTCTCCAAATTGACCCACAGTGCTTCTTCTCCTCCCTGTTTACCCTTTTGTTCTGTTGCTTTGATTCCTTCCCTTATGTAAAGAGCTACTCCTCCTCCTCTTTTACCCTCCCTGTCCCAGGGATTTGGATGCCTCTTCGGTGGCATAATTGCAAAAAGACCTGTCAGATATGGAGATTGAGCCAGCTAACGTTCGGACCTTCCGAAAAAGGACTAGAAAGAAACAACAAAAACAGTGGGGGAATTTAAGAATGCATGGGACAGGCATAAGGCAATTCTAGTGGGAGGTAGGAGGAAGAAATAGGCTGTTGGTAAAACTAGGATCTGCAGCTTATCCAATAGTTAGGGAAATGGGCAGACTGGGTGGGCCAAGCGGTGCTTATCTGCCATCAAAGTCTGTATTTCTATGTAACATGTTACCTGATGGTCCCCCCTTTTTCCCCTTACCTGTTTAATTTCTTATGGCTCAGGATTTGACATGGGCTGTTAAAATCATGACTCTTAATGTCAATAACATCTGAAATTATAAGAGGAGACTCAACACTCTTACTTCTCTGAGTGATTCTAATGCTAACATTTATTTCTTACAGGATAGCTGTAACCCTGGCGCCTCTATACCAAGGGCTACTACTCCTGTCTGCTTCTCTGGCTGCAGGCTGAGGGGCCTGGGCTTGGAATTAACTGTTACTGGGGTCTCCCTACCCTCAGTATACAAACAATTATGGTGCCTCCACCCAGAGTAGTGCTTAAGTGGATCACTAGCAGAGTTGGTACAGCCCTCTGGGAAGCTATGACCACCCACAATCCCACCTAGTGACCTGCTACACTTTGCTTCACAACTGCAACACTTAACACTTTGGATACTGGCTAATATCAGCACTAATGATATGCCCATGCAGCATCCATTTACCAGCAGGGTTCGGTCTTCTGGCATTCACCCTGTGACCCCCTGTAGCAAACAGCGTCAACAATATAACCATGCATGCACTCTCAAATACATTTGTTAATGTTTCAGCAAATTTATACCAGGAAATTATATGCTCACAAGCCAGATTAACAGTAAAACAGCAAATCAAATTTATTGAGGAGACGTGAACAAGAGAGGGGCAAGAATCTAGGCAATTGATTACTTTACTGTACTGAGACAGGTGTATTGGCTTGTTAATTGCTTCAGTCCCTGATTTTATCAGCCTTTGCAGCTACTGGGTACCCAGAGTGGAAATCAGGCATGCCTGAGGTGGTGCCACGGGTTGGCTGGCATTGCAGCTGAAGTTGGGGCCCTTGATGGAAAGACGGGTGATTAAACATGAGCAACACACTTGTAAACCATAAAACATTTGTATCCGTGGCCGGATGGCCCAGTCACATTAAAACACATTAACTGGCGAAACTGAATCAGATGGTATCATTTAAATGACTGATGATTTGTCGCAGGGAACTACCCTGGCTTTACTCACTGTACCCAGATGATTGGAAGAAGGCACTGGTGACATCAAGACCTGCTGCTTGCTTGAGCCATTGATGGGGACCGAGGCCAACACGACTCACCTCTACTTCACGGCCTTTCCCTGTATGTGGCCACAGCCTGCATTCAATTGCTGTGCAGGGGCTGCATCCCCGATGCTGTTCTCTCACCTGAATGCTGAAAATGGCACAGGAACAGTCTGGCTGGGCCGACGTTGGCATAGGCCCTGCTGAATTAAATGTCTTTTAAAGTTAAGCTGCTTGCTGGTGAACCCTCCAGCTGGGTTTTGATGAAAATCTTTACTACACTGGAGGGGCTCCTGATTTGCCACAGGAGTCCCAAGATCAGTGTCACCACACGCACGATAGGCCACAGGCTTGTGGCTGAAGAAACAGCAAACTTTCCCTTTCTTGGGTTCTGACAGTTTTTCCTCAGCTGATTGCTGACTATTGTTGAGAAACCCCTTTTGGTCTGCTTAGGAGGCAGTTCCAGAACATCGATCCCCTTTTGGACCGAAAAAAAGCTCACAGGATGCAATACAGGCCTCTTCCTGTGAAGGGTGACCAAGCCATACAGGCTCCGCTAAATTCAGAGGATTGAGCTGCAATGCACACAGTTAGAAAACAGTTTTAGAATGTGTCTGGTTTTCCTGTATTCAAATTGGCTGTGGGAGCTGTCAATCACAGTTCCGGCACTCCCATTGGTTTATTTAGGCACCAACAAGAAAGGTCACAGTTTCTCCCATAAGGTACTACAATTAGGACCCCTTGGTTCCGATTGGTCCAAAACGGTAGTCCAGGACCAAAGATAACAGCTCCCATCAGAGAACATGACACTGGCATTACTGTCAGTTCAAAAATTTATTTTATTTAAACAACAGTGAGGATTTAGAAATAAAGGTTTACAGATTATTGTATGTAAACAGGTACAAATGTTGTATGATCAGGAACATTCTGTAGTACTATATCGTAAGTTTCTGTCTCTGTGGGTGCATTGTACAGGGTGGATGAAGTAACCTATTCTTGTGCTTACTAGTTATTTTTTCAGTTTTTGTTCCTGATGTTTTTGTTTTGATCTATACCCAATGTAAGTTGTCTTTGTATGAAGTAAGATTTTCTTCAATAAAACCTCCCATACTCTTGCCAGTAGGGGGACCCTTTTACTGTCTGCCAAGATGGCCGACTCATGTGGTTGAGGAAAAGGAGGGGGATGCTGTTGCTGCTGAGGTAGCTACGGAGGTTACTGTCCCTGAATCGCCTATGGAACAGTCTGTTGTTTCTGCTATGGAAAGCCCTACAGATATTAGTACCCTGGTACCTGCTGTGAATTTTTTTACTGACCTTGGACCATCTGCAGTGACTAGTCCTCCTGTGCCTGCTTTCGGGATGGACTGCTCTGGTGCTGTACCTGTTGGAGACATGCTGTTGGCTGAACAGCATTTGCAAGACCAGCTGGATTAAAAAAAAAACAGCATTTACTGTCTCTAATTGAACTTGAGGAAGAGAACTTTTTGAAAGCACAAACTGAATTATGTGCCCATGATGGGACGAACCAATGCAGTTTTCTTCAGTGATCAGTGATTTTCCCTCTCAGCTTACAGGTATGGGACTGCTCTATAACTCTGCTATTTCATCTGGCTTGACCTCTGTACCAGCTTTGGGCTGCTTACTTGCTCAATCGATGTGGCCGGTTCGTCAGGGTGGCTCTGCTGCAATTTTGCCTGCCAGTGTTCTGGCTCCCATTTCTCCACTTTCTTAGTTCCCTTCTTTTGTTTTGGATGATGTTTCATTTTCGGTTATCAAAGGAATGATTTTTCAGGGACTGTTTCTGTGGCTGCTGTTGCCCTGCCAGTAATGCTCCCTAGCACTGAGTCTGTGCCATCACGTGGTTCTGCCTTTCAGTCAGCTCCTGCTCCTGCTGGCGTTGTCTGCACTGAGGCAGTTAATCCTGTGGCTCTGGGTTCAACATCTGATGGGACCAGCACAGGGCCACCGAACAACTAGATGCCTGTTTGTCCGCAGTTATGGAGGCGGTGCCTGCCAGATGTTGGAGCCGGTCAGAACTTTACAGAAGGCAGGGTGAATCATAGGTCCTGATGGGCGCAGTTGGATCCCGGACCCTGCTTAAGTTCCTGCCTTCAAAATTGACACTTGTGTGTACCCCCCAGGCTCCAATGCATACAGTTCCTTTAATGGAACCTTCCTTTTTGTAACTGGAGTCACCAGCAACTATGAAAATGGTCAGAAGAGTGGCAACTGGGATTTAATGCAAAGAAGAGCAAAATCATCACATAGGAAAGAGAAACCCTGAAGCCACCTATAGGCTGGGAGGGAAGTTGCTGGCAGTCACAAAGGAAGAAAGAGACTTGGGCATCATCATCACAGATGACCTGAAATCATCCAAGCAGACCTCTAAAGCAGTAGGTAAGGCTAGAGGGATGTTGGGGTGTATTTAGTAGGGGTATCACAAGTCGTAAGAGGGAGGTAATAATCCCTCTTTACAAGACACTGGTTAGGCCCCATCTGGAGTACAGCGTGCAGTACTGGAGGCCACACCTTCACAAGGACATTAACCAAATTGAGGCAGTCCAGAGAAGGGCAACCAAAATGGTGTAGGGACTGCATCAGAAGACATATGAGGACAGATTAACGGAGCTCAATATGTATACCCTTGAGCAAAGGAGGGAGAGAGGTGATATGATCGAGACATTCAAATACCTTAAGGGCATTAACAAGGTGAAAGAGTCTAATATGTTTAAATATAAGAAAAATAGCAGGACAAGAGGCCACAGCATGAGATTAGAGGGAGGCCGATTGGGGGAATGTGAGGAAATTCTTTTTCACAGAAAGGGTGGTGGATGCATGGAATGGCCTACCTCAGGAAGTGGTGGCTATGAATACAGTGCAGGGCTTCAAACAGGCATGGAATAGGCATAAGGGAGCAATACAGATGAGTATGAATAGATAGACCACTGACAGAACAAAGGCCGATGGCACATTTATAAGGTAGAACAAGAAATGGGCAGACTGGATGGGCCTTGCAGTCCTTATCTGCCGTCAACTTCTATGTTTCTATGTTTCTATGAAGGACATGCCTGCAACAGACACCGCCACGACTGGTACTAACATTACATCTGCTCCCCCCAAGCTGATTGAGGGGGCCACTGATCCTGCTATTAGGGCATTGCCTGATGCCTCAGTCGCTATTGCCATTGTCATGACTGAGATCATTGTAAGCCCCCCCAACACCTAACCAGCATCGTATCAATTAACTCCTACAAAACACTAGCTATCTCTAAATTAAAAGACATATGTAGGTGCTACTAGGCCCCCAATGCCAAGTCAACTTCCTAGGTACCAACTGGACCTCTACTTATTAAGCTGAAATGTGTTGCATAATTTAGGGCAAGGTTAAAGCTGGAATGTACTGCATATATAGCATAAGGACTTCTAGTGTGTATTCCTCTTGTATTATATATTTTTTCTTTGTTCTACATTTTCTATCTCCTGTCTATGTAATTGTGAACTGTATGTGTATGTCAGGAGTGTAGCCAGGCATTTCAGATTTGTACACCAACCTGCCACACTGCTACCCCTTCCCCACTGTTGTTCATGCTTGCCCCGCATACGACTTGAGTACAAGGATCCTGGCTCTAATCAGATGATTCCCACACTAGACCTGCTGTCTGTCTGCACTTTTAGTATGGTACTCGCTGCCCGCTGGTAAACGCCACTGACTGCACCATGATTCCAAGACCACGGCAGAAATGACTTCTCTCTCCCCTGCAGGTAGGCAGATTTGCTTCACTTGCCACTCTGCATGAGGTCTTCATTCTTTTAGCTGGCTCTGAGTCTGTTCTTCCTTCTGCTGCTCCTCAGTTCTTTTACTGCTTCTCTCGCTCCCAGTACAATTGAACTAACAGTATGACTTCTAACTTTGCTAGGGCAATTAAACTCACCGACCAAGACTTGCCACACCCCCTAGCAGATTCCACAGCCAATCACTATGCAGGTGGACCATGCAGACCTAATTGAGACCTTCAGCTTCAACGTCTGTGATCCACTCTGCCACCCCCCAAAACAAAGCTGAAAGAGAAAAGAAAAAGCCTGCAAAGCCAAACAAAGGAATTTAAATGCGATGGACTAGAGAAGGCAGAGCAATGCTGGCCAGCTTGTTTGCTACCCCCTGCTACTAAACTTGGTATGCCATGGCTTACTTGGAGTATCAGTTGCTACACCCTTGGTGTATGTGCCTCAGGACCTCCTTGTGAATGAGCTTGCTCAACGGAGTCTTTCCTGCAATAAACTTGAACTTGAACCCCCCAACTGTGGTTGGGCTTACCTGGGTGCTCCTGTCCCAGCATTCCTCACTGCTGCCATGGCCAGGGTCTTGTTGTGTCCTCGATGTCTACTGCTGGCCTCTGCATGTTTCCTTCTTCAGAGTGGGGCTGGAGGGGCAAAGTCACGGAGCTGCCATTCTGAACCCCCACTTACATGCGGGACAGCAGTGCATGCATGTGCGGTACATGCATTTTGTCTTCTTAACATAGAAACATAGACTTTGACGGCAGATAAGGACCACTTGGCCCACCTAGTCTGCCCATTTCCCTACCTATTGGATAAGCTGCAGATCGTAGTTAACCAACAGCCTATTTCTTCCTACCCTCCACAAAAATTGCCTTATGTCTGTCCCATGCATTCTTGAATTCTCCCACAGTTTTAGACCCCACAACCTCCTCAGGAAGGCTGTTCCATGCTCACCACCTCTCTCTGTGAAAAATACTTCTCACATTGCCCCTGAGCCGCCCCTTCTATCTTCAAATTGTGACCCTTGTTCTTGCACATCTCTTTTCTGAAAGATGCTACTCTCCTGGACTTTGTTGATTCCACTGAGGTACTTAAAAGTTTTTATCATGTCCCCTCTCCCTCCTTTCCTCAATGTATACATATTAAGCTCCTTTATCCTCTCCTCATATGGCTTCTCTTGCAGACCCTGCACCATTTTAGTTGCCTCCTCTGAACTGCCTGTCCTATGCATGCCAACGTAGCTCTTCCAGTGCTCCTGGACCCCTTTATGGGCAAAATGGGTCTGGGGAACTGGGGCTGAGAAAAGCCCCAAATGTACTTAGTTTAAAAGTGCCTATGAGCACTAGAAATTGGGGCTGCAACATGAATGTTAATATAGGGATCATGAATATTAATGAGCCTGCTTGCTGCCTTAGGTGGATAGTGTTTCAGCAGCAGTGACAGACTGCCAGTGGGATAAAAAGTTTAAACTCTGCATTGGGGCTAAAGGGCATAGGGGTTGCCACATATTTTTTGGGGAAATGGATAATTAAAATGTATATTTTGACTCAGCAGAAGTTTGAAGTGGGGACTGCTATTTGACTGCATGTCAACTGTATTATCAGCAGCTATGTTACAGCCTTTGACCCCTGTAGTAACCAATCGGAATGCCAGGATTTGCCAAGGGACTATGGGACTGTTCAAAGGATTTATGGGGGAAAAAGCTGCAGAAATTCTTGGCTCCCTTCTAAGGACCAATATGGCATCAAGATGGCTAAACGAATATTAATTTGCATTTATGGACAAGTGTGGCAGCCAATGAGAGAGGGCTGTTTTAAAAGCCGATAAAAGGGACTGTTTTGCCCACAGTGAGAGAGTCCAGCTGGGACTTTGAGAGTGATCAGCCTGAGGGTGAGAGGCTGCTATGGGCTTGCTAGCCCAGCAGGCCTGTGGTTTGCCAGAAGGCCTTGCCAGGCCACTGTCTGGACAAGCTGCAGAGTGCCTGATAAGATGCATAGCACCTGGCAAAGAACTGGACTGTGAGAGACTCTTCCAGGGTCAGATCTGAACCCGAGTCTTTGTGAATTGCTTCAAAGTAGTTGGGAGCTGCTGCTCGGATTGGAACCTTCAGCTGTGAAAGGAGGAATCCACAGCTCAAGACAGAGACTGTTGAGATTTGCTGCTAAAATGTTGTGAATGTCCTGCAGTGCAGAAAGAGGCCAAGGTTGGGACAGTTGAAAATCAAAGACTGAATAGGTCGCAGCCTACAGTCGCAATTCTGCAGCTTGAGAAAAAAGTGTACTGCAAAGTTGGATTTCCCCTTGGTGGGGTTAGAATGTAGAGACTGCTATTGTTGCAAGCCTGAGTAATTGTGGGTACTTACTGGGAAAAGAGACTGAGCCAGTTTCCTAGCTCCTGTGCTACTGCAGCAGAGGAAAGTGTGTACCAGCCACTCATCTGGGGAGCCATTCAGCCTGTTTTTACCAAGACCGAAGAGGAGACCACCAGCGAGGAAGATGTCAAGAGGCCTGCCAGGTGAACACCGCATACAAAGGCCCCTGGTGCGGGTGAAGATTGGAAAGGCCTGGCAGGTGAAGACCTTCATCTTGATCACATCTTCAAGTACCTACAGCTGTGGCATGCCACCAACTCCTTCATCAGCATGGCACCAAAAATAAAATACCTGCAAAAACCCCTGTGAATCTGCTGAACTGTACGTACCCTGGCCTGCAGCTTTGGGGAAGTCCTTATTTAGCTTAGCTAGCTAGTCAGAGGAGTAAGGGGGTTAAGCCCTGGGCCGGACTACACCAGAGTGAAAATTGTGCCAAAGCAAAAGTTTAAAGGTTTTGCATCTGTTGAAAGTTATTTAGGCCCCAACAAAAGATCCCCAGCGTCTTCATCACAGTGGTGTAGTACACAACCAAGGGACTTGACAGACTTTTGGGCAGCTACCAGTGGGAAGCCAGGTGCACCCATAGGTGGAAGGTGGGGATTGAGTGAAGGTAAAAGTGGTGGTACCATTCTTAAAGTGTTAGGCTATTTTTCTCCTTTTTTCCTCTTCCCCCAAAATAAAGCGGTTAATTGTTAATGTTATATACTGGTACAGTGAATTATTGCAAAAAGTGGGAACTGTTGCTGTGTGAGGAAGGTACAGTGAGGCAACTACTATATTTTGCTGGAGAAGTGTTTAACTGCAAATTACCTACTGGTATACACAGTAGTTTAAGGCTCTGAGCTGTAAACCTGGTGACCTGGATTTGAATCCCACAGCTCCCACTTGCATACTGTGTGACCCTAAGCAAGTCACTTAACTTCCTTGTGCTCCCAGGTCACATCTGTAAACAAGCTTTGGCTTAGTGTGTCTCTCCTGGTTAAAAAATAAATAAATAAATAAATCACCACCCCAGGTGGAGGCATCAAGTGCACCTGTTGTTCCCTATCATTTGCCTGCCAAAGAACCTAGGCTGGCTCCCTTGTGGTGTGTCCAGGGAAGCCATGAGGGCCCCGGAAACAGCCAAGGTGAATCCGAAATTCAGCTGTTACACCATCCATCAGGAACTGCCTCAGTGTGATCCTGCTGCTTTCTGCTCTACCGAAAAGCTTCCACAGAACACTTTCAAGCTCTCTGACCTTTTTGCTGCACAACTGGCCCCTACCCCTCCGTGAAATGTGATCAAATCAAAGTACACGGGTGGCCTTGAACTCCCTCCTAGCCATGCCTTTTTGGCTGAGAAGCTCTTGGTAGACTCAATGGACTTCCAGCCTGCTGACATTTATGATTTAATTTATGTTTAAGGTGATACATTGTATGATGTCAGCTTCTGATTGCCTTCCTGTTAGGATAGGTTCTGGACCAAGTACAAAAATTGAAAAGTTTTCGGAACATAGGCTTTCTTTCCAGGCTATTCCTCCAACTAAACCCACAGCCTGAACAGTTATGGTCATGTTTCACAATGAAGTGGTGGATGTCAATAATATTACTTACTGGATCAAGCAACGTTGTGATGTTTTACATAAACCCGACCCTATCTTGGACAAATATGGCATATGGACTGGTGGATGGAAATACAAAGTTCAGCTCTGGGTGACAGACTCTGGTGTTTCTCATCTCCCAAAATGCTTTTTCTTGGTCAGAATGGGGGTCCGCTTACCCAGGCAAGCTAAGGCACGTTTTAAATGTGGATCCCTTTCTCAATTGATTAATGTCTGTGATCAGAGATTCTGTAACCTATGTCTGGACTACGGTCACATCAGAGCCCAGTGCTCCAATAAGGTGAAGTGCAACCTCTGCCGGTTTGAAGGCCATTCTTTTCGCACCTGTCTATGGGCATCACATAATAGAACCGATGGACCACAACATGACAATATCCTGGCTGCTGCTCAGATTGCTGGATCACACATGGCACCAGCAGCTAGACTGCCAAACCCTTCGGTTGCAGCTGATCTCTCTGAGGTGCCGACCATCTCGGATGTGACTGTTTCAGTGGCTCCTATGCAGGACACCTCCATTGGTGACAGCATCTACACTAAGTACTCTTCATTCCATCCTTCAACCCAGACCTTACCTGGTCCATCTTCTGCCTCTGCTATGGTTCCTTCTGCTGCTGCTTCCATGCCCCCCCAGGACCCCTTCCAGGAGGTTACGTGAAGATGATCCTTGCACCTCAAGCCCTCACACGCCCTTCCAATGACTGCTCCTTCCAGATTTGTGCCAATGAACAGATTTGATTCTCTGGCTCCAGTGAAAAACTGGGGAGATACTGAACATGATCTTCACTCTGAGACTTCTTGTATTTCTTCTCAGATATTGGTCTCCTCTGACACTGAGGATGATGTTCGTCAGCCTGCCAATGTCTGCAAGCAGAAGAATGGCTCTAGTTTGCCTTCCAAAGCTAAATCCAAGAAACATACTCATCCCCCGTAGGACTTCTGCTCTGTTGCAATGCTGTTTTCTTTCCATTTTGCATGCGATTTCCCTCACTAAATGTTAAAAGCATTAAGAATGTCACCTGTAGAAGTGTGACATTTCAGCTTTGGCTTACCTTTCCTGATGATATTTTTTTCTGCAGGATACCAGGCATTGTACATTATCTGACATCAGGGCTGCACTACAACTATAGACCCATGGGGTGTCCTATTTTTTGATTGGCATAGAGGCATGCATTGGTGTTATGATATTGTTTAATAGGACACAACCTAGGATGACGAGGGTCCTGGATATCCTCCCAGGGAGGGGTCTACTGCTTGATTGCAGCCTGGATCAGTTGTCTTATCACCTGGTTGTTGTCTATGCACCACAGCTGCAATTTGAGAGGGTTTCCCCTTTTCAGCTAATTCACCCCTATTTATATACTTCCAGAATTGCTATTTTTGGTGGGAACTTTAATTGTCCTCTACAACTCCAGGACAGAGGTGCAAAAACATCAAAATTATTCTGTGATTCAGTTTGTCTGGATAATATTTGCAAGGTGGCCCATTTAGTAGACGCCTGCTACACTCATTTTCCTACTGGTGGTTATACGTATTTTAGGGCACAATTTGCTACAAGAATTGATTCTTTTTTTTGTCTCCTGCACTTGTTTTCTTTCAGATAACAAAATGATACCTGTAGAAACTACTGATCATCTTCTCGTTGGTTGTACTGTTTCACTTACTCCCAATCTTCAAATGAGAGAAGCCTTGCTGGAGATTTAACAATTCTATGCGCCTTGACTTAACCTTTCAGGGTCCATACTTCGGTCCTTGGTTTATATACTGATGTTCCCATTTGGTGGGAGGATACCAAATGAGAATTTGGGGGTCGGGCGAGGTGTTACTCCAGATCTACTTGTTCAAATAATTACACCACTTATCTGGAGTTGCACTATCAGCTTTACAGACTAATTTCTATTCAGTACAACAGGGGTGTTTCTCTCTAGAAACAACTTCAGAGCCTCAGGGCCTGTATGGCTGCAATCCAATATGATAGGGTTAAGACTTTAACTTTTGAACAGAGCTATGGGATACAGGGACAACATTTACCAGGCAATATCTTCCATAGTTGTTCAGACCAAGTTGGGAAACGAAGAATGCATTCTTTGGTTGACTGTCAGGGAGTCCTTCGGACTTCCAAACATGATATGCTGCAGGTCGTCCAAGACTTTTTACAGGTTACTGTGGGCATGCATTTCCCGCTTGCTGACCCCTGCCTCCCACTTTTGGACTCTTAAAACTTGCCACAACTTTCTGCCTTGAAGAATAATGTTCTTACACATCCTGTCAGTAGTTCAGAAGTTGCTTTGGCTATTTCTGCCCTACGGAAATGGACTTTTCCTGGTACGGATGGTCCCACTTCTGAGTTCTCTTTGACTTTTTCTCCATATTTAGCCCTGATCTTAGCCATTGTTTTTAATTTTTTTCTACAGTAGTTATCCCTCTTGAGTTCCATTACAGAGGCATTACAAATCTTTTTATTTAAGAAAGGTGTCCCAGCAGTCTTAACTAACTGGAGACCAGACGAAATGTCTTCTTAATCGGATGCAGATTCTTGCCAAGATTTTGTACTCATTTAGCTAGGGTCTGTGCTATTATAATTCACCCCTTCCAGTTGTGTTCCATTCATGGCCAGAAAATACAGGGTAATTTATTTATTTTTTAATCTTTATTTCTTCACTCTGCTGTATCCACACGGCTAAGTCTCTACTCCCAGCCTAAACTCACTTACCAGTGTCTTCCCGACTAACCAGGCAGGTCCAGCCTCCTGGATCACCCCCGGTGGGCCCACCCTCCCTCCCTCCCTCGGTGGCCTTTCTGAAATTAGAGTGGCCTACTTGGCATCGGGTTGGGCCGTGGAATCCACTGGTGCTCTGGGTCGGTGGTGGGATGTGGACTTGATCCTGGAGTTTCCTTCACCTCTTGGCTCCGCAGAGGGCTTTTTCTATTTTTCTGTCCCCCAAGGGCTCGGACATGCAATGGCGGCTGGGCACTGCGTGTCACCACCCACCAAGCTCTTCCCCCCTTACAGCATGTGCCACTGGACTATGCTGCACCCGACCACTGCCAGGTGCCGCTACAGAGCGGCGCATCCCCCAAACCCTCCCGAGGAAAGGGAGAGCTGTCCACTGGATGCTCAATTCCTTCCCTCCCCTGCTGACCCCCGGCTCATTTCCAAACCCGGGTCGCTGGCATGGCATGAGGTGTGGTGTCCAGCACCTCATCCCTCAGCACCACCGGGCCAGCAGGATAATTTGTTTTTAATTTGGGAACTAATTAACCATCACCATAGATGTTGCCAAGGGCACTTTCTGTTACTTTTGGATCAGGCTAAAGCCTTTGACGATGTCCCCCATGATTATATATTTTTTTGGTATTACAGAAATATGGCCTTTTACCTACCTTTGTAAACTGGATCTGCCTTCTTTATTCTCACATTACGGTTATCCCAAATGTCAGTGGGTGGTTAGGGGAATGTACTGTATGCTTTTGCATTGGAGGGTTTGACAGGAGTGTCCTCTTAGCCCGATTTTATGTTTACTAACTTTAGATCCTTTACTACATGCCCTTTGCCTTGACCCTCAGTTTCAAGGTATTCCACACTCTTTGTCTGGATTGAAGGTAAAGGTTTCGGCCTACACTGACAACATTTGCTTACTCTTGAAGGATGCCCCTTTGGGAGAAGCAGCACTGCAGTTGATTCTGGATGTTACTTTGATAATAGGGGTTCAGTTCAACTTCACCAAAAGTTGAACATTACTGACTGGAGTTCACAAGGTTCTTCCCCAAGCCATTGATACTGTTACTGTGTCTTAAGCTCCATTTAAAATTTTGGGTATTTATTTTGGCCAGTGCAACTTACCTGAGCTGAACTGGGAAAAGGCTTTGGATGTTGGTGCCTCATAAGTTGCATGACGGAAGTCCTGGCAACTCTCAAAAGAAAATGGTTTGTATAGGTTTTTTCCTTCAGGGCACCATGCAGTTTCTGCTCAGGTCCTCTCCTTGAGAGGACGCATTCATCCCCCTCAGCTCAGGGACATCATTCTACTTGCCCTGGTGCTCCTTTTTTCCTTTTTCTCCCCATTATCCCGAGACCCTGATACATGGATGTGCATGGGCGTGGAGGTGCATGGAGGCATGCATATGCCCAATGGAGCCAGTGAGGGCCTCTTCCTCCCACTCAGCCTAGCACCAGGTCCCTTCTAAGCTTGGTGACACCACCTAGCCTCCACTTGGTGGCAGCCAAGAGCTGGGGAAACCCCGCATCCCTCCCCGGGAGAGGAGAGCTGCCTGGCATAAGTTCTATCTAACTTCTTGCCCTTTCTCCCTGGCCAGCCCCCCATGATCAAGGCTCATTCCCAAACATGGGATGCTGGCACCTCAGCCGTCTTCACCACTGGGCCAGCTTTATTTGATTTTCTTTGAAAAAACAATTCCCCTACTCTTGCTGCAGAGGGCAAGGTCTGCTTCCTGTGGGGAGATGGGGTATTCTGGTGAGGTGGACGGAGGTGGTGGAGGTGTTGAAGTACAGGACTGGGGATGCTGTTCTTACCCCAACCCTGATTTCAATCCCAGTGACGGGTTCCGACTTTGAAGATGTCTCAGATGAGGATTTTCTTGTGGCAGAATAACAGCTCCAGGAGCACCTTGCAGTACAGAAATGCCAACCGATGGACTTGACGATTGAGGCAGAGTTACATTTCTGTCAAGAGAAATGTAAGCTGGAGGAAGAGAGAAAGTGTATACGAGCACCCTGTAGCCTTTTGTGTTTGACTGACGAGTCCATTCAGGTTCCTGACTTGCCTCCAACTTCTTGCACTCGATCTGTGAGCCGTGGTGAACCGCTTACAGAGGACTTATCTATAGCTACACTGCCTGTTGAACAGTCACCGCCGACATTGTTTTGACTCTGCTGGCTGGCCATGGACTGCTGCTGGTGCATGGCTTCTGAATCCGCTATTTTTTCACCTGTTTTGGGCATGGATTTTCATCTGCACCAGATGCCACTGCCTGCTCTCCTGGGCTGCTGAATCTCTACAGACTGCTGCCGCCAACTGCTGCTCCAGTGCTGTGCCCTGAGGATCTCACTGGAGGGCTAACTCCTGCAGTTGCAGTTGCTGCCTTGATGCCTGACTTTGTTGTTACTCTGGATCCTGCTACTTTGAGGTCGACAGCTCCCACTACCCTGCCTGATGCTTGGAACCAGTCTTCCCCTGGAGGTCAGATTGACATGGTTACTGTCCAGGCCGCAGGAGCAATCCTGCCAGTACCAACCTGCTCCACTAGTTTTGCTGTTCTTCTGGTTCCTGAGCCTGTCACTGTCTCAGATGGGTCGGAACCTTCCAGCTTTGCGCGCTTGTTCCATCATCCTGTTGAACCAGCTAAACAGAGACATACTATTCGTCTTGGGTATAAAGGGGGTCTGGAAACTCCCCCAGACCAGAATCTGTGTTGGCAAGTTCTTCATCAAGCAATCTCTACAGTTTTCCCCTAAAGATGTTTATGTAT
The DNA here is from genome assembly GCA_016271365.2 of Neoceratodus forsteri. Classification (NCBI taxonomy): domain Eukaryota; kingdom Metazoa; phylum Chordata; order Ceratodontiformes; family Ceratodontidae; genus Neoceratodus; species Neoceratodus forsteri. The sequence continues at coordinate 128,630,035 of CM028135.1, read as the reverse complement.
TTATTCATGCTTTGGGGGATCACTCCTTTGATATTAGTTTTCAGACTGCTCAATTGCGGGAACATTTTTGGATTCGATTCCACTCACTTTAGGAAACTCTGTTGTGAACCCTATTTTTGAACTATACCCTTCAAAACCCTGTTCAAAACTGTAACTTAATTTTCACAATGAAGGGGTGAAATGTTACTGATATTAATTATTGGTTAGAGAAACAACGTGAGATACAAGGTACGCCAGATCTGATTATGGATAGTGAAGACTTCTGGATGGGGGTTGGAGATTTGAGTGAAACTCTGTTTTAGGGAGTCTGGTGTGCAACATTTGCCTAGTTGTTTTTTTTTTTTTCGGGGGAGACAGGGTATTCTGTTTCACCCTGGTCGGCCCAAGTCCTGCTACAAGTGTGGATCTCTTCATCATTTTAGAAATGCTTGCGACCAGGTCAAATGTGCCCTGTGTGGAGTCCTTGGTCACTCTAATTTGCATGGCACTTTTGCTCCTCGCTGTAACTTGTGCGATGGAGAAGGTCATAGTTTCAGATCATGCCCCTGGGCTGGTCACAACACTGTCAACTCTGACTATATGGAGCAGGATTTTTACATCCATTGGGCGGCTAAGCCTATCACTTCTTCCCAATCAGCTGCTCCTCCTGTCCCCCAGTACTGTCCCCGTCATCTCCCCACAACCTTCTTTGGTTCAGGTCAATGAGCATTACTTTCCTGGCACTGCTGCCTTGGTGAGACATCCTCCCGATAATACCCGAGGCCGGTCTCCTGATTGTTCTGTTTCTCACTTCTCTGTTCCCCCCTCAGATAGTATGGTGACACCGATGACAGTCGCCCCTCATGTGATCCCTCTGCCTATTCTGACTTCTGACATTGTTCAGACTGTAGGGAAGAGTAGAGGCAAAAGGAAAAAGAAAGTGTTTCCCCATGATCTGCTTCCCTTGGATAACAGGTTTGAGTCATTGCAACAGGGAGACGTCGATAAAGGGGAGGACTCTGATGCCTCCTCGGTGTGCTCCTCACAGAGGGATATTTCTTCCAATGTAGAAAAGGCTGGTCCCGTTCACCCACAACTTCCGAGAAGGAAAAGGGGTACGAGGTCTTGCACTAAAACATCTGCAGTTTCTTGACTTGCCTTGTATGCTTCTCTGGATGCTTTTCTTGCTCTAATGTTTGCCCATTTTGCTGTGACCAGTGACACTGCTTTGGTGTGGTGGCTTGCTATTTTTGTTATGCCATTTGAGTGTCACTATGACGTTGTGTTTTTCTAGACTTTGCAGGATTGCTACTGTATTAGTCGTATATGGATAGTTTTTCACTGCCTTACTTTTTGTATTTCCTGGAGATGCTGTTGATTTGTTGTTCAGTACATGATGCATAGATACTAGATACTACAAGTGCTTCTGTTATCTTGTTTATTGGTTTCTTATTACTACTTCCTGATTTCTGTTTGGTTATGTTTTGTATTTAATGTCTCTGTATTGTATTTGATTGATTGACTGATTGTAAAATAAAAATTCCCCTTATTTTTTTGCGACAAGTGCCTTGGGTTCTTTTACTTCTACCTGGACACCCACAGGTGAGCACCAGGATGGGTAGAAGAGGCCACAGTTTGTCTCATCCAAAGGATGGCACATCCTGACAATGCAGCAGCCCCCAGTACTGCACTCGGATGACAGCATTTTTTAGGTATGAGCCCAATCCCAGTGTGGGACTAGAACCCACAGTTTTCTGGTCTAGAGGTGGATGTCCTACCAAGTGAGCCACGCTGACATACAGCATGCAATATGAATAAAATTGCCTTCCTTTGCCGTGCCAAGTAAAACAAACATGGCAGCACCCATGTAGTTCATCTTTGATCCCCAGGCATTCTGGGACAGGGTAAAGGGGCACAGCACTGGCAAATCCTGAGCTTAGGAACTTTTGCAGAGACATACGTAATGGTGGAATGAGAGGTGGGGCAGACGAGACTTGCGGATAGACTAGCCTGCCCAAAAACAAATCACTATCAGGCTCAAGGGGTGTATTAGCACAGATCTAATAATTGCTATTGTAAGCAAGGGGGTAGTCTGGCTAGAGGAGTGCTGTCACTGTAAAGAAATTTTCGGCTACTGGCAAGGTGCCAGGAGTGGCCAATACGATCACTTTATTCTTCTTTATCTATAGGACACCAGGAAAGGGGAAGGTGGGTGGGTGGGAAAAGCTGGGAATTAGGAGGGAGGGTGGCCAGGAGACTAGCTATGGCCACCTAGGGAGGGGGAAGCTTTTTTCCCTCTACCCCATGTCCGAATACAAATGATGAGTACGGAGTATTTTGGCCCCTGGGTAGACTAAGTGGGTCAAATATTCAAACTAAGGTAATAGTGTATCATCGAGCATTGTTCTGTATAGAATTCCATCCGTTTCAAAATGCTGTTGTACCACAGTTCAAAGGTCATGGAATGTAACTATACCCTTCTGTGTTACAACAGCATTCTGAAACCTCTAGAGACTGCATGAGTCAATTTTGTTTTGAAAGTGAAAGAACTGATGCATGCACATTTCACATAATGTTATACACCATAAAAAATACAGGATGAACAACTTTATGCACAACCAGTGTGTTGTGCCACCTCAGGGTTCTGATTCCCTCGGGCCTCTCAAGATTTGCACTCGAGGTCAGAGGAAATCAGAGCCCCTATGAAGCAGAACACACTGATTGTGCATAGTTGCCCATCCAGTATTCTCTATTTTGCACTCCCTTACCTAAGGGGGTAGCTGGTGGTACTTTGCTACATAGCTGGATCTGCTAGTGGAATCATGTGGGCCAGGTAGAAGTACTGTTTCCTGGGGTGTTTCATTCTGAGTGTCAACAGCTAATGAGCAACTTCCCCAGGTGGAGGCACCCCCTTACTGAGGTATTTACCCAGTGTATAAAACCTGAATCCAAGCTGGTCTCTTTTTTGTTTTTTTTTGGATATTGTTTCTCCCCGGCCCGGTCAGCCCACAACCTTGCTGTCCTCCCAGCCCTGTCCCCCGACCTTCAGGTCTACCTCCTGTCTTCTCCCATGGCTTACCCTCCATGGCAAGATGGCGGGGAGCCCCCTTCTCTACCTGCTGGGACTGGATCCAGTTTAGGGAGCTTCCTTCTTGGGGGTGGCACCTGTGGAGGACAGCATTCATCCAACTCAGCTGGGACTAGTTTTAGGTTTTCCAGCAGAGGGGAGTGTGCAGTGTCAACAATGGCTGAGCTGCATGTACTTCCACACACAGCATGCCGGTCAGCTTCTCTGCCTCCGAGCCCCACAGTAGAGGAGACGTCATGCCAACACCCAGCCTCTGTTAGGTGTCAGGCAGGTGCTGGTCTCTGTTTTCCACCCTCCTCGGGAGAGGAGAGCAGTCCCCTGGATGCTCGATTCTATCCTTCCCTGGCCAACCCCCAATTACAAGCTCGCATCGTGAACACGGGACACTGGTGTGGCAGGAGGTAAGGCATGATGCCTCAGCACTCCACACCACCGGGCTGGCATAAGCTGGCCTCTTGACCTATGGGGGAGTGCCCCAGGCTTACATGGGAGGCACTGCTGGGATCACCTGTTTACCATACAGAGAATGCCCTTAACTATAACTTTGCAAAACTAGATTCCCCCGCCAAAATTTACAATCTGTCATGACACAGGAGAAGATGCCTGACTGGTGCAAGGGAGAGGACCTTGATCTCATTAAACCAGTTCTGGTTCATGGGACCCCTGAAGGGACCAGTAGGGACCAGACAGAAACTTAACTGACTGTTGTTAAATGCCTTGGGAAGGTAACTGACCGAGGAAAGACTTACAATTCTGCCAAGAAACGTTTGTGTGTTTGTGGAATGCTGTGAGGACATTGACCCCTCTAAGGTGCCCAATCGCATGACTGCAGCTTCATTTCTTCTTGAGTGCTGAAGGGAAGACTTCCCAGGATGCAAACAAGTTGTTTAAATTTAACAACTAAGCACTGCCTGTACCCCCAGCCTGTCCAACGGCCTGGGGAACAAGGCTGAGAACCAAATTGGCCTTCATCATATGGGACTGCCTTCTGCAAAAAGTTATAAGCTCTCAACAAGGATGGAGCTGACAGGGTTTTTAAACTGAGGAAGAGAAGGGACACTAGAGGGCATGGGCTAAGAATGGGGGGGGATTTAGGCGGGAGATGAGGAGGCATTACTTCACAGATAGAGTGGTGTCAAAGTGGAATGCCCTACCAGAGAGGGTGATATCATGCAAAACTATGGTTAGCTTTAAAAGGGCATGGGACAGAGAACAGGGGAGAGTACAGGTGGGTGAGGCTGAGAACTGCCAAGGGCAGACAAAAGGGGGGGTAGCTGCAACCTAGAGGGTGCTAGCTGCACAGTCAAGCAGACATTGGTAGACCAGGAGATCTGTTTCTGCTGGCACATTTGTATGTTTGTATTGTAATTTGATAAATAACAACAAGCTGCTGAGGAAAAACATTATACCCTGACCTATCGGTGGGAGGTAAATAACTAAACATTTGAAGGAACATGTAAATAGACTAATACACCTTAGAATGGTTTAACCTTTAGTTTCCAGCAGATGCTTGTTAGAAATGTCCTGACTCACAGAAGGATTCAAAGCTTACCTTCTGTACTGAGCAGACAAGAACACAAAAGCACACTATACCCACAAAATGTCCTCAAGTGTCCTTTATCATCTCTGCCTCAGATACTTGAAAGTTTCGATCATGTCCTCCCTATCTCTCCTCTCCTCCAGGGTGTACATATTCAGTTCCCCAGCCTGTTCTAGCAGTCTCTCTCCCCCATTCCCTGTATCATCCTTGTCACCCTCCACTGCACTCCCTCCAGTAGCTTGATATCCCGCCTCAGGTATAGCCTCCAGAACTGCACACAGTATTCCAAGCGCAGCCTGACCAGTGACCTGTAGAGGGGCAAGATCACCTCCCTCCACCCGGTTGAGAACTCCCTCGCTATACACCCCAGCATCTTGTTAGCCTTCACTTCTGCTTTCCTGCATTGGGTAGAATTGTTGTGCTCCCTGTGACCATCACCACTAGGTCCTTCTCCTTCTCAGTGATCCACAGCTTCACCCCACAGCCAGTATTCTCTCCTTGTTCTTTGCCACTAAGTGCATAACCTACACTTCTTCGCATTGAACCCCAGCTGCCACCCTCCACCACCCTCCAGTTTGGTTAGGTCCCTCTGCAGTTGCTTCCATCCTCCTCCTCATCCAGTACTGCACTTATTTTGGTATCGCCTGCAAACAGACCACCTGGCTCACCACTCCGTGTGTGATGTCTGAGATGAAGAGCCCAGATAGCACCGGCCCAGCATTGAGCCCTGTGGCACCCCACTCGCCACTGGTCTAAATGTTGAGAATCCTCCCCCACCACTCATTGTAGCCTCCCACACAGCCAGTTTGTAATCTAGTTTGCCATCTTGCCCCACTCCCACGCCAGTTAGCTTCCCCCAAGCCACCCTTGAGGCACTGAATTGAATGCCTTACTGAAATCCAAGTAGAGGCCATCAACTGCATTGCTCCTATTCAGCTTTCTTGTTACGCAGTCTTAATATTGTATTAGGTTAGTTTGACTGGACTTCCTCGATACGAACCCATGCTGCCTCACATCCTTGATTTAATTGTCCTCTGAAAATGACACCAGCCTCTCCTTCAGTATCGTCTCCATAAGCTTGCCCACTGTGGAAGCGAGACTGACCAGCCGATAATTGCCTGGTTTGTCCCTTGGGCCGCTCTTGTGTATCAGCACCACATGGGCCATCCTCCAGTCCGGAGGCACATATCCCATGTCCAGGAAGGTGCTGAACAGATCTGCCAGCAGTTCCGCCAGCACCTCCAGCATCTCCTAGCACCCTGGGGTGGATACATCCGGCCCTGGTGTCTTGTCCACTTTTAGCTCCCTCAATGATGTATTAATTATTGAATCTGCAAAGTTTGGCCTGGGAGTGTTTACAATTTAGTCTTAAATTTTTCAATATCAGTGTGCAACCTGATCCACTGGGGGAACTACACTAAGGTGTAATAAATAAGGGATGGCATGGCAAATAGCTTTTTTCCTCCAATGGTAGGTAAAGACAATTGTGACATTACTTGTTTGAACTCTCAAACACAGCCATGCAGCTCTTGACTCTTTACACATAGCTTCTGCGACTATATGTCATTGCTGTTTTTAAATCTCTTGGGCCTGATTCTAGAAGTACCCCTATGCATGTCTCAAGTTGTGACATGCGAGGGGTTCAGTTGCACCAAGGACCCTGCGCCTGATTCTGTAAGGGGCAGGGTCCCCATGGCTAAGTCCTGTGACTTGCACCAACCGCACAGATACGCCAAACAGAGGGTGTAGCCGAATGGTTGGCCGCATGCTTGCGGCATGCACACATGAATGGTGCAAGTGTCAGCCCCAGTCCCCAAGCCTGAAAAGCCCCTCAGGGCTATGTGACCCTCTTCCCCGATCCCCCAATAATGATTAAAAAAAGACCCTCAGGGCTATCAGACCCCCCTCCCCGAGTCCCCCAACACTATGTTAAAAAAGCCCCTCAGGGCTACTGGACCCCCAGTCAGATCCCCATAATGTATGTAGTAACAGGGCTCGTCAGATATGCCTCCCCAAGCCCTGATCCCGCTCCCGAACCCAAGTCCTGCGATATTAGAGACTGCAGTAGCATGAAAATTCCATTATCCCTAGTAGTCTAGTAGCACCCCCACCCAACAGTGCAGACCACCCTGCTCCCCACCCTTCTCCAGCCGGTGACTGGCACAGTGCACCTCTCACCACCACGGCCAGCTGCCAGCTGAGCTCCATCTGAGTGCTGCTACTGTACATAGTATGCACTGAATGAATGAGCTGCATTCACTGAGTGCGCATTATGTACAGTAGCACGCACTCATATGGAGCTCATTCGGTAGCTGGCCATGGTGGTGAGAGGTGGGCTGTGCCAGTCGCCGGCTGGGGACGGGTGGGCGGATGAGGTGGTCTGGCACTGATGGGTGGGGGGTTGGGAGCCACTAGACTACCAGGGATAATGAGAATTTTCATGCTGCTACAGTCTGTAATACCGCAGGACTTGGTTTCAGGGATTAGGGGTCAGGGCTTGGGAGGGCGCAATCAGCCCTGCGGGGTTGTTACTAATACATTATGGGGATTGGGACTCAGGGGGGTCCAATAGCCTTGAGGGGCTTTCTTTAAACACAGTATTGGTGGACTCAGGGATGGGGGCCTTATAGCCCTGAGGGGCTTGTTTTAATCATTAGTGGGGGATTGGGAACAGGGGGTCACATAGCCTGAGGGGCTATTATGATAGTTTTGGGGAGCAAGGAGCAGGGGGGATTCGATAGCCCTATGGGACTTATTCTACTGACTGGGGGATGGGGCTGAGCGGGTTGCATATACTGGGGGATCAGGGCTGGTGGCACAGTGGAGCAACCCCCGGTGTATGCAAAGTACACTTACACTAGCTATTAGCTGGTGTAACTGTACTTTTTTTTTTTTTAGCTTTTGTTGACCGGGTAAGTGCACTAGACAAATCCTGCCTATTTTCAGGCACGACCCGGGGAGGGGGATGCAGATGAATGCCAACTGACCTTGAACCAGATTAAGCTGTTGGTGGTATTTTTAGTGAATGAGGGAAATTTGGCCAGGACACCGGGGAAATTCCCCTACTCTTTTCGATAAGTGCCATGGGATCTTTAACATCCACCTGAACTACCACCAATCCAGGCAGATGGGACCTCGGTTTGACGTCTCATCCAAAAGACAGAAAAGACGGATGTCATCCGGTGGTTGTTTTAGAAAAGCAATATCAGGAACTTGAAGGCTGTCCTTCCAGAATAGGGCGCAATTGCTGACATAAACCCTCTAGTGTCATGTCACAGGGGGTTTATGGTGTATCTGGTGGCATAAGTCCACTTTGGCACAAGCAGCCTACGACATTCAGAGCAGCTTTGCAGAATACCGAATGCAGCATCTCTGCGTAAACTGCTATTTGCACCAATTTTTCTGGCACAAGTCTGTTTACACCAGGCATAACCTTGAGAATCGGGCCCTTATGTCTAAAAGGTAATTGAAGATATCTGCAAAGATGTGTCTTAATGGCATATGACACATTTATTTGCATGTATGAAGAGGGGTGCCACCTTGAGGCTTCTGCCACTGTGACTTAGATGAGTCTGAAACAAATGGCCATGCTGTCTGGCCAAAATAAAGTACTCCTACTAGGGATATAAATATAAACTGGTTAGGAAAGTGCTAGAGCCACCTGACTCTTCAACATACAGAGCAACAACTGCATAAAATGATCACCGAACCTACAAGGACTGCATCCAGCTCCAACTCCAGCACCATAATCGATGGGTGCTAGTGAACCATGCTGAGCATATCCTCTCTGTCGCACTCTTGCAGATACCATCACGGACCATCATCCAGTCTTTTTGCTCCTGGGGCTAGTTCCATCACCCCACAAAAACCGCATTTCATCACCATCGAAAACTATGCTAACCTGAATTCCGCAAGCTTTGTTCACAATCTAGCCAATATAGACTGGTCCAGTCTCTATCTGACCTCCGACATGCAGGCCACTCTCAGCATCTTCACTGCAAATTTCTCAGTCATTCAGGACACTCACGTCCCTCAGACAACACATTGAGTCAAAGGGAAGCCTAATCAATGGCTAAAAAAAGAACCACAAAACAAAAAAAAAAAACAGCGTGATAAAAGCTGAAGCTGTTTCAAGTCCTCTGGCCTACAGGAAGACCAAAACACCTACATGACGCTTAGAAATACATGAAAAAAGGAGATCAGGGCAGCTAAAAGCTGCTATTGCAAAATCTTATTAACCAGTGCATCAGGGGATCCTAAAACATTCTGGTCTCACATAAAACCGTTTCTGGGATCTAACCTTTCCCCTACCCAAATGACATGGTACTAAATGGTGTCCACTGCAACAACCCTCAGAATATCGCTAATTTCTTTAATGACCAATTTACAGACTTGACTAAATACACATATGCTTTCCTTGCCTCGAGTCAACTGGTCCTTCAACTGCCTCCTGCCAAGTATCAAAAATCCCCTTCTTTTGCTTTAAGGCCATTACTCGTAGGGAGGTCACAAAACTCCTCAGAAAGATCTTGGACAGCACAGCCACTGGATCAGATGGTATCGAGCCCAGGCTGCTAAAAACTGCCACACCTCTTATTGCCGGACCCCTGGTTAGAATTTTTACACTCTCCTTATGTCATAGCAGAGTCCTGGACATTTGGAAAACAGTGAGAGTCACCCCTGTCTTCAAAAAAAGCGACCTTAAAGACCCCTCTAATTACAGGCCCATAGCCATCCTATCTGTTCTAAGCAAAATATTGAAAAAACTAGTTGTCATGCAAACCATTGAAGTCCTCTGAAACAGTGACCTCCTAACTGCTGCACAACACAGCTTTTGAAAAGGTCACAGCACCACAGCCGCCCTACTGAAATTTACTACAGACACCCTCACTGCCATGGACTCAGGGCTTCTCACAGGAGCAGTTTTCATCGATATGTCAAAAGCCTTTGACTTGGTAGACCACCCACTTCTCCTCGATACACTCCACTCTATGGGGTTTGCTCCTAGTGTTGTCAATTGGTTTAACAGTTACTTGTCAAATAGGGCCCAAACCGTTAAATTAAATTCTACATGCTCCGACCAAAAGATGGTGAACATTGAGTTCCCAAGGCTCAATCCTTGGGCCACTTCTCTTCTCAATTGTTATTAACAGCATCACCACTAATCTCCTTGACACCTCATCTCTACTCTATGTGGATGACATAGTCATGTATGCCAGTGCAAAAGATGTGTCCGATATCAATCTATGTCTCACCTCTGATTTCCAACACACACAAGCCTGGCTATGGGACCACAAACTTGTTCTAAATAAGGCAAAAACACAGTCCATGCAATTTGGGACCCTCCCTATACTCAAGACATTCCAAGATAAGTTCAGGGTCTCCTGCTTAGATGACTCACTCATAACCCCTGTAACATCGTTTAAATACCTTGGGGTCACCCTTGACCAATCTCTACATTTTGAACTCCTCATCATCAGCGCATGCAAATCAGTCATTTCCAAGCTAGGCATGTCATACCAGACCAGCCACATGCTAACCCCTACTACTAGAGTGGCTATAGCTCGGGGCATACTCCTACCTACTCTGACCTGTGGAATGGCAACTTATGCTCCTTTACCAAAATCAAATCTTCAGACATGGGATGTCACCTATAACAAAATCAGCAGGTTCGCCTCAGCTTCCCACAGACTAAAACACCATTGTTTACTATACTCGGATCTAAACTGGTTGTCTCCCAACGATACTAGACTTTACTCCCTCAGCTCCACTGTCGACAGCATCATGAGATCTCGTACCCCAACAACTCTAGCAGAGCTACTTACCTACCAGCCCTCCAACTACGGCCTAAGCTCGGCTGACAAATCCCTACTATGCATCCCCAATGTAGTACCACCAAAGGCTCTAGAGCCTTGCCCACCATGCATCTCAATTATGGAACTCACCCTCTGGATGACCAGCTAGCTCCTACACACAATGCTTTAAAAGCACTCTGTCAGCATCTCAGCTCCACCAACCAATGCTCCTGTTTCAAACCTCCTTAGTTCTCTGGGTATCCTGTCCCAAAGCTCTTACCTTTTCTCCACAATACTCCCCTTGTGGTACAGCCTATCCCAGCTCTTTCTCCTGACACTAGCCCCTGCAGCCATCCTCTCTCTTTGCCAGCTCCTATCCTATACCCTACGTTTCCTTATCCTGACCTGCCATTATCCCTACTGTTCACAATCTTGCCATTCCCCTGCCCATTATTCCCCTGCACTTGTCAGTATTTGACCACATTTTTATTTATCTATTTTTGTTGTACTTTCTAAATCGTATTTTCAGGACTACTACTGCAGTACTCTTGCTACTGTATGTTTTTCGTCATGCTATGACTGTAAAAATCATTATGACCCCACCAGGACCACCTTATGTACTACCTGTAATGCTTAGCTTATCGTTAAATGTTTTTGAAATACCCTGTATACTACCTGTGCTGCTTAGCCTATTGTTTAATGTTTCACAACACCTTGTTTATGTATCTCAATGTAATCTACTGTTTGTTATACCTGCAATGTCTGCCCTGTAACCTCCCAGGTCGTGCCTGAAAACAGTCATCTGTATGGCTAGGACTCACCCAATAAACAAAAACTAAATAAAATTATCTGTATGCTATGTGTTCACATTTTTCTGACTGTATGTATTTTACTAAAATAATAAACATATAATTAAAAAAGAGAAAAGACTGATGGAGAGCCTGCAGGCCTTGCTCATGCCATAGTGTGATTTATAGAAATACTAAACTAAAGCCACCATATCAGATTAACATTCTGGAAGGTGCTTTGGAAGCTCTGCCACAGTGGAGGATATGTATCTGAAGTTCAAGAGCACAAGCCAAAAGGAAGTGGAGAAGCTGTGGGCGTAACTGACCCATTTTGAAATCCTGCTAAATGGCATTTTGGGATGAAAGGGAGTCTCCTTGAAACATCTGGACTGGGTAAAATTAAACCAGGAGGCAGGTGGGCCTAGTGGTTAGAGCACTGAATTAGGAACTCAAAAATTGCAAGTTTAAGTCCCGCTGAGTAAAATACTCATTATGTGACATTGGACAAGTCACCTATCCTCCTGGTGCTCCAGTCCACTCAGCTGCTGCATTAAGTAGAAGCAGGACCTTACTGGGAATGAGATGTGAGTGAGTGAATGAGTGAGTCTGAGTTTATTGTTCTATTATAAATCATTTCAACACTATCTAAAAAAAACCTTAAAGTACAATGGACATTACATACAGTAATGATTGCTTCATAAACATAAACATTTGTCTTCCAAAGCTTCAATAAATAAATAAAATACTTCCTTCGTGTTCTTTGAGATTGATAATTTCTTTGCTGAAAGTCCCAATATATATTACTTGGTGGTTATGACAATAAATATTCTCAGTCAGTGAACTGTCAGCCCTGCAGTGGGGCAGGACCAAGTCCCAGATAACAAGCCCTCCGTCAGAGAAACAGAGTTGTTATATCCATTACTCTGGCCAAGTTGGAGAGATAAACCAATACCAATGGCCCCAATGTGAACCAGTCTTTGCCTCCAATTGGAAACTGCCCTTTAAGGCTTAACAGGTTAAGGCCCCGTGTTTTCTACTCGGAACTTGTCTAACCACCCACTTGAGCAATTATTTCAAACTGGAATGCTGCTTGGGATCTTCATATCAGATCCTGGTAGTAAGTCTATTTCTCTCCCTTTAGGACACTTCATTTCATGTTTCTCCCTGAACTCAGCAAAAGGCCCCATCCATGGACTGGGTTCCCCAGCCCTCCTAGGGCCATACATTTACTTTCCTTAAAATACTTCTAAAGCTAAGTGCATAATATTTGCAAGTTACAAAATACTAACGTGAGCACACATTTCTAAAGTTATAAAACTTGATAAAGCAGTTAGTAAAACACATGTTTCTAAAGTTATAACAACTTGATAAAGCAGTTAGTAAAACATACGTTTCTAAAGTTATAACAACTTGATAAAGCAGTTAGTAAATGTATATTCACACATACAAATAAGAGCAAAGATGTTTTGATTCTCAGCACCTTCTGTCACTGGTGTGCATAATCACTGAAGGAACATTTTAAATGATATTGAAATAAGTCACTGCCACTTCTGGTACAAAAGAGAAGCGGCTGCTTCTATATGAGTCCAAGCAAGTCAGGTCAGATCCTTATATCCTAAAAAGAACTGACTTGGCAATATCAGACTGAGGGACTCAGTAACAATGTTAGTTACATAAATCCTGATCAGCTGTATTAGCTCATTGCAGCAAGTGTCTCTTTTGTAGATGACCTTGTGCGTCAATCACTTGCAAGGGAATTCCTATATCCAAGTTTGTCCACTGGACTCTGATATGAGTTCTATATAGAAATTGCTGCAAAGATTGAGTTATTTATAAAACCTTTAAGTCCCAATGGAGAAAATAAGGTAGATCTGCCTCACAGCAGTCACTACACCCTTGCTGTCCCGGAGAAGCTCCTCAAACAGAGGGGAGCCCGTGCTGGCGCTTGAGGTGAATGGAGAGCTGAATCTGTCGCACTGGTACTTCACCCATTTTATTCATATAAACTGCTCATGTTTTTATTTTTATTTGAGTCAAAGTTAATTTTTTGTCACTGGAACTACTGTGCTTTCGTTAATACTTAATTCAGTCGCTGGGACACTCCTAATTCTCGTACAATATTATCAAATTCGTTTTCGAGCCACTTACGTCTTGACATGACAGACATCACTCCTAAGGTACTGGGGCCTAGCCTGCTTTCTGGAGCTGAAACTGCAGTATCAGAATCATCTCAGGCCAGTAAAAATTATATTTTACAAATCAAATCCATGCTCGAAACACTCCAGTTGGATGTCACTGATATAAAATCAGCTACAGCAGCCCTATTTAAACACAATGAGGAACTAAACACCAGACTGGAGGTCAGTTGCAATAGAATTAATAACCTTGCTAGCACTGTCAACTTTTTAGAAAATCTTACAGAGAAACAAGGCAGTCAAATAGCTTACCTACTAAACAAAGTTGGCAACCTCGAAAACAGGGACGTTGAAATAATTTAAGAGTCCTGGTGTCGTGAAGGTGTTGAAGGAAATAACCTGATAAATTTTCTTCAAAATGTTATCCCTGATATTGTGGGTCAACAGTGGCAATGGCCCTTGAAATTGAATGAGCTCACAGGTCTCTAGGTCCCAAATTACCTCAAGCTAAACCCAGACCTATAGTGATTTATTTACTCAGATTTACAGTAAAAGAAGGAATTCTAAGATTGGCAAGAGAGAAAAAAACTTTAATCTGGAGGGGGGCCAAAATCTACTTTTTTCAGGATTTCTCATCCGAAGTTGTGGGCAAACGGAAAATGTTCTATGAAGTAAAGCAACATCTACAGCAAAGAGGTTTTTCCTACCACTTCAAATACCCTGCTACTTTGTGTATGCAGAAAGGTCAGGGAGATTTTATTAATTGTGAATCTGTTCAAGATGTTTGGTATTTTTTACATGAAAATAACTTTAAGCTCTGCACATCTGGCAATAATGGCTGTCAACACAACCGTTACTCTGCTTCAAAACCCCCATGAGATCAACATAGGATGCAACATTCAACTCCTTCACCCCATGGAGCCCCTGCGCTAGCTTTCACAACTTTCTCTCCAAGATGGTAATCAACCTCCTAACAAAAGTTCCCCCAAAAGCCCTGAATGCTCTACTCCCCATCTTTATTCAGCTGCTATAAATACCACACTAACCTCCTCTGATGCGCCTGCTATTCAAAGAAAAACAAGAAGCTTGATGCTATCATCCAACATCCCTAGACCTGCAGCATACAATCCTAAGAAGCGCAAGGGAGAGCATGCAATTTTCTTCTTCCTGGGCACCTGTTGAAATGGAAATGATGAGAGAACAACTCTTGATGGACTACAATACTTCCTCTCCTCTCTTGGGAAACACCTCCCAGCATGGCTCTATTTTATTTTCTTATTTTATTTTTTTTATTTAGCTTTTTGTTGACCGGGTAAGTGCGCTAGACAAATCCTGCCTATTTTCAGGCACGACCCGGGGGAGGGGGATACAGATGAATGCCAACTGATCTTGAACCAGATTAAGCTGTTGGTGGTATTTTTAGTGAATGAGGAAATTTGGCCAGGACACGGGGAAATTCCCTGCTCTTTCGATAAGTGCCATGGGATCTTTAACATCCACCTGAACTACCACCAATCAGGCAGATGGGACCTTGGTTTAGCGTCTCATCCGAAGATGGCACCTCAGAAATGCAACACCCTCTTGCTGCATTACAGTGTCAGTACTGGGATATTAACCCAAGTGCCAGATGTGGGAACTGAACCCACAGCCCTCTGATCTCCGGCCTCAGAGGCAGTGTGCTACCTACTGAGCCACTGACACTGCTGTACTTTTCAAGACTCTGTGTCCTTTACAGCACTTCCTAGTAGGTCACAACACCCTCTCTTCCAGTCTGATATTGGAACAGCATCCTAGGTCTCATGGAGTTTTAATTGTTCGTGTTTTCTCCAATTCAGAAGGCGCTGACTAAGGTGAACCGCTAGCTCTACCTTTCAGATCCGAATTTTCTAACTACTCTATTTCATTGTTGGAACCAAAAACAGAATGTTCTTTTTAATGTTTTATCCTAAGCTGTTTCTGGGGTTACTTTCTCCAACAGGCACAGGTTAGATTTTGCCTAGTCAATATTATTATATTTATCGTATTCATTTTTTTCTATATATATATATATGCCTCAATGGTGTTCAAAACCTGCTTCTCTCTCTTTGCAACTACCCTTTTACCTCCCTACTACCTCTAGTTTTGTGTTTTTATTTACTCCTTTTCTTAACATACTGTATTTCAAAAACTGCCCTTTTTGCTCTGATAATCACCTACATTGCTAGTGAAATAATATTTGTCTAAGCTGGCTTTATTGCTGCAAATTTATTTGACTTATTTGGCCTTTCTCTGGCTGAAGCACATGGCAGGATTTTATGATTCAGAAGCACAAATTGTGATGGTCTCTAGTTTAAAGATCTCTACATGCTTCTATTAGCCATTGCCTTTTAACACCTACAAATTTGAAAAAGGGAACATCGGAGCAGTGATTTTATTAAGGATGGGCTTTGTATAACTAATTTGTGTGTTTTGACTTTTATTGTTGTTTTATGCTGCTTCTTCCCTCTTACTCTCCTACTCCCCTTATGACTTTGCTGAGCCCCTAACGCTTCCTTTTTTACTCTCAGGTTTCTAACAGATTATTGATTGTGTTTTTTTTATTTTCCCCTCTCTCTGGCCCAATTTTCCTGTGCCTCTGGTTAATGCAGCCCTGACTTGATTCTCTTGACTTAACAGCTTAGCAATTTGAACAATATATCAATACACCTCTTTCCGGGTTGAAGTTAGCATAACCTAACCTTTGGCTCTCTTGGACCCTGCACCTTTGTTGCCTTGGACTTAGCTGGTTCAGCGAACTTAAGGTTACTACAGTACAAAATAACCTATTGTTCTTGGAGTTTATTTTACGTAAGTCTCTGTTATATTAAATCCGTATTACTGTGCTTTGGTTATATTACTAAGTGTTTCTACTCTAAAGTACTGTTCTATTATATAGATTTTAAGTTTATAGTCTTTAGCCTAAAGTGTTATTTTTGAATTAATTTGTTATATATAAAACAGTGGTTTTATAGTCTGATCCCTACATTATTGTTGCATTCTAGTGAATAGTTAAATCAATTTTCATGCATCCGTATAAAATAATTTCCTGGAATGTTAATGGGTTAGGATCCCCAATTAAAAGGAAAAAAGTCCTATTGTATCTAAATAAGAAAGGTACAGATATTGCCCTTCTACAAGAAAGCCAAGCTGTCCAGATCCTGGGTCTCTTTAGTTGAATTTAGCTCTTACAACAGTAAGCAGTGGGGAACTGCTATCTTAATCGAAAAAGGGGTTCATTTTGTTAAGACTAATCACCTAGGTGATCCTGAGGGTCAATTCCAGGTTTTGACAGGTTTACTAGATGGTGTTCAGGTGTTTTTTTGCAATATGTATACCCCTAATTCAAGACAAAATGTTTTTTTTGATGCCCTCTCTGATATTCTCTCTAAACACCTAGATCATAGTTTCATTTTTGGAGGAGATTTCAATGAAGTGATGGACCTGCTAGATCGGAACCCCTCTAAAACATACCCCACACTCTCTAAAAGCCATCAAGCCCTTCATAATGTCCTTGGCTCACTATCACTAATAGATGCTTGGAGATTGGTCCCCCCCAAGATAAAGACTTCACCTTTTTTTTCCAACCATCATTCCACTTACAGTAGAATTGATCATATTTTTGTCTCCTCTGCCATTGTCAATTCAATTCTTGATTCTGAAATTGATAATATTTTGATTTCTGATCATGCCTTGGTTTCTATGAACATTGTTTTAGGTGAGGGCAGGCCAAAACAACTCAGATGGAGGATGAATGCCTCTCTACTAAAAGACAAAACATTTATAGATTGGGTCAATAAAGAGACAGATGAATACTTCTTGAACAATGATAATGGTGAGGCCAATTTTGCTTGCTTGTGGGAGGCCTATAAAGCTTTTATCAGAGGCAGAATTATAAGGTTTTCAGTATCCAAAAAGAGAGAAAGGGCCAAACTACTTAACTCTATGCAGGCTAAACTAGACAAGTTGGAAACAAAGATTAAATCCTCGGCCCCTATTGACTGTTCCCTCCTATACGAAATGACACGGCTTAAGTTTGAGGTTAATAAAATCCTCTCTGCCCAAGTTGAATATGCTCTGTTTCGTACTAAGCAGAACTATTGGGAATCAGGGGAAAAAGCAGGGAAATTATTGGTGTATAGACTTAAGAAACTGCAAGACCAAACTATTATTCCTGGAATACGTGATCTTAATGGTAACGTGGTTAACAGAAGTAAAGAAATAAGCAATGTTTTCAGTGCCTTCTATTCTCAAATTTACCACCGGAAATAAGTTAGCACAGAAGGGATAAAGCAGTTTCTCGCTACCATTAAAACCCCTAAATTAACTAAAGAAAGGGAGGAACAGCGCAACAAAGAATTGTCCTTAAAAGAGATTTTCCTTGCTATTGAATCTTTGTTTAATAACAAGGCCCCTGGGTTAGATGGTCTTCCTGGAGAATTTTATAAAGTATTAAAACCTAAACTATCCACCCACCTATTTAACATGTTTCATGAATCCTGGGACCATAACACCTTACCAACAACACTTACATAGGCATTAGTTATTCTTATACGTAAGAAAAAATAAGGACCCTCTATGTTGTGGTAGCTACCGCCCATTTCTTAATGAACACTGATTAGAAAATTTCGCTAAAGTTCTAACGTCCCATATCCAAAAGGTCATTTGTGAATTGATTGGCAAGGAACAAGTGGGGTTTATTCCTGGCAGATCCGGTGTGGATTGTGTTCATAGACTTCTAAATGTAATATGGCAATCCAATAAAATCAAAGAACCTTACCTAGTATTTTCCCTGGACTTATTTAAAGCTTTTGATTCCTGTCTTGGAACTATATGTTCCTAGCTCTGCAGCACTTCAGCTAGTGGAGTAATTTTAACACCTGGGTTTCTTTATTGTATAAGAATTCCTCTGCTCAAATATTAACTAATGGCCTTATTTCAAAGTCCGTTCCCCTTGCTTATGGTACCAGACAAGGCTGCCCTCTCTCCCCATACCTATTTATACTGGCCATTAAGCCTTTGATCAGGGCTATAGAGGAAAACTTAGCCATTTCTGGTATTGAAATTGGTCCTCATATTCATAAAACTTTTGCCTTCGCAGATGACCTACTCTTAACATTATCTAAACCAGTTCAATCTTATATTACTCTCAAAAATTTGCTACATAAATTTAGTTCTCTTTCAGGGCTCCAAGTGAACTGGGATAAATCACAAGCCCTCTGCCCTAACCCCATGCCCTACATCCTACAGTACCATGGTGAAATCTTTGCAAATAACTGTGCCAAAAAGCATATTACTTACCTGGGCCAGCAAATCCCCTCAAACCTTGACACTTTAGTAGAAATAAACTATTCTCCTTTATTTTGCTCTATTGAGCAAGAGCTAACTCGTTGGGGACGGCAATCTGTCCCTTTGGGGTAAGGTGAATTCCATTAAAATGATTGTCACACCAAAATTATTTTACCTTTTTCAGAATGTTCCAGTTTTCTGGCGAAATGGCTCAACAAGTTAGATTCTTTAATTAGGACCTTTCTCTGGGGTTCCAAACTTCCTTGATTAAGTCTTAATAAGCTTAAGAGCCCCTTCTGAGCTGGGTGGTCTAGCTCTTCCTCACTGGGAATGGTACCAATGGGCCTTTTTATTAAAACAATCTGCTGGACATTTATACCTCTAACCCTGAGGCTGCACCCAATTCGCCATTATGGATACATCTGAGTCTGCTTTATTAAAACCTAACTGATTTTGGGACTATATTTATTTGCCCATCCCTAGTAACCTGAATAGTAACCCCTGCTTAAATAACACCTTTAGGGTTCTAAGAAAAGTAAATAAAATCTTTAATCCCAACTCTCAACTCCTCAAAATAATGCCACTTTGGCTAATCCAGTTTTGTCTCCTCAAGGAACCCCATTATCTAATAATACATGGGCATAAGCTAGCATTAACCACATTAGTGACATCTTTCATAATGACTCGCTTATTGATGTCCTTCCAAGAGATAAAGGATAAATATGGTTTCTCATGGCTACAGTTTCATTACTATTTACAATTATGCCACCTACTTATCGAGCGTTTTTCTCTGGTTGATCTCTCCCTGCCCAGTTGTCAAGAATGGGTTCAACTAGTTAAAATTTGCACCCTCAAGAAAGGTGTTAGCCTGATATACAAATATCTCACTCTCTCTCTCTCTTACCTCTGCATTTCTTACCTCTTCTGCTAAACAGAAATGGGAACTGGAACTGGGTATCAAAACTGAGGACTAAGACTGGCACTCCATATGGGATCTTGCATACCATGGGAACAAGGATATTCGGGGTGAGCTTATTCAATTTAAAATACTTCACCATTACTATATGTCCCCTGCTAAGCTCTATGCAATGGGTCTATCTTCTAATTCTCATTGTTGGAAATGCAAGTCCCCTAATGCTGACTTATTGCACATGCTATGGGATTGCCCTAAATTGAAAGAATTTTGGGTAAGAGTTGCAACTTTTGTGACTCTTGTCTCCTTTTACCGTCCCTTTCTCCCCAGAATTATTTATATTGGGAATCTCCCATCTACTCATACGCTACATATCAACAGTTGCTATGGATGGCTCACAGTGGCCTCTGTCTGTGCCAAGCAGTTAATTCTGAAATACTGGAAAGACCCTAAAGAACCCACTTTACCTGAATGGCTGAATATGATGAGTTATACTGCAAATAATGAGAAAGTATATTTTTTGCTTGCTGATAGCCTGGACCGTTTTTGTGATATATGGGGACCCTTTATGTCAAAGATTAACCCTCCAGGCTCTGATTTACTTAATTAGTTTAGTTTAACATAATAGTCATCACTTCCTATTAAGATATTTATATACTGATGTCTATTATATCTTTCTTTACTGCTAAAATACTTTTTGTTAGTTATTAGCTAACTAGTTTGTATTTTCTCTTTTTCATTTAGCTTTTAGTTAAGGACTTAAGTTTAACTAGTTGTCTCATTTTGTAAACTTATACATGCCTGAATAGTATATTGTCTTTTTATGTTTTTCCTAATGGCTTTTGTTGTTGTAATGAAAGAAAGGAAAAATAAATAAATAAAAATTATTATGGGAAAAAAAAAGAAGCTCCTTAAACAGTCGAGTTCAAACACAATTTTTTAGCACTCCACAGGCATTGAATTCTCGAGAGCAAAAACGTTTAGCTTACACCCCATGCTACTTAGGGATGACCATTATCCATGGGCCAAAAATAAAGTGCTTTTACTGTATTTTTAAATTGAAGAGTCCATATTCTCCATTCAATTATAGTAATACATGTAGTAACATCTATATTGCACTTCAATGGCCTAGGCAATATTTTAAAAATAAATTGCTATGAAGGATTCAAATGTAAATTCAAAGTGGTGTTGCTTCTGTAGAAAGACTTTATCAAATCTTATGTACAGGGTTATTTTCTAACGTCACACCACAAGTTGTGTCTGACGGTTGGTGTCAAGAACTTGCTTTTCCAAAAATAAAGGCTCTGTCGATTCAGGAAAGATATCCGTATCTTCTTACTCTGGGAGTCCATAACATGCTGCCTTTCTCTGTCCTAATGGTTCCTCTATCAGACTCTGGCAGTTTCCCATCATCTGCTCTGACAGTGGACACACCTGTTAAATCAGAACAGAAAAGTGCTCCACTAAGCGCAGTGAACTTTAAAACTCCAGCCCCTAGGCAACACTGGCATACCTTAAAAAGGTTAAACGAGCCTGTCTGTGTTAGGGTATCTCTTTACTTCCAAGTGCTCACCTTTCTATTCAGGGATGTTCCAGATCCAAACTTCACCAAAGGGTTCTCGCAGAGTCCAGTCCGTACTTACCATACATTGTTCCGGCCTGGTCAGTATTCTGATGGCTCAAATACGCTGAATACACACCTTCAACAAGAGCCACAGTCTTGGCACAAACGCTGCAAATGCTGCAAAACTTGCATCCTGCTTCAAAGGCCTTCCATCCTTGATGCTGAAAGCAGGGGAAACATCATAAGGCTGGAGATCAAAAAACCAAAAACAAAATTTCAATGGGACACAGCGAGTCGAACAGAATGGGGCAGCATGCAACCATCTTGCTCTGTAAATGATATGTTCAATTTCAGCTGTGCTATCCTGAGCTAATAAATTGCAAAACAAAAAAAGAAGAAGTTATGTGCAGAGGTGTGCATTCCAACACGATACTGGCAAACCTTTGCCTGCAAGACAGATGCACCTTTACTGAATTGCTGATTGCCATTGGAGAAAAGGAAGAGAAAAAGTACTAAGAACACTGTACTGATCTTGAACCTCAAGTTTCAAGTCCCTGAAATCACCAGTTCATCCCTTAAACCACTAGTTCCATTAGTGCATGTCCAATTGAGAATAATGAGTTACAGAAATAATTTGGGACTTAGAGGAACAGCTGATATCACTGCATTAAGATATATCCAGAAATGTGTTTGGGGAGGACCCCACTTCATTCCAATTTCCAAGGCCTTACCAACACAACTGCCTTTTGCTACAGAAACCTGTTCGGTGAGGGAGGATTCTGTCACTGGTTTAGTGTGGAAAGACATTAGGCCCAAGGGTTAAATGTACTACAGATTTTGCCAAAAGTTGTGAAACAATTCAAATGAAATCAGATTTCACCGTAACAGGGGATCCCCAAAAAGTGAATGAGAAATGTATTCCCTTGGTAAGGTGTCAGGGAAACTTTCAAGGGTCCCAGTGATGGAGCAAACTGGGGTCCACAACAGTGTGCTCTATGAATTATAACATCACTGGAAGTGACCAGCTACCAAAATCTACTCAGGTGGTGTCATCTTTCTTCTGCAGGGTGACAAGGAAGTCCCATAAATTAAGCCAGTCTCTGTTCTTTCTGCAGGTCCTGAGTGCATAAATACAGTAAATGTATTTAGTCTAGCACTGTGAAGCTGCATTAGGCAATGGAGAGACATTTAATAGATGCTTTTAAACTATTTACAAGATGATGAGGGTTGGCAGGCCATGGCTTCTCACTGAACTTGAATTTCTTGCACAGTGCTTGGACAGTACTTTTAGGGATGCATTTCCATCCCTTGTCTTCTTATGTAAATGTGTCAGGCACCATGACAGTGCATCAGCATCCATGTGATTCAGTTCCAGTTTGTACAACACAATAATCATAGGTTGACAATATGGATAACCACCCGTGTTCAGTAGCATCCAGCTGCGCCATGGTCCTTAGGTATGTCATGAGGTTGCATTCCATCTAGACAGTGATGTGCAGTCCGTAGTGATATTGATGGAGCTGGTTCACAATGGCCCATGTGAGTGTTAGAAACCCTCAGCTTGTGGACAGGGTAATTCCACTCCAGTTGTGTCAAGCTCCTACTGGCAAATGCCACAGGTCTCAGTCCATTGCAGGCTTGATAGAGGACCACATCAAGTCCACTAAAGCTGGTGTCTGTATGCAGAATATATCTTCTTGCCAAATCTGCATATTCCAAGACAGGCATGTTGGTCAGTCGGAAATAATCCAATGGAGCACTCTTGCAGACAATGTCCCACTATGTCCAAAAGGTCTATGGACCTTGAAGTTTGATTAGGTTCAACCTCATCCTTTACAGTCATTCTCTTGGACTTATTCGCTGGTGGGTATCTCAGCTTTAGATTCAGGAGTGCTCTTACCACAAGGTTGAAGTCCTTAATAAAGCACCTGTAGTACCCAGCTTGTGTCACAGCTGCACTCATTAAGTTCATTAAGCCTGTTTTAAACATGAGTTGTTGAACAGCAGTCAGACCATCATTTCTTTGAGAAGGCTTATCCTGTAAGCTGATTTTGCATAAAGCTCACTGTTCTCTTTTGACCTTTAAGTATATTTCTGGGTCCATGATTTTGTGATATCTGCCACATCACTGTTTTGTGACTATCTAGTTAGCAGCTAAAACACCGCTAAAACATTGCTCTAGCCAGTATTTGTTATAGAACATCTAGAGTCAGTCATCTATGAAGTTTATTTTTGCTGGTCAGGGTTTGTGGAGCTTGAGTCAACTGTAGTGTCTGTAAAGCTGCAGCAGAGTTGAAGTACTTTTGACTTATGAAGCATTGCATACACATTTTAGAATGAGAGAAACCACCTTGTAAGTGACATTTTTTTTTATTTTGTTAAAAAAGTATATACTTTTATAATTGATTTTTGTTGTTGTTTTTTTTTGGTTCCATTGATTCGCTGGTTCAGTTTCCCCCTACTTACCCTTGTTTACCCCTGGCATATCCCCAATGCTTGATATAATTTGGCAATATTGAGTAATACTGGGTAATATTTATTTTAAAGCCATAATATTCTAGGCATTAGATATTCTGGTAGTCTGTATTTTATTATGTATGAATGTGTATTTAGTAATTATTTGTTTTTACTTAATTTATCTGATATGGAACGTGTGTCTAGTTTCAGTTGTTAATTGTTATCATTTTCTGTAGCGTCTTATTTTATTTTATTTTGATCTCTTGATTTGTAGAATTATCCTTGGGGAGAAGGTTGAGGACCAGAGGTCAATTGTGTCTACAGAATATTTCACTCTGTTGGGACTGAATTTGGGACTGAATTTGTGCCCATTGACAAGATCTACTAAGATAAATTTGATTGCCTTGAACGCCTTCATATTAGAACTAGAGAGAGTGTACCGATGCTTGAGAAAGCACTTGGAAAAAGCTGAAAGAAACAACACTCTCTGGCGTGGAAACTATTAGTAAATCCCTTTTTTATCTTAGTACTATTTTTCCACTGGATAAACTTACACTTGATGTTAACATCTTTCAAATTACACATTGAATTACTCATTTAATATCATAGGAGATTGAGAACTGTGAAAGTGAAGTGTGAAGTTTATGCTGTGCTTTATTTAATAATCTCTGTATAAGTGATTGCATAACTCTTTAGCTGTTTATTGCAATTACTTGTTTAAATTGGGACTGAATTGGTGTGACATAATTAACTATTTGATTTATAACTACCTAGAATAGTATAAAGGCTTATAAATAATGAGGACAAGGAGTTATAAATATCGTTTGGAGAACAATTCTAATAAAATGAATGATTATAAAAGGGAAAGGAATCCAAGAATAAAATAGCAGTAAATGATTACTTCTACTGATAAGAAAATGGAAGCAGCCTCTTTAAGCACTTAGACTTGGAATCTAAAGGACTGCTTAATGAGGACTATAAAGATTTGAAATGGCATATGGATTCTGGAATCAAACCAAGACAGCTTTCTATTAAAGAATTATGGAGTAAATCATGTCAGACTGAATCAATGAGATTGGATAACCCCTCTGAGTTAAATCTTGAAGTAAGGGGGGATACTTTAGTAACCCCTCAAACAGACTCATGGGAAGGGGCAAACCATGAAGTGATAAAAACAATAGAAAAAATAAGGGAAACTATTCAAGTGAATCAGTGGATTGAACAAAAGATGTATGAATTCTCTGCATTAAAACAAGGGCTCAATGATTCTGATAAATTGATTAAAGACAAGCAAATGAGCAATTTGATTAAAAACTTAGATCAAGAACTAGATCGGAGTGAGGAAATCTGGCCCAGTGATAATGAGAGCATACTTATGAGTCCAGAATTTGACAACAGCTTAATGATGTGATCAAATAACTAGGGAATGTGCCAGAGCCTTAAGTAACCCTTATACAGCTAATGTATTGAGTTTTGAACAACCGACAGCTGTTAAACAAGATTTAGCTTTTTTGAAAGGCATTTGCATTGAAAATTAAAAAAAGATTAGACAGCATTTGTGACACATTATATCAGAAGGATAGGTCTAAATTAGAAAAGGATGATGTGGGGATACCCACCTTAGCTCATGATTTAAGCAGCCTTATCCATGAGAAGGAAGAAATGGAAGATAACAGGACTGATATTTCACATACCTCCTTACTAGCCATGGGGGACTCGGAGGTAACAGAATCAGAATTGGAGTTAGTGATGTTGCCTAGTAATTATGAAGAGCAGGGAATCCTGAGCTTTGGGAAAAGAAGGGAATAGATGTGTTTTCCAGCAATAAAACAGACAAAAAAAAAAACAAATAAAAAAATTGCAAAGAAAACATCAAGAAAGAGAAAAAGAAAAATAGGGGTAAGAAAACTAGGACTTATAATAAGTCCAGTGGTTTGTCAAATACAACATTGGAAAACAAAGTGGATCAAACAAAAAGTTTGAGGCTAGGATGTGAGGAGATGGAGATGAAGATGACTGGTGAAAAACCTTTGAAGACTTATGGGAAAAGGAATGAAACTAAATTAATAAATGAGAGAGGTAATAAAAGGGCATTAAAAATAAAGGAACAAATGATAAGGATAATAAAAAAGGGACAAAACAGAAATTACAGAAAGCATTATAAAGGAAACTCAGAAATGAAAGAATCAGTTAAAATTCAACACAGTGAGTGATGAAATCAATGTGTCTGAAAATGCACTGAAAGATTTTCTGGCAAAACTTTAGAGACAGATTTTGTCCTTCCAATTTTAAAGTACAAATTATACCAGAGGAGACAGAGATAAAATTAAATACCCATTTGAAATTTCTGTTAAAGTCAATATGTAATGGGAAGGAGGAATGGACAAGCTCATTAATAACATGAGTGTCATAAGACCTGTACCTAGGCGAAGAATTGGTCTTAATACTATCTGACCAATACTATGTTTTAAAAATACTAGAAAGCCAAAGAGATAAAATGAGTGAGCTGGGATTTGAATTAGAAGGTGAAAGTGGAATAAAGTCAATTTTCCGAATATTTCAAATCAAGACAATTGTTAAACAAGCATTTGTCAATGCCAAATGTTGATTGTGTAGTCCGTTGAGCTTGCTCACTGCCCCTCTGTCACATGTTCAGTCTGTTTCTCCTGGTGCTACAGGCTACTCTTTGTACTGGCTCCCTGCCTGCATTGGCACCTTTTTCTGCCCACTAAGAAATCCGCAGCTTTCCTGACAGAGCTCCATTGAGGTGGCTCACTCCCTCTCTCTCACTCACTCAGTCTGTGTCTCCTGGTGCTGTAGGCTGCCCTTTTGTACTGCGCTCCTGCCTCTGTTGGTGGCTTTTTCTGCCCACAAAGATATCTGCAGCAGTCCCAACACAGGTCTGTTGAGCCTGCTCACCCCTCTCTCACTTACTGCTCCATTTCTGCCGTGCTGCAGGCTGGCCTTTGTACTGGCTCCTGCCTGCATTGCCGCCTTTTTCTGCCAACAAAGAAATCTGCAGCAGTCATGATAGAGCTCCGTTGAGCTCGCGCACTCCCACTCTCTCACTCAATCGTTGTGTTTCTCCTGGCACTGCAGGCTGCCCTTTTGTACTGGGCTTCTGCCTGCGTTGGCACCTTTTTTTGCCCACAAAGAAATCTGCAGCTGTCCCGACAGACCTCCGTTGAGGTCGCTCACTCCCCCTGTCTCACTCACTCACTCATTCTGTTTCTCCTGGCACTGCAGGCTGCCCTTTTGTAGTGGGTTCCTGCCTCTGTTGGTGCCTTTTTCTGCCCACAAAGAAATCTGAAGCAGTTCCGACAGAGCTCAGTTGAGCTCGCTCACTCCCCTTCTCTCACTTGCTCATTCCGTTTCTGCCAGTGCTGCAGGCTGCCCTTTTGTACTGGGCTCCTGACTGCATTGCCACCTTCTTTTACCCACAAAGAACTTTGCAGCAGTTACAATAGAGCTCCGTTGAGCTTGCTCACTCCCCCTCTCTCACTCGCTCATTCTGGTTTTCCCGCCGCTGCAGGCTTCCCTTTTGTACTGGGCACCTGCATGCATTGCTGCCTTTTTCTACCCACAAACAAATCTGCAGCAGTCCCAACAGAGCTCCATTGAGCTCACTCACTCCCTGTCCCTCACTCACTCATTCTGTGTCTCCCGCCGCTGCAGGCTGGTCTTTGTACTGGGCTTCTGCCTGCATTGGTGGCTTTTTCTGGCCACAAAGAAATCTGAAGCAGTCCCAACACAGCTCCATTGAGCTCGCTCCTCCCATTTCTCTCACCGATCATCTGTTTCTGCTGGTGCTGCAAGCTGGCTCTTTGTAGTGGGCTCCTGCTTGTGTTGCTGCCTTTTTCTGCCCACAAAGAAGTCCACAGCAATCATGATAGAGCTTGGTTGAGCTTGCTCACTCTGTCACTCGCTCATTCTGTTTCTTTTGGTGCTGCAGGCTGTGCTTTTGTACGGGGCTCCTGGCTGCATTGGCACCTTTGTCTGGCCAAAAAGAAATCTGCAGTTGTCCTGACAGAGCTCCACTGAGGTTGCTCAGTCTCCCTCTCTCACGGCTCATACTGTTTGACCTGGTGCTGCAGGCTGCCCTTTTGTATGGGGCTCCTGCCTGCATTGGTGCCTTTTTCTGCCCACAAAGAAATCTGCAGCAGTCCTGATACAGCTCCGTTGAGCTCACTCAGTCCGCTATCTCACTGGCTTGTACTGTTTCTCCCACCACTGCAGACTGGCCTTTTGTACTGGGCCCCTGCCTGCATTGATGCCTTTTTCTGCCCACAAAGAAATCCGCAGCAGTCCTGACAGCACTCCAGTGAGTTTGCTCACTCCCTCTCCCTCACTCCCTCTCCCTCACTCGCTCACTCAGTCTGTTTCTTCCAGTGCTGCAGGCTGCTCTTCTGTACTGGGATCTTGCGTTGGAGCCTTTTTCTGCCCACAAAAAAATCTGCAGCAGTCCCAACAGAGCTCAGTTGAGCTCGGTCACTCCCCCCTCTCACTCGCTTGATCTTAATCTGACCCAAACACTGATTTCCCACAGTGACCATGCTATTCTCCGGCAGGAGTGCAAAAACATATTTTAGCCAGGATGTGAAAAATGACAGCTGTACTGTTCATAAGGAGCTGTGAAAAAATGCCACTGTTGAAAATGTGGCATGAAAATAGTACAAATTTGTGAAGTTACAAGGGTGCGTGGAAACAGTTCAATGCACGCTTGTAACACAGTCATGTTATGGAGTTTCATCACCAAATTTTCAACATAGGGATTTAGGACCTCTGCTCATGCACAGTGCCGCTGTCATTTTCTTAATCTGTCCCGAACACTGATTTCCCACAGCGACCGTGTTATTCTGTAGCGGAATGGCAAAAACACATTTTGGTCAGCATGTGAAAAATGACAGCCATACTGCTTATAAGGAGGTGTGAAAAAATGCCACTGTTAAAAATCTGGCTTGACAATATTACCAATCTGTGAAGTTACAAGGGTACATGGAAAGTGCGCAATGCACACTTGTAACACAGTCATTTGATGGGCTATCATCACCAAATTTTCAACATAGGCATTTTAGGACCTCTGTACAGTATCACTGTCATTTTCTTAATCTGTCCTGAACAGTGATTTCCCACAGCGACCACGCTATTCTGTGCCGGAAGTGCGAAAATACATTTTATCCAGGATGGGAAAAATGACAGCTGTACTGTTCATAATTAGGTGTGGGAAAATGGCAAAGTTGAAAATCTGGAGTGAAAGTATTATAATTATGGTTACTTAGCGCAAGGTAACCGCACAACGCACACCTCTCGTGAATACAGGCATTTTATGGAGTATCATCACCAAATTTTCAACATAGGCATTTTAGGACCTATACTCATGAACAGTGTCACTGTCATTTTCTTAATCTGTCCTAAACACTGATTTCCCAACACCGCTATTCTGCGCTGGAAGAGCGAACACACATTTCGGCAGGATGAACAATAACAGCTGTACTCTTCACAAGGAGGTGTAAAAATGCCAGTGTTGAAAATCTGGCATGAAAATCTGGCAAATTCGCAGTTACAAGTGTGCGAGTAACTGCATAATGCATCACCTAAAACAGTCATTTTTGAATTTTTTCCACCAAATTTGCAAGATAGGCTTTTGAGAGCCCACCTCATGAACACTGGCACTGTCATTTCATTCACTGGCCCTGAAAGGTGATTCCACGAGTGACCAAGAAA
The DNA here is from genome assembly GCA_016271365.2 of Neoceratodus forsteri. NCBI lineage: Eukaryota > Metazoa > Chordata > Ceratodontiformes > Ceratodontidae > Neoceratodus > Neoceratodus forsteri. The sequence goes on along the minus strand of CM028135.1, from coordinate 128,600,748 downwards.
TCACCTTCGGGGCCGATTAACGCCATGACAGTGCCAGAATTCATGAGGAATGGTCCCAAAAACCCCATGTTGAAAATTTAGTGCAAAATTCAAAATGACAGATATGCATCAAAGTTGGAAAAACCCTATTTATTCCATTATACAGCTTACAGGCATTTCCTCAGTTCGCGGTCGGCTTTGAAGAGTACAAACATGTTCCCGGTCCCCTGAAGATTGTTGCGCCAAGCTCTGGAGGTAAGTATGGGGTGAGGGGTGTGTGGGGAGGCAGGGTGCGCAGTGGGTGGGCACAGGTTGCAGGAGGGGGGCAGGGAGACCACCAAGGGACCGTTTCTGTTTTTTGACAGGTCAAAAAAAAAGGCATTGCGGGACCGTTTTTTGTTTTATGAGGCATGTGGCACATTGGGGTGGGCTCCCAGTGTGCCAAAAGACTCATTCTTGTGGGGCAGCTATAGCTGAAGGTGATTGGGCACCCCTTCAGTGCTAAAGGGGGGTGCAAGAGCCGAGGGAGATTGGGCACACCGCACACAAATGTTCTGGTGTTTGGGGTATTATGTCGATGGGGGAGGGCCTCCATCGGCACATGAAATGGGGAGGACACATAATGCTGATGGGGAGTGGTCTCTCCATTGCCAACATCAAAGGGCAGGGCCACTGAAGCCGATGGGGGTTTGGGGCCCCATCGGTAAACACAACCTGTTGTGGGGAGCATGCTGCTGAGGGAGATGGAGCACCCCTCGGCACTGGGAGTTCTGATATTGTTTAGAACATGGCAGCAAACCGCTGCCATGTCTACAAACAATATTGCACTGGAAAGTTCCGCCTAGCAATGATGGCTTGTTCCTCATTGCAGCGAATAGCTGACTCTGCAATGATGAGGTGGCCCCTGATTGCAGCGGCTAAATTTTTACAAGTTGGTGGCACACTGGCTGAACTAGTGTCAGCAGCAGCATGTCACGGCATTGGGGGAAGCTGGCCAGACCTTTAAAGGCTATGGGGGCATTGGCCACAACAGTGCCGTGCCTCCACAACCTGCTTCTGGAGAAAGCTGCCGCAATATGTTTCTTGCGCATGCATGCAATCAACATAAAAATAGGGATGATGAGTATATTATTTATATTTTTGGACTAGGAAATTTTGTTAATGAACCAAAGAACAACATTACATTTTAAGTAATTGAGCTTTTACAAAACTTATTGAGAGATAAAGAACTTAATAAAAGGATTATAAAGGCTATAAGATGGGAAAACAAAGGACACCTGACTATTTGGGTGAAAGACTTAGCTGATTATAGCTATATTTTGACTAAAACAGAAAGATTAGATTTTGCAGAAATATATTTAAAGAGAGAAAGAGAAACAGATAGGAAAGAATGGAGACAGCAAACAGAAGAACAGTGGCTTAGCTTAATTAAAACAAGCAACAGATATCAAGTACTACAAAATTATGTTGGAAATTGACAATTGCCAGAGGCAAATAGACATAATATTTTATCATTGAGTTCAAAAGATGTTAGGCTACTATCCTGAATGTGACAGGAATAGGTGAAATGACTATTACCCCTTTATTATATATATATATAGAGATTATTATTAATGATATAGACATTTTTAAAAGGAGTTTTAAATAATATTTGTAGAATGTCAGCAGGCTTATTAATTTGGGGGAAAATATCATAATACACAGAATATGAACAGTTTGAAAGTGATGTGGATCACATCCTTACAGTTTGCATCACAATGAGGAAAAGAAAAGTTGTGATTATAAATGTTTATTTCCCTCCTATAGGTTCCATGTACGAAGACAATGAAGATGGAAAATTGAGTCTTGTATTACAGAAATGTTTTACTAGAGAGTCTGAAGCAGAAGTAATTCTCATGGGGGATTTACATGCCAGGGTGGGGTGCTGCCTGGGTCCCACCTTGGAAATAAAGGAGGCATGTGCAACCCAGGGTATGAATAATCTGATTCATAAAAGAAAAACTAAAGATTTAAAACAATGCATTAGAGGAAAGGAAACTGTGAAGTTAATGGAGGATAATAATTTGATATTATTGAATGGCAGAACTTCTGGGGATCTTGATGGTAATTACACATACCTAGGCCCAAGAGGTGTTTCTATTATAGATCATTGCTGGGTGTCATTAAATGCTATTAATTCAATCTTAGATATGAGAATAAGATCTTGTATTGATAGTGAACACTTCCCATTAGAGATCTCAATGAATTTAGGATTGAAAGTGTCAAAATGACGGCAACAAAATATTGATTAGAGCAAAAAAAGCATGCAATGGGATCTCTTGGAAAGTAAAAGCTTAGAGAAACTTGGTAATATTATAGGATCCATGATAAGTTGATTGAATTATATCAAAATGACACAGCAGAAGATGGTATTATGGCCTATGAGGCCTTAGTCAAAACTATACTCCATTACTTCAACAAATTATAACTTATGAGGATACTAATGGCTGTAGATGGTTTGATGCTGAGTGTAGGAAAAAGGAAAGAGAAATCAATAAACTATCCAAATACACTTTAAGATTTAACACAAGGATTAATAAACATAAGTTAAATATGGCTAGAATGCAATATAAAAAGCTTTTAGGAAATAAAAAAGACAATATAGGGAAATCGTATGGGACAAATTCAAACACGCTGCCTGGGTAAAGATAATAGAATATTTTGGTGTATAGTACTAAGGGGATGGGATAATATACCTGATACCTTGGAAAATTTTATAGAACCAATTACCTGGGTAAATTATTACAAGAAACTGTTGTATGATCCCAAAGTAGAAGAAATTACATTGGAACCAATGAAATGGACCCCTTATAAGACCTCCATTATGCCATCTGAAGTTCTGAACGCCATTAAATCAATTAAAAGACATAAGACTCCTGGCCCAGATGGTATCCCTGTTGATATTATTTTGAATGATATGGATTCATGGGCTCCTGCCATTGTGGCTTTATTCAATGTGATAATAAAAACTGGTCAAATTCTGAATACTTGGAAGGAAAACATCATTGTACCAATATTTAAGAAGGGAGAAAGAGGAAAGGTTAATAACTATAGACCAATAAGCCTCTTGAATTCCACACAAAAATTATTTATGAGGATATTGTATGAGAGGTTAATGGATTGGATTAACAATAAGAAAATTATTAGTGAATTACAGACTGTATTTTTTACCAAAACACTACAATAGACCAATGTTTTATTCTTACTCACTTAATTCATAAGCACATTAATATTAAAAGCAAAACTTTTTGTGTCTTTATTCATTTAAAATCTGCCTCTGAGGGAATTACTAGAGAGAAATTATGGAAAGTGTTAACACAGTATAAAACTGACATGAAATTACTTAATATTATTAAGATCTTATATAGTGAAAACCAAACCATGATTAGATATAACAAGCAGGGAGATAATACAGTCTGGTTTAAATCTAACATTGGGCTTAGACAGGGTTGTGTGTTATTACCATTATTATTCAATATATTTTTGAATGAGTTATGGAGAAGATGGCGGACCCTGGGTTGCATACCTGGCATACGCAGATGATATTGTCCTCATGGCTACAAGTTATCTGGGTATAAGTAGAAGTCTCCAAAAGCTTTGTGAAACAGTAGAAAGTGCAGATCTAGTTATTAATATTCAGAAAATGAAATGCATGATATTTAACAGAACTATAGTATGGGATAGGAAATTGTGTAAATTAATGTGCGATAACCATAGGCTGGAATTTGTTAGTTCTTTTACATACTTGGGTATTGAATTCTCATATAATCTGAAGTGGCATAATCATATAAATCAGATGAAACAGAAGATAAATAGATTGGTACCTTTAATGGAAAGATTTGCACATAAATATGGGGGTTATTCTGTGAAGGGCTCGCTTCAGACGTTTAATGCCAAAATAAAATGTCAAATGCTACATGGATGTGAAATATGGGGCTTTGAGAATGTTGATAAACTTGAAGCTATAGTGAATTCTTTCTATAGAAAATTACTTGAGATTCCTCAATGTGCAGCCTCCTCATTGATAAGATTGGAGTTGGGTCAACTACCAGTAAAATGTTTTGTAGACTAAAGATTGGATTCATATTGGTTTAAGACATATAGGGCCAGATATTCAAAACTTTGCCCCGGGCAAAATTAGCACTGCCAGCCAGGCAAACTTAGCCCAGAGCACAGAGCACGCTATATTCAAAAGGAATAGCCCAGGGCAAACAGCTTCCGAATATGGCATGGTAATGAGGCCATGCAAACTGGGTTGGGAGTGCAGGGCAAAAATAGCCCTGGAATAAGACAGCACTGAATAAAGCAACCAGGAAGTGCAACCCACAACAACAACACAGTACACAGCAACATGAGGGCAGGTACAGACGAACTACGTGGCCAATGTGTGTGCCAGCAAATGCATGGACTCAGTACAGCTGCAGGAAGCAGCAGATGTGAAAGAACAGTGATCAAAACTGTATAATATTCCCCGTACCGTTAGCGCCGCGCTAACACATTAGCGCTGCATTAGCGCAGAGCTAAGCAGTTAGCCCGGAGCAAACACGTTTGCCCGGGGCTAAAATGTGCCATATTCAAAAGTGCCATGCAAATGAGCCTACTTACGTAGTCTCTGGGCAAACAACCGGATTAGTATCTCATTATACCCTGATTTGCATGCAGTTTGCCCAGCGTTACTGCAGAGTCCCACAGGAGCCACCTGTAGGTCAGTCTGGAAGTACAGGGCTGACCAGGTCCAACCGCAGCTCCACCTGTAGGTCAGTCTGGCAGTGCATGATGATAGCTGCAGGCTACATGTAAACAGTACAGCATAGCATATTATACCCCAGGGACAGCACACCATAGGCACAGGTGGTGGTGGTGCTACATGCAACTGTCACATTGTAGGGCATGCTACAGTGCACAGCAGAAACTACAGTAGCAAGGGGCCAGTAGTGCTGGACACAGCAATGCCTATGGTGTGTAGGGCAGTGATGATGACTGCACTATACACAGTGAGCGCCCAACCTGTGGATGTTTTCTGACACTGGACATTACTGTTACGCTGTTGTGTGACCCACAGATGCTGCACCTGTGGCATGGATGCTCACAGTGACATGTACATTCCTGGCTTTGTGTGCTATGGCAGTTGTACAGCTGTGAGGTATGTGGCCGGGGGCATATATTATCAAAAGGCACACTGGTGTTGGGGTATTCCCAATACTGACCCATGTACACTGCATGATGTGTCCCAGCCTTGTGGCCACACCTGATCTGTAGCACAGCCTCACCACCCATATATGCTCCCTCAACATCCTCCATGCCCACAGTGCTGCATGTGTGTGCTGGCATCTGTTGGTGTCCACGAACTGTGGTCCACAGGTGTGTGCTGTATGGCCACTGCTGTGCTGTTCGCTGGTGGCAGGGTCACCACTTACTGCCTGGCATGGCTGGGACTGAGACAGATGATGGCATCATTGTGATGCCATCAGTTAGCAGCATGCTTCCTCTATGTTTGGCTTTATCTATGTGTCATATTTATTTGTTAGGGCCGCAAAACCCGCGCTAAACCGCGCAAACACCGCTAAAAGCCATAATGTCGCCGAAAGCTGATTGCCCAGGATTAAGACCAGCTTTTCCTGGGCGTAATGCATCAGGCTAAGTGTCACGCTAAGTCGCGCAAAAACCACTTAGCGCCAGCGGCGCTAATGCATGAATATAACATTCGCCTGTATTCATGTCAGTTTGCCTTGCATACATTATAATTTTGCCCAGTGCTAATGCAGTTTGCCCGCGCTATTTGGCCCCTTTTGAATATGGCAGAGCCGCGCTAATCCCGCGCTAAACCTGCGTAAATGGTTTTTGCCCAGCGCAAAGTTTTGAATATCTGGCCCATAGTCTTTTGGACACTAGGCTCCTCAGAATGTGCTTAGAGGAAGCAATCAGATTTGGTATTATGGGTTTTAAATACCCTAGTATACACACATTGGAAGAGCTAATAAGACCCTATGGTTTATTGCAACTATTAACATATGCCCATAACATTGAAGTAAAGGAGCTTAAGGAAGTTATTAAAACAAGAATACAAGATATCTACATTTAAAGAAAAAGATGCCTTGTAAGTAACCTCAAGTTTAATCATTGGTTTGTTCATAATGTTAATAATATTTACTGGGGAATTCAATATTATCTGCACAAACTTAAAAAACCTTATTTGAGAAAAGTAGTGACTAGAGTTCATTTTGGATTTCTAGATAGTCAAGTTTTAAGAAGATTGTATAACAAGTTGGAGAATGATCAGTGTATCTACATTCCACTTATTACTTCTTTGTCCACTATATAATAATGAAAGAAGGAATTTACTGGGAGATACACTTGCTTTACTAGATATGGAGCCCCAATATCTACTCAATTTTCTACTTAAATCCCAAAACTGTAAATTAATTGAAAGAGTAGCTAAATTTTGTAGAATTGTAGAAAGAAATAAAATGCACATAAGAAAAGATGAGTTATGAAGGAATGTCACATGTTTGGGGGACTTTGAATATTTTAATTGTAGATTATCCAATAGAATCCATAATGTATGTTAGTCTATACCTGATTATTGTAATATTCTTAACTGTGTTTTTTATGAATGTTAAATCGAACATATATCATGTTCAGTATGATTTTGTAAAGACAACATGGTGTTTGTCAACAATAAATTTACTTGAACCCTTGAACCCCAGAGAATCGTGAGGATCATCTTTAGGACTTTTAGGTTCTGGGGGCTGAGGTCAGTTGATTAAGTCTTCAACATTGCTGGGGTCAGTTTGAATCTTCCGTCCAGAAACAATATAGAAACATAGAAATTGTCAGCAGATAAGGACTTCTAGGCCCATCCAGTCTGCCCGTGAGGCTCTACATTGTATGTGGCCACTGACCCTACATGATCAATGGCTTTTCATCACTCCCTCCCTCCCCATCAAGTTTCCCTTGTGCCTGTCCCAGGCATGCTTGAACCCTTCCACTGTACTTGCCCCCACTACCTCTGGTGGCAGACTATTCCAAGAGTCAACTACCCTTTCTGTGTAGAAAAACTTCCTCACATTACCTCTTAATCTACTCACTTCCAATTTCATATGTGCCCCTTGTTCTAGTAGTTTTTCACATTGGAAAAGGTCCCGTACCTGCACCTTGTTTATGCTCTTGAGGTACTTTAAAGTTTCAATCTTGTCCCCCCGCTCTCTCCTCTCCTCCAGTGAGTACATATTGAGGTCCCTTAGTCTCCCCTTATATGTTTTGTGGTGCAAGTCCTGCACCATCTTTGTTGCCTTTCTCTGGATAGTCTCCACCTTATCTATGTCCTTATGCAGATGTGACCTCCAGAACTGCATGCAGTACTCCAGGTGAGGCCTTACCAATGTTTTATACAATGGCATCACCACCTCCCACCTCCAGCTAGTGATACCCCTGCCTATGCACCCCAGCATGCCACTGGCCCTCCCTGCTGCCTTTGTGCACTGCTTTAATCCCTTAAGGTCATCAGAGATGATAACCCCTAGGTCCCTCTCCTCTTTGGTGACAGCCAGCTCCTCTCCCAAACCTGTAGCTCTCCCCAGGGTTCCCTCTACCCAGATGCATTATTTTGCACTTCTTTGCATTGAACCTCAGTTGCCACATCTCCAACCATCTTTCAAGCTTCTCCAGGTCCCTCTTCATTTCTGCACCCCTTCTGGAGTATCCACCCTGTCGCAGATCTTAGTGTCATCTGCAACATGCAGACCTTTCCTTCCAGCCCCTCTGCAATGTCACTAATGAAGACATTGAACAGAACTGGTCCCAGTACTGATCCCTGGGTACCTCGCTGGTCACCCCCTTCTCCCCAGATTGTACCCCATTTACCACCACCCTCTGTCTCTTATCTGTTAACCAGGTCCTAGCCCAGTTCACCACCTTGTCTCCCATGCTCAGACTACCCATCTTGTTAATCAGCCTTCTATGTGGTATTAGACCCATTGCTTTTCACCCTCTTTCTGAACTCTCTCCCCAAATCTTGTAGTGGAAAGCTTCTGCTTTATGCTGATGATGACGCTGTAGTCTTCTGGAAACATCATCATCATCTCAGCACCCTACAATCTTCCCTGCAGAGCTTCTTTGGTGAGCTCGAAACCTGGTTCTCTGAACACCGCCTAATACTTAACTATAAGAAAATAAAAGCCATGATCTTCACACATCACCCAAACCCACTCTGTAATATGTCTCTAATCATCACAAACTCCCATGGCATCACTCTGGAACAGGTTAACATTTTCAAATACCTGGGTGTCTAGTTAGACTCCTCCCTTACCTATCATGCTCACATCCAACAAGTATCCTCCTCAGTCAGTGCCAGGCTAAGGATCCTATACAGACATAGGCATTGCACTCCCCCGCAGGCGATGCATCTAGCAGTGTCCTCCTCCATACTACTCTTGGTTGACTACGGCATAGTAATTTATGGGTCTGCTGATCATACTGCGCTGCATAGCATCAACCTCACCCTCAACAAAGCCTGCTGTCTGGTCACAAATTGTAACAGACTAACCCATATATGTGAGCTTTACAAAATCACTGGCTGGCTCAACTTCCAAGATAGGGTAAAGTATCACACCTGTCTTCTAGCAAGGAATATACTAGCAAACAAGCTCTGAAGGCCTCCACCCCTTATCCAAACAGCCTCGCTCAGGAGGGCACAAAGACACTCTGCAAACACCCCTTATTAGTACCATACTGTAGAACCTCCTTGGGCAACAGTCCTTCCATTATCATGCCCCACTGTGGCTAAACAACCTACCATCCACAATCTCCTTACAGCCAGTCTTGGTCAATTTAAAGTCGGCTTAGGACTCTCCTCAAATCATCACCCTGTGACTGCAGACAATGTTAAAACTGGTTCCAATTCCACTTAGCTGGGACCTCCCGTACTCTCATCCAGCTCCCTTAGCTAGTATCCTCAATCTCACTTTAATCATATCCTGACTCAGGGTCTATTTTGTAAAGCCCCAAACCATAGTACTGCCATATGAATCAAAGTGTAGACCCGTGCCCTCTTTAAAGATCCCAGAGGATGTAACCCTTCACTTTATGCTGTACCACATGTTTTAAATCCTCTATCAATGTTGTAAATTTCAATAGTGATGTATGTTTTTTTTTTAAATTTAAGTTTATTGAGTTTTCAAGTACACAAGAAAAACAACACCCCATTCAATGGGAAAACATCTTAAGGAAGTACCAAGGAAAAGGGGAAAGGGAAGGTATCATGTAGTCAGGTTAACAAAGCAACTAAAATAAATATAGGCAACCTATGGAATCAAAACCAACACAGTCACAGAATAAAGGGAAAAAAAAAAATAACCCCAACCCCCAATCACCCCCAAACCCCCACCCCAGCCCCGGAGAGTTGTTCTAGAAAAGATAGACCAAAGCTGGAGAAAGCAAGGACAGAAAGGGAGTAGACAGAAGAACTGTCTGAAGTCTGGGGACAAAGAGCTGGAGTCTGGAGACAAATCACCCTGGAGGGATTAATCTGGCATATGTGACTGAACATAGGACCAACCGGGGACATGACTATACTAAGTAGAGAGCATTCAACTTACCCCATTTCCGAATAAAAGACCCCGGTTGTGCCTGTAACTAGCAATAAACTTCTCGGTATTGAGGTTGACAGACAACCCTCAGTGATGTATGTTTTAAGTTTGTACTGTTGCCCAATGTATAACAGCTGTACCCAATGTTTAAGTTTAGTTATCCTTTAGTGTAAGTTCTTATTGACATGGAGCCTTTGCAAAGGAGTCAATGACTCAAAGGATTGTAATTCTGATATCTTTCAATAAATAAATAAATAAATGTGGACGTGTTGAAGGCTTTGCTGAAAATCAGGTAGGTGACATCTACTGCCCTCCCTGATTTACTTCCCTAGTCACCCAATCAAAAAATCTATTAGATTCATTTGACATGACCTTCCTGCTGAGAATCCGTGTTGCCTCAGATCCTGAGCACTGCTGGATTCCAGATGTGCCACTATCCTTTCTTTCAGCAATGTCTCCATGATCTTTCCGACCACTCAGGTGAGGCTGACTGGCCTGTAGTTCCCTGCCTCTTCCCTACTGCTACTTTTATGTAGTGGGACTACATGTGCCCTCCTCCAGTCCTCTGGAAGTACACCCATGTTGAGTGACTCTGTGAACAGGGCCACCAGAGGCACTGTTAGTTCCCTTCACAGCTCCCTTAATATCCTTAGGTGGATGCCATCTGGCCCCATGGCCTTATCCACCTTCAGCTTTGTGAGTTCTTCCAGAACTATCTCCATTGCGAATGGACTGGTGTCCACTTCTCCCCCCCCCCATTTCCTCTGCAACCCAACTGTGGTCCTTGACACTCCCCCTCCTTAGTGAATACTGAACAGAAGTATTTATTCAGTATTTCTGCCTTGTCCCGATCCCCCTCCTTACACTCTCTCTCTTCTGCCCTTTGAGCTTCACAATTCCCCCACCGTTTTTTCTTCTTTCACTGATATACCTATAAAATGCCTTATCCTCTTTGTTTACAGACCGTGCTAAACCCTCTTCTGTCTGCGCCTTCACCCTCCTAACAGCCTTCCCTGCTTCCCATAGACATTCAAGGTACATCTCCCTGTCCTTCTCCCTTTGGCTCCCCTTATATTTCCTGAAACTCAGCCTTTTAGCCCGGACTTTGTCCCCACCTCTTTGGGGAACCATAGTGATTTCCTTCTTTTTTTCCCTTTAGCTACTATCTTAACACATTTTTTGTTATCTCCACTATGGTCTTTCAGTTTCTCCCATTGTTCCTCCACCCCTCTGTTACCCTCCTCCCTTCCCCAGGACTGCTTGTATACATCTACCCATTTCAGTGAAACCTGCCCTCCTAAAATCTAGTATTCTTGCCTTTGTGTGGCTTAACTGAGTCCATCTCGCCATGCTAAACCACACCATGTGGTGGTCACTGGACCCCAGCTGCCCTTCCACCTGTATTTCTTCAACTCTGTTCCTATTGGTCCATACTAGGTCCAGAATTGACTTGTCCCTGGATGGCGCATGCACCAGCTGCCTGAGTCCAACCCCCTGCAGGGATTCTAGGATGACTCTGCTTCTGGCTGAAGCAGCCACCTGGGTGGCCCAATCCACATCCGGCATATTGAAATCCCCCAGTAGCAGGATTTTGCCTTTAGCTGCCATGTCATGTATGTTCTCCACTAGTTCCCTGTCTATTTCCTCCCTTTGTGTCGGAGGTCTGTAGATCACCTCTGTGCATATTGTTGTCCCATTCCTGGATCCAGGGTGACCCACATTACCTCGGCCTCCCCTGTCTTCCCTGAACTCTGTAGCCTTTATACTATCTCTGATGTACAGGGCCACTCCCCACCTTTTACCCTCCTGTCCCTCCTAAACAGTGTATAGCCTGGTACACTGACTTCCCAGCCATGATTAGCAGAGTGCAATGTCTCTGTTATTGCTGCTATGTCAAGGTCTGCATCTGCCAACAAGGACTCCAAGTCTGGAACCTTATATCCTAGGCTACAGGCATTTGTTAGCATGACCTCCCATGTTTTACAGTCTGCCCTCCCTCTGCTCTTGTTCTCCCTCTCAGCATCTTTCCCCACCTCGGTTTCCTTTCCTATGTGCTGTTGCCCCCTCGTATCACTTGTTATACATTCTTCACCTGCCTGCCCCTCCCTGCCTGCTTTAGCTGTTCCTTTAGTCAACTTATGTTCCTGCATGTTCCAATGGGAGGTTGTTCCTAAGCCTCCTGTCCCTCCCCTGCCTTGGCCAGTTCAAATGCTCACTGCTGAATCATTTAAACTTCTCACTAGGGACCAAGGTCCACTTCTCGGACAGATACAGGCCATCCTTCTTACATAAGTTTGCATCTGCTCAGGTCAGGCCCCAGTCCCCTATGAAACCAAAACCCTCCCTTCCACACCATTCCTTCAACCAGGAGTTGAAGGTATGGATGTGGAGTGCCCTAGCTTCCTCAGCGTTCTGGACAGGTAGCACCTCTGAGAATGAGACTGAGCATGCTATTTGTTTCAGGTTTCCCCTCAGCTTCCTGAAATCCTCCTGGACTCTGGCTAACTCCACCTTTCTCCTGGACTGGGCATTGGTCCCCAAGTGGACAATGACATCCAGCTGCTCCCTCCTAGCTATTGCCCTAGTGATCCTAAGGATCTGCTTCCCATCCTTCCACACAGCACTTCCTGGGAGGCACTTGACCTCCCTCTCTCCCCTGCTAGGTGTTCCTAACTCCAATCCCCAGACAATAGAGTCCCCCACACTAGGAGAAGCTTCCCCCATCCTCTGGGGGCCCCTGCCTCCCTCCCTTCCCTGAGGCTCCATCCTGGAGGACCCTCCCATCCTCCCTCGTCCCAGCCTAGGGTTCCTGAGTGGGGCTTTCTGTTCCTCCAAACAGTGTAGGAGTTACTAAGTGGACCAGTTAGGGATGTGCTTTTGATACCCTCCTCACTCTCCCTGAGCCCACCATAGTCCAGTCACCTCTTCTTGGGCATCCTTTGAGGTACATGTTGTGGACCCGGTGGTCTCTGGATGGGGGTGGATGCTGCCTTCTGCTTGCCCAGCTCTGCTTGAGACAGGCAACCTCCTCCTTCAGCCCAGAGAGGTTTCTGCAGATAGGGCAGACATCACAGCCTCCAGAACATCTCCCTTATGACGGCTACTCCACAACCACTGCACTGCACCACTCCCATCCCTCCTCAGTTTACTGCCTGCTTAAAATGGCTATTTATTATCTCCCAAATATTTGTGTTTTTCTTTGTTTTTGTTATGCTTTCTCACTTTGCTACTTCCTGTGGGATGCAGGATGTTGCAAGGCCCTATGGGACCCACCCTATAAATGTAGGCCGAGCCCTGGGGTGGGTGGGACTACACCACAGGCTGTGTCCAAAAACAGTCAGCCAAGGAGTCCTCTGGCAGTGGCTCCTCACGCCACTCACCGTGGTCCAGACACAGCCAATTATAAACACACAGTCACAAACTTACCAGCTTGAATTCTGATGCTTTGTATGCTTGTATCCCGATGTGGAACCTTTGGAAAAGAGCTTTTGCTCAAAAGTTTTTTACGAATTACAGAATCCTTCAATACTCCCCAAACTAAATGGAGAAGCACACTGAAATGGCAGTTAAGAAAAGACCTCACATTCAAACTAAACTATTCCCTGTAATATGATGTCTGCACTTAAAGTTCAGACTCAGCCAATTACAAACACACAGTCACAAACTTATCAGCTAGAATCCCTCAATCCTGCCCAAACTAAATGGAGAAGCACACTGAAATGGCAGTTAAGAAAATACCTCAGATTCAATTACCATCACACAGTCACAAACATACCAGCTAAATGGAGAAGCACACTGAAATATGTCCCATGTGAGCTTTACTGAGCTCTGGAAGAGCTGACCTTTATCTGTTGAGAGCTTGTGCCCAAACTCCTCCAGCTGATCTAGAACTTTAAATGGGCTCAGTTCACTTTCCTCTAATGTTTTCCTGAATGCAACAATGTTTTGAGAGAGAGCAAACATTTCATTAAATTTATTTTCCCATGGCACATTCCATAAGGCACTGAAAAGTAGTCAGGGTGCCAGAAATACATCAGGGCATGTGTGAACTCACATGGCTGTTTTCTCCCAGTTTCTATGGGCCATTGGTATGCGTAATACCCACTTCTTAGATCCAGTACAGAGAACCAGCAACTCTGACTGAGACAGCCCAAGGCATCCTGAATCCTCACATCCTATACTGGTCTGACACTTGTCATACCCTTTCCCTCTGACTTTCAATATGGGTTCCCCCTCTTGGACTAGGTGTCAGGCAGTCCTGAAAGCCCTCTCAGCTGTAGGAACACAGAAGGTCTCTTCCTTTCAGCCAAGGACTGACTTCCTATGATAATCCTGTCTGAATGCCAAGTTGTACCTAGCATGTGGGGCATAGTCTCAGTGGTATCCTCTGTGTCTAGAGGCACGCTGATGGTGGTGACTCTCTGGAGGCCTCCCCAGTATAGTCACTCCATTTATTCTAACTATGTATGCTCCATCACTTTCTTCACTATTTACAATGTAGTGATCATTACTTGGATCTGTCCTGTGGGAACAGAAATAATACTGTAAAGGCAGTCAGATCTGTCTTCACATTTGCTGACATACTTACAGATACTCTGGGAAAATGGTACCAAATGCTCTCCATGTCAGCACTGCTAAGGCAGGCTAGATTCTGACCTTGGACCTGCTGGCAATATAGCCTAGAGGTTAGAGGAACAAGGTGTGAACGAGCTTGGTACATCCAGCAGACCAGACCTGAGTTTGATTCTCACAACCTCCACTTGCATACTGTGTGACTCTGAGCAAGTCACTTAACTACCCAGTGCTTCTAGGTCACCCCTGAAAACAGGCACTTGTGTCTAATGGGCCTTACCCGGTTACCAAAGACTAAAAAAACAAACATAAGTCAGAACCTCAAGGTCCCTTGTTCAAAAGGTTGTGCCCTTTTTACAAACTCTCTTGGAGCCCATGGCTTTGATTATTCCTTGTAATTCACCAGTGGGTGAGGTTACACCTCAGGTCAGAGCCTCTTTCTACTCTGCTATCTGAATTTGTTAGATTTCTAGCTTGCTAATCACTTTGGGTTACACACATTTCTCACATACTGTGACACCATGACATGAAGTCAGTGGGTGTGCAGGAGACAACACCTCTGTAGGGACTTTCACGCAGAACTGACTGGCTATGGGTCAACCCATCTCTGGTGCCTCATCCTTACTAGAGTCTTACTCTCACCGGATGGTATGCTGGGCAGTAGCATGGTGGTGCTTACCTCAGCCTGCTCTCTGACAGTGGCTGGCAGTCTCCCCAGGCCTTCTGCCAGAGGCAGCATTCCCAAGCCACATCTCAGCATGGGATTTTTCCAACATCAAAGTTGGCTTATCTACTACCTGCATCAGCAGCTCAACATCTGACACCAGAGCTTTCACCATCTTCAGCATCACTAGCAGCATTTTTTTTCTCTTCAAAGGAGCAGGATGAAATCACATCCCCCCCAGTGTAACACCCACTTCAGTGAGATCCAGATCTGCCACAAGGCCACCAGGAACTTCCCTTGAAGGGCAGCCACTTAGGGTACTTACTCTTTACCACTCCTACACTATTAATTGTGATCCACACTAAAGAGTCTCATATTCCAAAGTCCCCAGAGTCATCAATGCTGCCCTGATGTCTGCCCTCTGTTGTTCTCACTCTTGAGCCACAGATAGCTGCTACTAGTGAGGGGTCCCTGCCTCCTCAGGTGGCGTAGAAAGTGACCTGAGGCAGGGGTGCCCCAGAGGTTCATCTGTACCCTTCTATCACTCTGCCATCCTGACATACTTCTGCTAGCACCTAACAACTGGCATTCTAGCTCCACCCAATGGCTGTCACAGACTCCACCAATCAGTAGACTTTCTATTCTTGGCATTCTAGTAAACAAGTCCTCTCTCCCTACTGGCAGGAGAAATTTGTTACATGCTATTCTCTTGATGAGCACCTGATAATCCATTCAAATGCATATTATCTTGTTCTTCTTGTGGACAACTGTGATGAATGATGAATAGGGGTTTTTGGACTTCTGAATATTTCTGCTGCTTATAGTTCT
Source organism: Neoceratodus forsteri (assembly GCA_016271365.2). NCBI lineage: Eukaryota > Metazoa > Chordata > Ceratodontiformes > Ceratodontidae > Neoceratodus > Neoceratodus forsteri. The sequence goes on along the minus strand of CM028135.1, from coordinate 128,585,079 downwards.
TGATAGTCTCTGAACACGTCATCAGCATCTTCTGGCGTAAATGATGAGATCTCTCTTGAAAGGGAAATTGTCATGCAGGCAGATATGATGCCATTTTCCTGTCACATATCCAATATCCTAATTGATTAATGAAAACATGTTGTTAGAAAGAGGAGGGTTTCCATCGCTGAAGTTGAGATTTAGTTTCCTGAATCAACAGGTCTAGATTTAATACTTGTAAACTGATTTATTCCATTATCTGTTGTAATGCCTAGGTATTTATTTTTGAAACAATCTGAACATTGACATGAGTAGGGAGAATAAAAGGGTCTGAGTGTTTTTTTTTCAAAACTTCAGTTTTAGTCCAGTTTACCTTGTATCCCTATGCAGCACCGAATAGTGTGAGAGTGTCTAGAATGAATGAAAACTACGGTTAAGATGTGTGTCACGGCATAAAGACTTATGCATTCTTCTATGCCATTGATTTGAGGTCCAGAGGTATTTTGGGAATTTCTTACAGTTAGGACCAGTGGCTCAATAGCTAAGTGTGAAGATAAGGGGTGAGAGAGGGTACCTTGTCTTGTTCCACGCTAAAGATTGAAAATTGGTGACATGTCTTGGATAGTTTTGATCCTAGCCACCAGATGGAATATAAGATATCCACCCATTTTCTGAAATAAGGACCAAATCTGAATTTATGTAGGACAGTTTTGAGATAAAGCCATTCAATACAATCGGATGCTTTCTCCACATCGATTAAAAGTATTGATAAATCTGAGTTTTTAAAGTAATCCAGAATATTAAGAGTTCTCCTTATGTTTGAAGTTAGAGAATGTCCTTTGATACATCTGTTTTGTTCTGGATGAATTATTCTGGAGGTTCTTTTCCAATCTGGTGGCTAGGATCTTAGCTAAATTTTGGAGTCCAAATTAATAAGGGATATGGGTCTGTAGGAGCTTGGCTGTAGAGAGTCTTTATTTTTTAAGGAATAGAAGTATTCAAGTTTCTTTCAATGAGGGTGTAAGAGATTCAGATGTAAATATGTAATCAAATAATTATTTCATATATGGAGCTAGTATTGATGAAAATAATTTATAAAAGTCTATTGTAAGGCCATCAGGGCTGGGGCTTTGCCTTTTGGTAGGTTATTGGTGGCTGTTATTATTTCATCCATAGATATATCTTGTTCCAGTTTATGTAAATTTGATGGCTCTATGGATGGAAAATTAAGACTGAAAATGACCCTTTGAATAGAATAGGTGTACACATACCTTCTGATGTATATAAATTATGACAATATTGGAAAAAAGTATGATTAATGTCATTAGGGGAGGTGACTTCTCTCATAGGAAGAACTAATGTTGTTAAAATAGTTATTCTCCCTAAATTTGTGTTCCAATTTCAAAATATTCTGATAAATCTAAAAGATGATTTTTTTTCATGGATTGGAAGTAATCATAACAAAATTTCTCTGGAAAGTGAAAAAAACTGAGACTGAAAATGGTTCAATTATATTCTCCCCTTTCTGAAGGAGGTTTGGCTCTTCCATGCACGAAATCATACTATTTTGCTGCCAGTATTGCCCCTACTTATAAATGGTTCAAGAATGATACATCAGACCCCTCAGTAGCTATAGAATCATTTAGGTCACCTACACAAATATCAAACATAGCCTATACACTGGCAAACTTAAGAAAAAATTAAAAACTTGTCATTTTGCACTAATATGGCTATTGATATTTGGCATACTGTACTAAAAACATTTTTGATTCATGGATATTGCTCAATACATCCTCCAACATATCTAAACTTTAACTTTATCCCATCTACTTCTGATCCCATTTTTAAGATCTGGTATTCCAAGGGATTAGAAGAAGTAAGCTAAGTCATGCAAATAGATCAAATACTGGATTTCAAGACCTTAAAAATAAAACATGATTTGGCCAAGACTCAGTTCTACAGGTACTTACAGTTTAGAGATTATATAAATAAACATTTTTGTAAACAGTCCAACACAAAACTTACCCAAATTGAACAAATGTTGACGTCTCCTACAGAAACCAAAATTATTTCACAAATATATAAAACTATATTATTAAATAATTATTTACCACATTCTACTCTTAAATCAAAATGGGAAAAAAAACTTAATATATTCCCCCTTCACTCTGGAACAGAATAATCAGTGTTAAATCATGGGGATTAAAATCAGCTAAAAAGCAATAAATCCAATTCAGTATTCTCCACCACCTAAACATATGAACATACAAAGAAGACTGCAGAAGAATACATGATCACAGAATATTCGATGTCTTTCAGGGAGTACATATTCAGTGCCCTCAACCTCTCTTCATATACCTTACCCTGCTGACCTGCTATCATCTTTGTACCCCTCCTCTGGACCTTCTCCAGCAGGTTAATGTCTTTTTTGAGGTGTGGGCACCAGTACTGAACTCCATACTCTAGATCCAGCCTTACCAGTGACGTGTACAAGGGCAGTATAATCTCCCATCTCCTACTATTGATCCCCCCTAGATATGCATCCCACCATCTTGTTTGTCTTTGCTGCTGCTGTCTTGCACTGTGTGGAGTGCTTCCAGTTACTAGTGATCATCACTCCCAGGCTCTTCGCCTCCTCTGATGCAGATACTCAGACTCCACCCAAGTAGTACTCTGTCCTGGGATTCTTGGCTGCAATATGCATAACGTTTCATTTCTTGGCATTGAAACCAAGCTGCCAGATCCTGGACCACCTTCCCAGCTTTTCCAGATCTTCTTGTAGGTCCTGTATCCCTTCAGTTGTGCCCACTTTCCCGCAGAGCTTGGTGTCATCCTCAAAAAGGCATATTTTACCCTTAATGCTATCCCTCAATGTCACTGATGAAGACATTGAACAACATCGGCCCCAGCACTGAGCCCTGCAGGACCCCACTGGTTAACTCTCTGGTGCCAGATAACCCTCCCCCCAAAACCACCCTCTGGGTTCTGTCCCATCAGCCAGTTTTCCACCCATCTGGCCATCTTTTCCCCAACCCTGAGATCCATCAACTTCCTGATCAGCCTTTGTGGGCACAGGAGTCAAAGGCCTTGCTGAAATCAAGATAGAGGATGTCTACCACTTGACCCCTGTCTACTGTCTTAGTGACACAGTCAAAGAAGTCAATCAGATTTGTTTGATACAATCTCCCCATGAACCCATGCTGCATTGCACCCTGGAGACCATGTGCCTCTAGATATTCCATCAACCTTTCCTTTAGTATTAATAAACATAATGAATCCTACAATCACGAATCAAAGTCCAAGTTGTGGAAATGCCCCTGCACTTTAGAACACATGGTTATTCTCTGCCCAACTCTTATAACCTGGTAGCAATCCATATTATCCTTCTATCATGAGTGGCAGGAAAACCCTTTCAAAAAGCTCCTTCTGGATGCTATTGCACTAGGGACCACTTCATAATACTTCACAGAATATCGATGTCTGATAAACATCGGTATAATAACAGCATTTAAACACATATTACTAGTGGTAAAGATAGTGACCCCTCAATTTAATGCTTGGCTGAATTCTATGCTATCCATTCACCAAATTGAATGGGTTCACTATCAAAATCTTAAACATATGAACAAATTTAATCAAATCTGGGCCTTTTACCAACATCATAAACTTTCCAGCAGAATTCAACAATTAATGGCCAGTTCATTCCACATACATTCAAAGGCACCATTCATCAAATGTATATCTGGCTATATTCTTGGGAGCCTATTTCCCTTCACCTTCATAGCAATTACATTTATGAGATAGTAATCTATCCTTATTTACACTATGAATTATAGTTTGATGTAAGCTGGTTTACAATTTAACAGTCCTAACTATGATGTTTTGTTGAATATCCTCTCTGAATATTTAACAAATTAGAATGACAACTAGAATGATTGTTTGCTTGAAGCTGTATAAGTATCAGATCTGTATTTTATCTGCAAAATAAAATAAAAAGATAACATGTTGGTCTGCTTGGCTTCCTTTCGCCTCATTATCATCCTTTATTCCTCAGACAAAGGTGAGGCTCCAAAATCAAAAACGTGGTCAAGTTCCTTGTTTGGCTTCTTCTGCAGTGGATTTAGGCTCTACTGCTGTGTCTGCACAGTACACCCTGGCCAAAAAAGTAATTCTTTTCTCATAGTGCCATGACGTTCTTCACTTGAACAATGATTCTTTTTGCATATGTGAGTGCATGCATTGGCAACACACTAGGCTTAACCAGTAATCCTTCTGGTAATCCATGCTCTTCTGGGGTGTCAGTTATTAGGATCTGGTTCTTTACATCCTTTTTCAGTCTGATCATGCCACTAATGGTATACTCTGAGGTGGGCAGTAATACCAGCTCTTTGATAAGTCCAGTCTCTAGACATCTTCTAGGCCTGTCTCTGATTCGCATGGCTCACCAGTCCATTCATAGGCTGTGCTCTTCCTTTCTGCTGTGTCTCTCATTCCTTGCAGAGTTGGATCAGGTGTCCAAACATGTGGGCATTCATTCTAATCAGGACCGGCACATTGTCATATGTTCTGGATTTCAAGCATAGTAACACCAATGTTTCCATTAGTACTCTTAAGTGATTCACACCTTCACATAGTCTAGGTAGGGGTAGGACTTGTCATTCAGCCCCCATATATTTAATTCCTCCAAGGTTTGTTATTCTCCGCAGACAAATGAAGATCATACCAGTCCTTAATGATGACTGTGATTAGCGAGCCACTGTCCAGTAGGGCTCAGATTGATACTTTCTTGATGGTAACAGTTGTCTCAGAATAGGGGCCTACAAGTTTGACTAAAGCTGAGGGCAAAGTGACAGTAGGCTTGGCTGATGACTTGGCAATGGCTTTGGTGGAGCACTGTGGGTGGGGCTCCAGTGCACTCCTTTTCTGGGCCCCATTGAAGTTTTCTTGCTTCTTGTCTCATTCCTATTACTTGTCATTCACCTTCCATAAATCCTCCAGGGATTGGCACTCACTCATCAGATATCTGTCTTCCCCACAATGATGGCAGAAGATCTCGTCCCTATTTAGCCATTGCCAAGGAAGCCCATCTGGTGGTTTTCAGCTTCTGCCCCTTTTCTTGGGGTAGTTCCTGTCTGGAGCCTTAAGAAAGGTACTTATGGCAGTGGGTCCTCATTCAGTAAGCCCTTCCATCTTCAGAACCACTTGGTGAGTATTGCACTATGTGAATCGGCCACTAGTTCATGTAACTCATCCAACTGGATCTGGAAGTTGCAAGTTACAGGATGGCTTTGCTATTGTACACTGGCATCTATCACTTTGAAATCTAGCTGGGCAGCCCAGCACATGGGCTCTTCTGGGCATCCTGCCCACCATACAAAGATACTTTGGTTGATGTGACTGTCATCAGGTGTCTCCATTTTTTTCAGCAAATCTTGGAGCTCCTGGGCCAGATTTTCAAAGGCCCCAGATTGCCAAAGATATGGTGCACTGGGCTTGCAGCAATCTAAAGGGATTTTCAATTCCTTGCGGCAATTGACACTTGGTAGACAATCTTTTGCTTGCATCGTTAGCAGGGGCCATTTTAATGGAGCTTGTGCGAATTTGGTGCAAGCTGCTGTAAAGCGGTAAACTATCATAACTGCACCCAAGATTGTAAAATGGGAGCGGCACAGCTGTGGCAAGGAAGTATTGTGATGCATGACTGAATGCAGTCCCTGCACCGCACTTTGAAAATCAGGTCCCCTGACTCTCAGATGTGGTTCCACTCTCAGTGTCTTGAGTCCTGGCTGCTGACACTGTATGAGGGCCCCATTGCTTTCTTGCTACTTGGCCTCTCTTAGCTCTCCATCAATAACACCCTGTGAGAAGGGGGATGTTTTTTATATCCTGCAGATGCAACTTGAAGAGTGGCAGGTCAGAATTGGGGATGGCCTTTAGCACATGGTTCAGTTGCACTTGGTTCAAGTCCTTGGATGCCACACTTCCTTTCTTGTAGACCTTCTTCATCCCTCTCACCAGATGGTTCAGGTAGGCCCAAAATGATTCTCCTTCATATTGCTTGGTCATTATGAACTTCTATTTGAGGTCCTCATTGGGTTCAGTTTTGTCACAAACACTCTCCAGAGCAACTAAATACTCTTTGTACAGGGCTTCTGGGTCAGTAGATCTCAGGGACTGAATGGCTTCCAGTGCTTGTCTTCTGAGACTTTCCCAGTAACTTCTGTTTCTCCACCTCTGAACATTGGCAGTCCTGCACCAGCAGAGCTGTATAGTCCATCCATGACTCAAGGTCATCATCCCCAAAGGGTGGGTTTGACTCTTAGAATATCCTCAATCTCTGGTATGAATTCAGTCCAGACAGCAGTAGATATCCTTGTTCCTCACTCACTGTTTTAGGTGGCACAGGCTCCTTGTCAATGGGTAGCTTCTGGACCTGACTGCTGACATCTGTTCAGATGTAACCGCTTGCAGAACCTTTCTTCAAGCCTTTCTTGTGATGGAGGAACATCGAGTTTGGTGCCACACTGGCATGAGTCACTATAGTTCTGTTGGCATTGCTTCCCTCTGGGGTCAGTCCATCGGGTGACTGTAGTGGCATCAACGGCACTGCCACTCTCCACTAGCACCGTCAGAGTCTTCATGGAACTGTTAAGCTGCAATAGTTTCACACAGTCACCTTACTAAGGCATTTCACTATGGATAGGGCAGTTTCAGTCTCTTACTTGCCAGTCCTGGTGGGGATTACCAGGGTTAGTATTGTCTTCAGAAGATCAAAGGTCCTCACCTGTTCACCAACTCATGTGTCTGTTATGTGCCATTGCAACCTTTAAAATTTCAGAAGGGGGTACAAAACTGTTCCTGACTTTCACTGAGATTTGTATGCATGTCCAGATGGTGAACAAGAGATCCCAGTGGTGCCTCCAAAGAAACAACTGGGTCGCCATGGATGTTGCAGTGTCCTGCCTTGTGGACCCAAACAAAGTTAATTGACCTGGGTTGATAAATTTCTCATTGGGTGGTTGTATCCAAGTTTTAGAATGAAATAGCATGCTACCTTCACCCAGAGAAAGGTTAAAAGATGGGTCTGGTGTAAATATGGTACAACTCCTCTGAAATGCAGTACCTCCCCACAGTAACACCCCACCATTGAACCCATGCGGTGCAGTAAGTTACCTTAATAAGTATGCCACCTATTCTCTATTTGAGCAATAAGGTACAACCAGGGTTATGTTAATGTTCCAGTTAATCACCTGGGGTATAATGTGGCACAAGATGCAGCCAGTACCATATTACATACTAACATACTATTTGCCAGCAGATTAGGCCTTATGGTCTATCGAGTCTGCTCGAACCTAGATCCTTAGTTGGGTGCCGAGACCCTCCCATCCCTTGTGCTCCAGAAACCCCTATCATCCATCCCCACCCCCCCGGGACAGGCCATCATCTGATACATCCACTTTCTGTGTCTGTCCCACCCTCTCTTAAAGCCCTCCACTGTGGATCTCTGAACCAGCTCACCAGGCAGAGCATTCCAAGGGTCCACCACCCTCTCAGTGAAAAACCTCCTCCTCTTTTCCCCCCTCACCCTTCCACCTTCCAACTTCAAACCATGCCCCTCTGGTGATGCCTCCCTGCTTTAGCTCTAAAGATCCCTCCATGTTTACCTTATTTATTCCTTGAGATACTTGAAGACCTCAATCATGTCCCCCTGTCTCTCCTCTCCTCCAATGAAAACAGGCAGAGCTCCTCAAGTCTGTCCTCGTAAGTCAAATCCCTAGCCCTCATATCATCTTTGTTGCCTCCTCTGTACCCTCTCCAGGAGCTGTATGTCCCTCTTCAAGTGTGGTCTCCAGTACTGTACACAGTACTCAAGGTGTGTCTAACCAGTCCATTGTACAGCGGCAGAATCACTTCCTTGCTTCTAGAGGTGATCCCCTTACGATGCATCCCAACATCCTGTTTGCCTTGCTAGCTGCTGTCCTGCACTGCTCAGAGTTATTCATACCTGTATCCACCATGACCCCTAGGTCTTTTTCCTGTTGAGGCTTCCAGCGCTCCCCTCCCAGGGTGTACCTGTGTTTAGGTTTCCGACCAAGATGCAACACCTTGCACTTGGTGATATTGAATTTCACTCTGGGTGTGAGCCCAGCCTTCCAGGGTGTCCAGGTCCTTGCAGGCCAACCTCCCTCTTCTCCCTCAACTACTGCTCCCATCTTGGAGTCATCCAGCGAAGAGACTCATTTCACACCTATACCATCCCTGATGTCTGATATGTATGCATTAAACAGGATTGGACCCAGGACCGAGCCCTGTGGTACCCACTACCAACCTCTGTAGGGTTCGAGAGCTCCCCACAGACCACTACTCTCTAGTGCGTCCCAGCTATCCAGTTTTCAATCCATCTGACCATCAAAGGGCCTACTCCTAACCCCATCAGTTTCTCCACCAGACCATTGTGGGGGACAGAGTCAAACGCCTTGCTGAAGTCCAAGAATAATACATCCACAGGCTTACCCCTGTCCAGTTCTGATGTTACCCATTCGTAGAACTCCATAAGGTTGGTTTGACATGATCTACCTGGCACAAACCCATGCTGCCGACTATCCAGACCTCCCATCTCCTCCAAGTAAACCCCCAATCATTCCTTTAGTATACTCTCCATTAATTTTCCCACCACCGAGGTTAAACTGATGGGTCTATAGTTACCTGGTACTTCCCTCGACCCCCCTTTATGGATTGGTACCACATGTGCCTCTCGCCAATCCCTAGGTACCGTCCCTGTCTCAAGTGACCTGCTGAAAAGCTCCGCCAGGGGTGTTGGTATGTCTGCCAATCCCTATAGTATTTCGGATGAATGCCATCCGCCCAGGAGATTTGTCTTCTTTAGGGCCTTGAGGGCAAACCACACCCTTTGGCGGGATGGCATCATCCTTCCCTCCACCTTACTGGTCTTTTTATCCTTATCCAGATGTGACACCCCTGGGGTACCTTTCCCTCCCTTTTGCTCCATTTCTGTTGCTCCCTAGATCCCCTCCCTGCCGCTTCTATCCCCTTTGTGCCTTGCTTTGTAGATATCCCATCGCCTCCCTAGTGAACACAGAGCAAAGTACTGCTAAATACCTCTGCCTGGTCCTCGCCTTCCACCCACCTCCTTCTGATCTCAATCTGCTGAGATGGCCCTTAGTTTTCTCCGCCTCCCCAATGTACTGGAAGAACCCCTTTTCCCCTCCATGTATCCCCTGTGCCAGCCGTTGCTCTTTACTGGACTTTGCTCCCCTCACCATATGGGTGACTTTTCTAGATGCAAGCTGGTACATTTCCTTATCCCTATCCCCTCTTGTTGTTTTATATTTTTTGTAAGCTTTCTTTCTCTTGACTGCTACCTGACCTCACTGGACCACCAGCATGGTTTATGTGACCTTGCTCCTCACGCTTCAACTTAGCGCAGATCCTGACTGCCTCATGAAGTCCTCGCTTTATGACCTCCCATCTCCTTTCCACACTTGTCGCTGAGGTAATCCCCTTCAAGTGATCCTTGAGAATATTTCCCATGCCCATAAAGTTCGCCCTGAAGTCCACTGCCAGTGTCCTAGATCTCACCCCCACTCCCCCAATGCTTATTTGAAACCAGACAGTATTGTGGTCACTCCCAGTTAGGGGGTCCTGTACAACCATGTCCCTTACCAGATTCCCATCTGCCAGAACCACATCCAGGACATGCCCCTCCCTTGTGGGCTCCATCACATGCTGTGTTAAGAACACATCCTGGAAGCCATCCAGCAGCCTCTGCTCCTTGGCCACCTTAGAGGACATGGTTCCCCAGTTTGTACCTGGCATATTACCCCCAGGGGGTGATTAACTTGAACATTAACATAACTCCTGGGAGTACCTTATTGCTATTATTATAAGGGAGTGTAATAAAAATATGTTATGTTTTATGAAACTTGTTTTTTTTAATTTTTACTGACTTTGTGATAAAAGAGTCCTTCTACAGCAGTTTGTGAGCTCATCAGTGTACCTGTAGTCTTCCTCACATTGCCATGGTGACAGTCTTGAGCTTGCTACAAAAATGGCATAATGGGAGCCTGTTGCTCTCTCGGTGTGGTCTTTACCCCCCAACACACTTATTCAACTGTGCTGACCTGGAAGCATATTGTGACTGTCACAGGAAGATGCTGGCACTCCAAATCTGTGGCTTCCCTGTCTTTCACACCTGTAGTATCTGCCAGGTTATGTATTACCTTCAAAGCAGGGGCACTGTAGATGTGGGATCTTTTGCCCCCCCCTTGAACTCATAGGTGCTTTTAAAATAAAGACTTTGGTGGCGCCTTAGCTGCCTTCCTCATGTCTCTGGGCCTCGATTAGAAGATTCAGGCACATGGAGGAGCTTTCATTTAGCTGCAGGAGCGTGAGAAATGGAAATGATAACACACTACCATGCATGCACTTAACAGTCGCCTGACACATTTAGAGTGTGGTGGTTGGCTTGCTCCTCTGGTCCCTGATAGCTGAGGATCACACTTCTGGGGTCAGATGGAGACTCAGTGGGACACTCCAGGACTCGGAACTGTCGGTGAAATGGGAGGTAGCAGGAGGGCAACAAGGTGAAGCTCCCACCTGTGGTGTGGAGGGGCGGGTGGTTACACTTACTTTGGCACAAGAATGTTACACTAGTAAGTGTCTTAAATTTGTATTTATTTTGATGTCTGCTGCCTGCCAGTGGTAATTTTAATTTCCATGGAGCAATGTGTGTTTATTAATGCAATTTTTAAGAAAAAAAATCCTCCTATAGTCAGTAAACATAATGGCGCTCAGAATTCTAATAATGGAATGTTTGATAAAACTAGTGTCACACAAATTAGTGCTCCTGTAATTAGGCTGTAGAAGTACATTAATATGGAGATTAACATAAGGCTCTCAGAATGCTGACAACCAATCAGATTTCAGCATTCCTGAGACCCTTATAATAATAAACAATAAGCTCTCAGACAAGGATTTAAACAACAAAAGAACAACTTTATTTAGGTACTGTGAGGCCCTAAATGGGAGAAAAGGGGGTTAGGTAAGCAATGTGATGGATATGCAGCACTGGCTGGTTCTTCAGTGCCCTTCTAGGCCCAGTCTACATACACAGGGGCTGCTTTTCTGTTGCCCTCCAGATGCAGCCAATCATTGTTCCGGCCTGGGCTGTAGTTATGTGCCCACCCAGGCTCAGCTCTCTAACAGTAGCCCACCTGTTAAGCCATGCATTCACAGTACAGCTGCTGGCTTACCTACCTGTAACTGGATGCACTACTCTCGCTCCACTGGTATCAGTGTATAGCCCTTAGTTACTACTAGGGGGCTCCTGGTTTTTCACCGAGTACCCAGCCATGGAAACAGTGTGGCCAGATGATGTTGCATGTGGTTGGCAAGCAGTGGTGCACTTTGATTAAAACAATGCTTGCAAATTAAACCTAAATCTGAATGCTCTTTAAGCCCAAATTAGGTATTTGTAAATCCTGGCCAGATGTCCAAGTCCAAGAAATGCTTTCCAACCATGATATACAAAGAAGGTGATTGCAGGACAAGCTCTGAGTTTACTCATGGTTCTTCCAGCTCAGAGAATCTCCTTCAGTGCACAAAGGTGATGGCTCAGTTTGCTTTGAGGCCCTCTCTGACTGGTTTCAGTCTCTCTTCTTCGGTGATGCAGGCCTCTAGTGTCAGCTGACAGATGGCTGTTGTCTCCGGTCCCAGTCAGGCATCTTCTGACCTCTGTAGCCAACAGACAATCTTCCTACTCTTCATATGGCAGTTCTGCCTTTGAAACTCGATCTAAACTGCCCCACCAAGTGCATCCTGGCATCAGGCCCAGAGCGGTTGTGATAACCAGTATTGGGCTGTGGCACTGACTAGGCAGTTTCCATCATGTTTCAGGCTGTGGCACAGCAAGTCTTTCGCTGAAGCTGCAGCTTTTAGTTTTCACTTTCATGCTGGTCCAGCACTCAGTTAACTCCTTTCCTGTGTGGCAGGTACTGCTTCTCTCACTTGTTACATGTCTCTTTCAGGCAGACATGCATTCTGCCCTGCAGCAGCTGTGTCACTAGTCTGCTTCCCTCTGTACACATGCTGTCTGAGTAGATCCTGGCACAATCTTGCTGTTCACTGGGAATGTCAGCTTACCATTGATCTACAAGGCTGCTAGTCTCTATGGGACCAGGCTAGAGATCCATTACATGACAGATAGCTAGCCAGAATCTCACACCATGAGTTCTGCAGTCCTCCAGTGTCCCATGGGCTCCTTGTAGCTCTCTTTCCAGGCTCTGCAGCCCAAATGGCTGAAGATGTGAACCCTGACCCCTGTTGCTGTGGTACTGGGGTCAGGTACTGGGTAAATATAGCGTGGACAGAACCATGCATGGAATACCGCACTGTAAGAAATGCGTATGGTTGTACAGCGATAGGGGCCCTTACAGCGTGTGGTAAGAGCCACTACCCCTGTTGCTGTTGTCTGACATTGGGGAAGGTGAAGGATGCTGCCAGGGTGGTGACTGGCTGAGCTGTTCCCTTGGTTGAATGGCTAGAGCACCTGTCTCCGGCGGTGCCGGGGACCTGGGGCTGCAGTTCGGTTCTCCCCAAGTCCCACAGTCATGCAGCTTTTTTTTTGCAGTAACCAAACAAATCCCCAATCCAAATTTTATCTTTTCCCAAAGTCCATGACTCCCTGGAGCTGATTACATTTAGTCTGGGAGGTGTGGGGGTGCAGGCGGTAGAGTGCCTGCAAAAACCAAGAGATTTCTGCGGTGTGTGCCATATTTGTTCTGGTCAGAGTTTTGTGCCGACGTTATTATGCCGCACACTGATTTGCATGCAGCATTCTTGATGTGCACAGATTTAACTGTGACATTATGACCCCGTGTCCTGGGGTCATGGAACACAAAGATGGCTGCATCATGTGCTGCTGTGGCGCACTGGTCCCAAATGTATTTGTTTTAAATGGTCTCCTGCCCTGAAACAATGAATTTGTGCTCCAAGTTGTGTTTGTATGGTCTGTGCTTGCAGTCTGGTTGGCCTGGGTGTTTGGTAGGGATCCCCTGCTCCATCATAAGCGACATTCACTCACTCCTTGGTGGCCACTTTTGATGTGTGGCAGGAGCCGTGGCAGTGAGGATGCTGTTGGTGCTAAAGAAAACATGCTCCTGAACTCTCTTCGTCAGTGCTCGTCCCATCACCATCACAAAACTGAAGTCCTCGGAAGCTAGAGAATGCAAGGAAGGGTGGCAGTGGTCTAGCTGCATATGGATAGAGCCGGTGAAGTCAGTGCCTCAGAGCAAGTGAAGCGAGACCAGAACGGCAACTCAGCTAATTGAGGGAAACTGTGACAACTGGAGTTCCAGAAGCCCCGCAGAGCGAGGGAGGATCCACCTGATTGGGAACCATGAGTCTAAGGGTTTGCCCTGCTCAAATGGAAGTGAACTGTTATTGAGAGTTTTTCTTGCATTTTGCTGTCAGGCCCGGATTATACAATAACCTTACATTCTGAGGTTTCACAGTCATTTAACAAATGCATGGCCTTTGGGTTGTGGGATTTGTAACTGTGCAAGCTACTCACAGTTAATATAATGTGCACCACAATTGGCCAAACCATGACAACATCAACAGTCCTGCAAACCTTCAACCCTGGGTACCCAGGAAGTGATAAAAGGAGCTCTCACTCCTTAAGCTTTACATGGGAAATCCTAGTACCAGAAGGGATTGAATAGTGGCCACCAAAACAAGAGGATCACCTAAAGTAACTGTACTGAGAAGTTTGGGGTGGGATCGGGTTGAGTGTAGGGCTGCATCTTGAAGGGTGTGTGTAGTGGTAGCCCAGGAAAAGTGTATTAGTTGCACCACGCCTGTGTAGAGCACTTAAGGGTGGTCAGCCTTTAGACTGAACCCACACCGGTGAGTAATAGTGGCCACTGTCACATGTACTTTAAGTCAAGTCTGTGCAGGGCACCAAAGACCAGCCAGTTCTGGTTGGAATATTGCACTAACTCCATTTCCCTTTTAGAGTGTTTCCCAAAAGTAAGGTTGTTATTTTCGAAACCATATCTAATTTCTGACTCAGAGTTTCACAGTGCGTGCTCTAGCATGGAGAAACTACTGTATTTGTTTGGGGTATAGGGGTGGTGACAGTGAGGAGGGGGGTAGATAGTCCCAGGGAGTTGTGCTAACCAGTCACCAGGGCTACTACATCTTTCTCTGGGTGGAGGCATTGTGCTATTTGTTCTTTATGAAGACTAGGTTTGCTGACAGAAAGCACCTAGCTTTACCTGAGCTCTTTGTCTTCTGGGTTTGCTTGAAAAGACAGAGCAGACAGCATTAACAGAGCAAGGAGAAACATTAAGGCTTCTTTTGGCTAAGCAGGGTTACTGTCTTGTACTATTTTGATTTGTGCTTAGGTTGTGCTTACAGGTTTTGTTACTGTTTTGTTTTTGTGCTTACAGGTTTTACAGTTTGATCTCTCTTTAAGCTAAGCAGAGTTACTGTTTTGTTACTATTTTGTTTTGTACTTACAGGTTGTGTGTACAGGTTTTATTTTTGGCTTACAGGTTTTGCAGTCTCTTTCTCACATTGAAGGAGCTAATTTGTTTTTGTTCCACAGCTCATCAAGGGTATTAGGAGAGTAACTGGGGGGTGGAGCTGACAAAGGTTTAGTACCTCCCAACAGAAGGAAGATTTAAAAGGTCAGGTTACTTGGTGTGTTGAGGTGGAAGACTAGGTTTGCTGACAGACAGCACCTAGCTTTACCTGAGCTCTTTGTCTTCTGGGCTTGTTTGAAAAGTCAGAGCAAAGAGCAAAAGAGCAACATCTCAAAGATCTGCCCGTACCTCACTGTTTTGCCTTGTAGGTTTAGCTTATGCACCACAGTTGATTTTTAATTTTGGCTTAGTGTGCATAGTTCACTGATTGTTTCTATCTACGCCAGGAGGCTACATATTACCCACCCTCCCTCCCTCCCCAAACCCCACCCCCAGGTCATTGACATTTATAGCCTCCTAACACCTCCCACTTCCTACAGAGTTGCAGGAAGTAAACAGTACTACCTTTACTTCTTTCTAGCACAAGTCCTCACACATCATTAGAGGGTGCTGTACATAAAAACAAAGTCTTCCTTGGGACAGAACTTCTATTTCCGTCCATGCATCTTCTCTATTACTTTTTTCTGAGGAGCTTCTATTTGTGTCTGAACTCCTTCTCTACTCCCTTCTAGCAACCTTCTTCCTAGGGGCATTAAAAAAATCTTTCTATTACTATTTCCACAGACACTTCTATTTTGTCCGAACTCCTTCTGTACTCTCTTTCTAGTAACCTTCTTCAAAAAACTTTTTAGTTTTGTTTTCTTAAGCAGGATTTATATTTACAACCATACAGCCTCCCTATTTCTGCTACAGCCAACTTGCATGGGTGCTTTTTATTTTCGTCCGCACTTCCACTTTGCCTTCCTGATAACTCAGTCCAAGGAAGGCTCAGGTAGTTGTAATCCACAAGGGGGTTCACCTTATGTACCATCCATCCTTAGATTCACGGTAACTTTGTTTTTCATCTATTACCCACACAACAATATGGACATCATTAACTGCAGATATTGTGGGACCTCGTCACTACAGCTTACATGAGGCAAGTGGGACACTGTCATACTTGCTCTGCACTAAATGATCTACGCACTCAACTACATGTCACTTGTGCTGAAATATTCTTTCTCAATGTGCAATTCAACCATGCTGCACAGCACTCAGACTTAAGGCACCAACCACCAACACCACTCCCCAGAGATCTAGCAGACCAGGGGCTGGCAGTTGGTAGAAAACAGAAAGCACAGCAAAATAACTCTCATGAAATAACTCCAACACCAATCAAACTGACAAATAGGTTCTCCACCTTCATCCAAGCCTATTGTCAGGAGGCATGACAGTGGAGGGACACAAACAGGATTGAAGGAATTTTGAGTAACACCATGCTAGACACATATTCTCATCCATATAGGTACAAACAACCTGGCCAGACTGTCAGTTAGAGAGACTAAGCAGCATCTAATTACTCTAGGAGAAAAACTCCTTCCCTTTCATCCAAAGTCTCCTTCTCAGAAATTCTGCCTGTGGGGCAAGGGCTAAAAGGCAGAAGATCAGAGAAAGGGATATCGTCAAAGTTAATACCTGGCTCAAAAACTGAACCTACAGTCAAAGACAAGCCTTGTGTCATCCTGGAAATAGTTGACAGCAAGTCATCAAATCAGGAAATGGAACTAGTATGGTACTAGTCCACCATGGACATTCCCAGTTGACTTCAGAATTTATACCTAGGAAGGAATCCAATCTACCTAGAACCCAGTTGGATCCCAATACAGAACCTTTTCTGCTCTTGCATACACAGACAGTACTGGAAGAGGAGAACATTAAGCAAGAGGATGAAGAATAGCCAGAAACACAAGACATAGTGGAGTTAACTTTGACTGAAGACACTTCTACTGGTTGATTAGACAGGAGTTAAGACCCCAAACTCGAAGGAAGAAGTATCAGCTCCATTACGCTGCTTGAAAACACCTGTGAGACCCTTAATCAGACTGACATATGATACCCCTCAGGGGTATAGCCATGAATTTTAAACTTGTACTCAAAACTGATGCACTGTTGCCCCCCCCGTTATTTAACCATAAACCAAAATATGCGCTGTCACGCCACTCCAACAATAACCCTCCCCCCGTTTGCCATGTCTGAGTTCAAGTAATCAGTTTCTTCCTGTAATCCTCCATCCTTTGTTTTCTGCCTGCCTGGTAAGTTGTTCTTGTTAGTGCATTTGGCTGGTGGCATCAATGCACCTTAGCGAACAACAAAGGCAAAAGGGCTCAGTGCGACACAGATGCATTGTGACTCACAATGTCCTTTGCTTTCCTCTTTTGTTGCCCATGCCTGATTTTTTTTACTGTACCTGGCTGAGTACAGTGGTATGCCTCCAATGCCCTGATATCCCTGGTGCCTCTGCCAACCTGTCCATACACATAAATGTACTTACATAACACCTAGATCTTACCTCACATAATGTGTACAGATTCCTTGAGTGACCATATAGCCAATAAATACTAACAACACGGAAAATGTTTAAGAACATCTCTAAGACAGAAATACATTTGTCTAGGTAGAACAGAAGAACTGTTGTGCATTTATTATAGGGCGTGGTAACACCCATATAGTTAGAGTTGAGTAGGCTGTTTAATGTTAAACCACAATTTTTGCACCTTAATAACTTTCGTGTTGTTTTACAAAATAGCACAAAACTTGGCAAGGTGCAGTCAGGCTGTCAATCAATCAATCATTCAATCTTTATTTTACCAGGTGAAACACCCTTGAGGCAAACTTATTTGCAAGGTGGACCTGGGAGATACACATATGTCAATACACACATAGAAAGCAAGGTTCATAACACAGTGCAGAACATGAAAATTTTAGTACACATTAACAGTTAGACAGCAATAGAACAGTTATTCAACAGTAATATAAAATAATAATATAAAACAATATATACAGGGTATACTAGACTAAACTAATACAAAACCATTCAATTAAGCTAAGGCTGTGAAAAAGTTTGTAAATAGGGTCCCTGAGGATAATTCAAGTGATTAGAGGTATAGAGAACTAACAGTGACAGATCAAGGATAGGCAGCAAAATACATGGGTTTAATGTCCAGTAATGTGCAGTAGAAGTTAAAAGAAGCAATTGCAGGTCTCTTTAAAGGAACAAAAACAGAGTTTTGAAAGTGGACATTTGACAGGGAAGGAGAGCTTCAATGTTTTTTGTACAGTGTTCCACAGGGCAGGAAGAGCATAACTTATGGAAGATTCACTGAAACATGTTCTGACTCTAGGGATAGATAGATAGAGAGTTGTAAGAAAGACTGTCAGATTCTCAAGGTGTAAAAAGTTTCATGATGGCTTGTATGGTTTTCGAGATATGGAGCACCAAAAAACAGAAAAAAAAACTATACTTAACATTTCGTATTCTTTGCTTTCATCTACAGCCTAGGCAGTGTGGAAGTTTTTCAGGAAATATTCAGTGTTGAAGGGGCCTGGGCCAAGGGTGTGCCTTCGGATGGTTTCCTGAAAAAATATCATATGGTTTCAAAGTTACAAGGATTTTTGAGTTAACCAACAAACATAAATGGTGAAAAAAAGCAAAGTATCTCGGCTGTTTCTTTTTCATGATTTACTTGTCATATAGGAAAAAATATTGACCGTGTGAAAAAAAAAATACCGATTGTGATGGCCGCCGGTTTCTTTTGTTTTTACACTCACAAACATTCAATTACATAAAAATGATATATTTTCAAAAACAAACACCCAAGTCTAGCTAAATAGGGTTGTTGAACATGTCCTATGGCGTAGATCCACTCTCTGATCAAAGACACGCCTTGCTGTTGGAACCAGCTACTGTGATATGAGAAAATCAGGTAACAGCTTGATCTGGTTCAAGGTCAATTGGCATTCATCTGCATCCCCCTCCCCCGGGTCATGCCTGAAAATAGGCAGGATTTGTCTAGTGCACTTACCCGGCCAACAAAAACTAAATAAATAAAAATAAATAAATAAAAATTGCCTTGGAAATACCTTTTCTGGGAACCTCAAAGTCCAGGGTGTCCAGCTTAATGAGAGGAGCTGTTCACCTGTGTTCTCTGTAAGAGAACAGTGGGAGTTTCTGGAATACTGAAGCTGCAGCTAGAGTTGTGCTGCCGACTCCAGTTCCAGCAGTGAGACAGCGATCCCCTGCTCTTTCTGTCTCTGTCTCTCTGTCTGTCTGCCTATCTGTCTGTCTGTTTATCTATCTATCTATCTATCTATTGGTTAAATGATTTATTAAGCATACCTGGGTGCTCACCTCTGGTACCACTCCCCCCCCATCCAGGTTGCTATCCCCCTTCCACATTTAAATACATATTAGTATGTAATCAGACTCAGGTACTCACCCCGGTACTGCTTCTCTTCACCCCCTCCTCCAGGTAGCCCACCCCGTTCACCCTATGTACATGGCGACACTGGGGTGCCCACCTCTGATGCTGCTAACACTAGCCTGACACTGGGGTGCCCAATCCTCAGTATCTGAATATCACCTGCAATAAAGAAAACTGTTCCTGAATGTTTTTTTACCCTATAACAAGAAAATGGTCCCTCACCGATGTGACTCCCCACACACACACACACACATGCATTCCCCACCCACTCACCCTGGCCTCCCACTGCACCCACCACCCCACACACTCTAACTCACCTGAACATGTCCTATGGCATAGATAAACCTCTCTGATCAAAGACACATCTTGCTGTTGGAACCAGCTGCTAATTTTAATATTTTGACACCACATCTTCAACATAGACTTTTTGGGAACCCACCTCATGACCAATGGCAGTGAAATTATATAAATCTGGCCAGAAAGGCAATTTTATGGTCACTTTGTGAAATCACCTTTTGGGCAAGATTTGGAAATTTGATCTGCCATTGTTCATGAGGTGGGGTCATAATAAGGCTATGTTGAAAATTTGGGTCAAAATATGTAAAACTGGCAAAATTATGAACCTACATTGAAAATGTTCTATGCTAGCTCATAATTTTGGTAATTTTAAATATTTTGACCCAAATTTTCAGCATAGCTATGTTTTCATACCACCTCATGAACGTGATAGCTGTCATTTTTCAAATCCTGCCCAAAATGTGTTTCTCGCACCTGTGGCAGAAGACATTTTGGCAGGGATTTGCACCCTCGCTTACTGGCCTGTATGCAGGGTACCTACCGTCATGAGGTGGGGTAATAAGAAGGCTATGCTGAAAATTTGTTGTACAAATATGGCACAATGCCCAGGTTATGAGTGAACATTGCAGTCTTTCAACGTTCACTCCTAACTTCACTAATTTTCAATATTTGAATCCAAACTTTCAACATAGCCATTTTTCCACACCCACCTCATAAATGTGGCAGATGATATTTTTTAAATCTTGGACAAGACATGTTTTTGCAGGTCTGGTGTAAAATGGTATTTTGGCCAACAAACTATAAATGCTACATGGCTTGTTTATAAGGTGAGTCATAAAATGGCTATCCTGAAAATTATATATTATATATATATATATATATATATATATATATATATATATAAAGACAAAGAACCTCTGTGCATAAGCACTGAGGCAAGGGTTACCCCAAAGGGCATTTGGCTGGGAAGCCAAGTTTCAAAGAAATACAAAGTCACACATGACCCCACAATGCAAAGCATCATGGGCTGCATATGCAAATCACCACAGAATATTATGCTGGTTCAACTTTAAGCAGAAATGCATGGTGCCAAGGCCTCTCACACAGTTTGCAAAGGGTGCCAATAGAAGACATATACACGTGTTTCACCCTACCAGGACTCATCAGTATGCCTCATCTGTCTGACACCCCAGTGGAATGAGCCAGCTACCCTAATATAGTCTATCTGGGTTATGATGTGGTGAACCCAATTAAAACAAAAAATTATTTAAAAGACAAAGAACCTCTGTGCGCAAGCACTGAGGCAAGGGTTACCCCAAAGAGCATTTTGCTGGGAAGCTAAGTTTCAAAGAAATACAAAGTCACACATGAACCCACAATGCAAAGCATCATGGGCTGCATATGCAAATCACCACAGACTATATAATTGTTAAGAAATGTCGTGAGTAGTGCCAGCCTTGACCCCAGCAGGTATGCTTTGTGATCCTGTGCCATTCAGCTGAGTTCAGGGGTGAACTCAGTGACCCAGCTGGATGGGTTGAAGGTGGAGCGATGGTGCTGTTATGCAACACTAGCTGCAGGATTTCCCACACAGGCCCAGGTACCATTAGTGAAGACAACTGTCCTCTTGGCATAGGGCCCTGCACCTCTGCACCAAAGGGTGGCAGAGGGCCCTGTGCATTGGCTGACAGGGGGATTTTCTGCCCTGTGCATCTGTATCTGTGGCCACATGGGAAGCATAGGGACCAGAGGACCCTGCACTTCCACAGCTCACCAGAGAGCCCCCTGAATTCTTGACATGTGCTGCTGTACGGAAGTGGGCCCTACACTGCTGTAGGCACATGGAGTCTTTCCTTTGAGCAGGGCCCAAAGGGCCCTGTGCATCTGCATCTGTTCACGCAGGTTCCAAAAGAACCTGTGTGAGTGAAAACACAATCCCACTATCTCAAAAAGAAAGGAAATGCTTTGCAAAAAATTTTTTGTTAATGCACCAGTTAGGATTCAACTTAACACCATAAAAGTAGGAAAATGTGACATTAGGGTTTCCAACCCTAACTCCCCACTCCCAACCCTTAGGGTTTGGGGTCTCTGGAGTCTTGGCAAATCAGTGGTGGCGGTGTTTTACTTAGGGTTGTCAACTCTAATGCCCACCCCATTCCCTGAGCAAACAATGTCAGACATGATCTTCTTTCTTCCTGCAGGACCTTGCATGAAGAAAGGTACAACAAATTGTGTTGGCAATATGTGGTGAGACATACTTCTCTACCTTTGAAGGTGTATCACTATGAGACACTGGCTTGGAGCTCTACCTTATGTTTTGGACAGCAGCCTATGGGCTGGTGGAATGGGTGAGCATCAGGGTTGACAACCCCAAGGAAGACCCCACCACTGATTTGCCAAGACTCTGGAGACCCAGAACCCTAATGTTTTTTCCTTTAGCTGCTTGGGGGCCAGGGAGTTAGAGTTGGAAACCCTAATCCTACGTTTTTTGCAAATAATATATACATATATATATATGTGTGTATATATATATATATATATATATATATATATATACACACATACATACACACACACACACACACACACACACACACACACACACACATATCTATATATAATACAGTGAACCCTGATTATGCAAACCCTGATCTACTGAAAATCCCTATCCAATGAACTGGACCTTTGTCATGGAATCATAGAAGCTTGATGACTGAAAAGGACTATACCGGCCCATCTAGTCTGCCCTTTTTTCCCCCCCTACACCTTCCCCCTCCCTACCAGCCCCCACCCTCCCTGATACTCAGCCCCATATGCCTGTCCCATGCCTTCTTGAATTCTTCAACTGATTTAGCCCCACCACTCTGTCTGGTAGTCTGTTCCAGGGCTTCACCACCCTCTCTGTGAAGAAACATCCTCTCACATTGGCCCTGTATCTTTTTTCTTGCAGTCTGAGGCTGTGCCCTCTAGTTTTGACCCCCTCCTTCCTCTTAAGTAAACCCTCTTCTCCCACTTTAATGAGCCCCATTATATATTTAAAAGTTTCAGTCATGTCTCCAACGTGTACAGATCCAGCTCCTTACACCTCTGCTCATATGACTTTCCCTGCAAACCCTGCACCATCTTGGTTTCCCTTCTCTGAACCCTCTTCAATGCATCTATATCCTTGCAGAGATGTGGCCTCCAAAACTGAACCCTGTACTCCAGGTGCGGCCTCACTATGGCTTTGTAAAGGGGCATTATTACCTCCCTCTTTCTGCTAGTAATGCCCCTGCCTATGCATGCCAACATTCCAATGGCCTTTCCCTCCACCTTGCTACATTGGATTCCTACCTTAAGGTTTGAGGAGACTACGATCCCCAGATTCCTCTCCTGTTCTGTTACTTAAATTTCTTCTCCACCTGGGGTGCACCTTGCTCTTCTGTTCCTACTTCCCAAGTGCATCACAGTGCACTTCTTGGGATTCAATTTCAGCTGCCATGTCCCAGACCATTTTTCAAGTGTCTTTAAGTCATCCCTCATGTTCTCAACCTCTCCTGGGGTGTCCACCCTATTGCATATTTTCACATCATCAGCAAATAGGCACACCCTCCCCCTCAAACCCTCAGCAATATCACTGATGTAGTTGTTGAAGAGAAGCAGACTCAAAACTGACCCCCGTGGCACTCCACTCTTCACCCTCGCTGTACCAGAGTGCAACCCATTTATCACCACCCTCTGAATTCTTCCTAACAGCCAGGCCTCAACCCAGCTTGTTATTTTCCCACCCAATCCCAGGCTTTACATCTTGCTCACCAGCCTGCTATGGGGGACAGTGTCAAAGGCCTTACTGAAGTCCAGATAGGCCACGTCCACTGCCCCCCCGGTCAATCACCTGTGTCACCCAATCAAATAACTGAATTAGGTTTGTCTGGCAAGACTTCCCCTTCATAAAGCCATGCTGTCTGCTGCCCTGCAAGCCACTCTCCTCCAAGTAATCCACCACCCTCTCCTTGATTAATGCCTCCATTACCTTCCGCACCACTGATGTGAGGCTGACAGGTCAGTAGTTCCCCTTCACCTCCTTACTACCGCCCTTGTGTAAAGGCACTATGTCTGCCCACTTACAGTCCTCCGGCATTCTTTCTGTATCGAGGGACAAGTTGAAGAGCCTTGTCAAGGGTGCGGCCAACTCCTCCTTCAATTCCCTGATCACCCTGGGGTGTAACCCATCAGGCCCTATTGCCTTGTCCACCCTCAATCTATCTAGCTCTGCCCTAACCCTATACACACTGAAAGGGCTCAGATCCATCCACTTGCCCTCCTTCCCCTTCAGCTTTAGCTCAGGTCCCCTACTGTACTCCTCCTCCTCCTCCGTGACTACCGAGCTAATGTACTTACTTAATAACTCTGCTTTTTCACAGTCCCTTTCCAATTTTTTTCTCCCTCCCCCCTCAGCCTAGTAATCCCCAGCCTTGGCCTTCTCATCTCCCTCACATATCTGAAAAAGGTTTTATCCACCCTTTTGGCCTTTTTTGCTATTTTCTCCTCAGTATCTGCTTTTGCCCTTCTGATCTTCTTCCCTGCCATACTCCTCTTTTCCCTATACTCTTCCTTATCTTCCTCACTGAGTGTCCTCCTAATTTTTCTGAAAGCCCTCCTCCTTTCCCTGGCTGCCCCTGCAACCTCCTATGTAAACTAAAGTGGTCTCCTCCCCTTTTGCTCTTCCTAACCTTCTTTATGCACATTTCTGCAGCTTTCAGTACCCCTTCCTTGATAGCTTGCCATAACTCCTCCACTGTCCCTATATTCTCCGTACCCTCCATTGTCTTCCTTACTATCCTTCTCATCTTGTCAAAGTCTGTGTGTCTGAAGTCCATGACTGTAGTACTGGTTTTACTTGTCTCCCTCCCTGCCCTGACCCTGAACATACCATGCTGTGGTTGCTGTTGCCCAATGGTTCTCCCACCTGCTCCTCCTCCACACTCTCTCCATTTGTCAGGACCACATCCAGCAGGTTGTTGCCCCTTGTTGGCTCCTGGCTAGCTGTTGAAGGAATACCCCCTGAAGTGCAGCTAGTATCTCCCTGCTCCTTGATGATGCTGCATCCAGGATTTCCCACTCTACATCTGGAGATTTTGGTCCCCTACCAGCAGTAGTTCTCCTTTTAGGGCCAGCCTTGTGACTGCCTGAATTAACTGTTGATCACCCTCCTCCCCTTGCTTAGGTGGCCTGTATACCACCCCCAGTCGCAAGGAGTCACAAGGATTCTCCTGTCCTCCTCCTTAGTGTTACCCACAGTAGTTCAGTGTCCCCGTCCTCCTCTTGTCCTTCAGTTACACTTATGCCTTCCCTGATGTATAAAGCAACACTTCCCCTTTCTTACCCTCCCTATCCCTTCTGAACAGTTTGTAACCTGGGACAGGTATTTCCCAGGTGTGCAGCTCTGTCCACCAGGTCTCGCTTATAGCTACTATATCTAGTCCTTCATCCCCCATGATGGCCTCCAAGTCCACTATCTTATTTGCTAAGCTCCTGGTATTGGCTGCTAAGCCCTTCCACCAGGTTCCCTCTCCATCCCCCCATCTCTATTCCCCCTTAAGCCCAGTATTTTAGCACTATCCTGTGGGGGGAGGCTGGTAGCCCCCCATTTCTCCCAGCTTGTGGCATGGATTCCCCTCAATCTAGTTTAAATTGTAGGTTTCTTCTATGAACTCTCCTAATTTGCATTTTAGCACTGCCACACCCTCCGTATTCAGATGCAGTCTGTCTGGAACAAATAGGTTCTCATTCCCCCCATGTGGATCCCAGTCCCCTACTAACCCATAATCCATTTGCTTGCACCACCCCACCAGCCACCCATTGAACTCCTTAATCCTCAGCCTCCTATCAGTACTTGCCTTTGGTACTGGCAACACCTCAGAGAAAGCCACTGATTTGAACCCCAGACTGCTGCAGTATCTAACAATTGCTTTAAGTCTTGCCTGCACCTCCAACAGGCTTTTTCCCACCAGGTCATTTGTTCACATTGGAACATCAAGTGTGTTTTCTCATCCTACTGTTTCCCTCTTGAGGGGGTATAGTGCATGACCTCTTCTGCCGTCATGCCTGGCAGACACTCAACTCATACTGCACCGTTCTTGCCCCCCTACCACCATCTAATTCCTTTTATTATAGAGTCCCGAACAAGTAGGAACTTGTTCTCCATCGCCTTCTGTTTGCATTTCCCTTCTATCCTAAATTTTTAATTTGCACTATGGTGAAGTGTATAATCTTTTCTTTCACTCAAAATGTTGTCATTGTCTTATTTCTATATCCACTGTATTGTATTACATTGTATCTCTCTCCTGGGTCGTACCTGAAAATAGGCAAATGTCTGCCTAGTGTACCCCAACCGGTCAACAAAAGCTAAATAAATTAATAATAAATAAAATCCTTATCCCAACTCCTTCCATTTCATTTCCCACCCTATTCTCACTATCCCCTTTGCCTGTTTCATCTCCTGGTGTGCTGTCTTCCCCTTGTGCTCTGTGGTCCCCACCGGCATTTACTGCTAGGCTGTTCACCTCTGCCCCACCATCTGCAAGCTTTTTCCTTCCCTTTTGATTTTCCCCTAGCTGTGCCTTGCTTGAATTTCCCAGAGAACTTTTCCCTTTCCCAGCCCTGTCTAGCCCTAGCCCTTTTGAACCTGAGCTCCCTGTCTCTCTCCCTCCTTTTGGGTTTATCTTTTCTGGGGTGTGTTCAACCCTACACCCCTATCCCTAGGTTTACTACCCTCCTTGTTCTTTCCCAAAAGGGTGTCCCCCTTTTCCAAGTTTCCTTCATCTTCCTTTGTGCTTGCTTCTCCTATGTCCCCTGGATACTCCTCAACTCCACTTTCTTGATTTTCTCCCCCATTTAATGCCCCTAGTGGAGCATATCTTTTTTTCTGCTTCAAGCCCACTGCCTGTATCCACCTGGCTAGGGCTCCACCACTTGATTCATCCTCCCTTGCTCTCTGTGCAGGCTTTGGACCTTTATACTTAACCTTCTGCCATTCTCTCTGGTTTCCATTGTGTCCCTTGCCACCTCTATCTGGGATTCCTGTAGCCCCACTAGGAGCCATCCTCTACCTCTTCTACCATGCTTCCATACTCCCTTGTCTTCCTCCACTCTCCATGGCATCTTCTCCTGCCTATTTCTGTATTTGCTTCTTGTCCCCTTATAGCTCACCTTTAAACTGACCCTTGTCCCCCCACAGCTCCTCTTCCAATCTCTAGTTTTCCCTCAGTGGAGCTTCTCCTGTCCTCCATTATACTCCTCTCCCTTTCCCTTTCCCAGTTTAGCATCCATCTCAGCCATCTCACCTCCTTCCTCAGCTGCGCAAGCTGCCTACATGCTGTGCAACCCCCACTTTCCAAACTACTGTATATCCAGTACCATGGCCGACCCACAACCAGTGCACTCCACCATCCTCCCAAAGATGCCCCCAGACATTGTAGCCTGGGGACCATGCCTCTGACCTGCCCCTACCCTGCTCCATTGACCCCTCCAATTTGTACGCCCCTCCATTTTCCCTATGGCTTATCGCAAGCTTTAGTTTTCAGGTTGCACAGGTTTTTCTTTATCTCGTGAGTTGGGGACAGATAATCAGTGTTCTAGTGTCTCATTGTAAGGGAGTTGCCCAGTTTAAGTTCTGCCGTCATGGGTCACTCAAGCTATGCTGCTGTACATTCATCCATTCTAACTTCTGAGCCATACTGCAGTGGAAGTGAGCTGAAGAAAAGAACAACATGGTCAGGGAGAGTGTGACCGGGGCTACCATCAACCACTCACACCCAAGTAATGCTGACCTTTTCCTTAGTTTATTCTGACACTGCATATAAAAATGAAGTTATTGTGCTCATTGCTGCCACAGTTTTTCTATAGAGTTCATTGTTTCAAAATCTGCCCTCACTCCCTACTCCTGACACTTGCCCACTAACCTAGCTCACCAACCTAGCCACGCAGTTGGACAGAATCAGATGGGAACCATGCTGTGAGTCAGAATTAGGGTATGGATGGAGCTACAATCAACTGCTCACACCTGAGTAATGTTGAGCTTTTCCTTAGTTTATTCTGACTCTGTATATGAAAATGAACTGATTGTACTCATTGCTGCCATAGTTTTTGTATAGAGTTCCCTACTCCTGACCCTTGCTCACTAACCTAGCTCACCAAACTAGTCATGCGGTCAGAGAGAATCAGACGGGGTGGACATCAACTTACTACAGTACAGTACCCTACCCCGAATAATTTATTTATTTGAAAAACTGGTATCTGAGAGAGGCACATTAAGCTGAGGGCTGTTTCCAGGTGTAACCCGGAGGAAAGGGGAAGGAGACAAGCACAATTACAAACAAAATACAGCCAGTTAGGTAATATGGTCACAGTGAGGATGACATAAAGAGCATAAGTGGAGTGCAGTACAGACAAAATGGCAAAACATTGCATAAGGAGGAAAAATAAAAGAGCATACAAATCATCTGTGCAAACTGGACAAACTCAGTGCAACATGCCAAGAGTGATGGGAGCCTGAGCTGGTGCTGAAAGTAGGAATAAAAATAGATTGATCAGCTTTAATGAGTATGGCTGAATTCTTCTTCTTGCTGCTGCTTTCAAACTTCCATCTGCATTCACTCAGCTCAGAGTATAGTGCATGCTGTACATTTTTCTTGGAAGTGTTTTTTGGCAGCTTCTGTCAGGCTAAACAGCTGTATTCAGTGCCATGTGGCTGCAGTCCATCTTTCTAGTTTCACTGGGCTTTCAAGGCCTTTAGGATCAGAAGTGATCAAATATGAACTGCTAGCAGTATCTGGAAGAAAATTAGAGGTAAATTAATCTTACTGCTGCTAAGAGAGGAACCAGGAGATCAGACTTCAATTGAAATAAATGTAACCCCACTCTTCCAAACTCTCACTTATCTGAACTAATTCTGTGCCACCCAAGCAGTTTGGATAATCGAGATTGTACTGTACAAGGATGGGGAAGTTCTCTCATACAAAAGGCTATCATATATTTCCCTATACACCTGTACTTAAATTATCAATTGAAAGTATATCACTATACTACTCAATTAATTTAAATTATATACCTACACTAGTTAAAAGTATATCCCTATACTAATCAAATATTTAAAATGATGTACCTACACTAAAAAGAAGTATAGGTGGAAATGTGGAGTAGTCACTCCTGCTCATAAAAAATGGGGACAGAACCCTGCATACAAACTACCATCCTATCTCCATTCTTCCCACTCTTCCCAAGGCTTTAGAATGAATAGTCTCAGACCAACTTGTAGAATACCTTGAAAAACACCAGATACAGTGTCCCCAACAGCACTGGTTCCATGAAGGGCACAGCACCACCACTGCACTCATTGAATTCACTAGATTTATTCACAAGGCTATTGATCAGGGTCCAATAGTAGGGGCTGCCTTTATTGATGTGAGCAAAGCTTTTGATACTGTTAATCATTCACTACTTGTGGAACAATTGTCCCTAGCTGGTCTCTCCAGTAATACAGTTGTCTGGTTCTGGAGTTACCTTAGGAACCATGTGCAGCAGGTCAAAATCAATGGGACACTCTCAGACTGTCATAAAGTTATAACTGGAGTCCTGCTAGGCTCAATTCTTGGCCCACTTCTTCTTAGTATATTTCTCAATCATCTACCCCTAGTCTGCTTGGTCAGAGTCTTGCTATATGTGGACGATATGATAATCTTCACCTGCAACACTGACCCAGTGGCCCTACAGAAACAACTACAGCTCAACTTCTCCAGTGTTGAGGAATGGTTCCTGAAGCAAAAATTGCTCATGAACTATAAAAAAACTAAAGTTATGACCTTTACCAACCCGCATAATAAGAAAGGAACTTACCAACTCTCAATTCTAAATAACCAAAACACCATGTTGGAGCAGGTTTACTCCTTCAAGTACCTTGGTATTACCCTTGACAGCACCCTATCATATGCTAAACATGTGGAACAGTTGCTAAGGACGTTAAGATAAAAACTGGCCTGATACATAGACATAAACACTGTCTACCAACAGTGGCATTGCAGACTATTGTCGGCAGTGTAATTATCCCCATAACTGACTATGGGCTGACTATATATGGGACTGCGTCAGACTCAATCCTCAAAAGGGTCACAACAGCATTAAACAAGGCCTGCAGGCTTGTAACTGGAGCCCAACGTCTCCTATACACCTGTGAACTATGTAGGCAAGTGGGCTGGCTTAACCTAATGGGGAGGCTGAAGTATCAGACCTGCTTGTTTGCCAAAAAGACCACATTGGGGCTTACTCCTCCATCTATTCAAAACCTTCTCTGCCATGCAACTAACTCTAGCTGTACCCAAGGATCAGATAAACAGATCTTCAAAGTCCCTTTCTGTCGGACAACGCAGGGGCAAAGATCATTTGTATATCATGCCCCTCTATGGTTAAATACCATATGTGGGGACTTTCTGTCTGAGCCCAAGATTGGTCTCTTCAAACACTTATTGCTGGAACACCTACTTACACTTGGGGGCTGTGATTGTCCTATCTAACCTCGGGTATGGGGTGTTCTAATCTTTATGCCTGTGACCTGCTATTTTTGTGCCCCTGCCCTCCTATGTTGTCCCTTAACTTTGGTTCCGTCCTTCTCATCTCATACCCCATCCCCCCTTGCACTTCCCATACCCTTAACACTGCTCTGGCCTGGGCTTAGGTGCCCCCCACCACCCCACCACGCCATCTCACCATTTCTACTCTCACCCTTTTACTTCCACCCTTCTTCTCTTCTTCTTCTTATTCATAATCTTTTTTTTTTTACTTACTTTGGTTACATCTGCCCTCTCCCTTTTTTTGCTCACTATACTCATCAATTATTTTAATATGTCCCTCTGGGCTAACTCCCCACTACTTCCTGACTGGTTAATACTATGTTCTTCTTAAGGTGTGTCTCATAACTGTCTCCTTGTATAACCTGCGTTAGCTACCTTGATCAACTTTTGGAACCTTTTATTTATTTTATTTATTTATTTATTTGAATTTTGGTAACCAGATAAGCCCACTGAGACAAAAATTTACCTTTTTCAGAGGTGACCCGGAGGGTGAGGTTACAGAGTGATTATACAGAGATACAACACATTACAATATTCACACAGCAAGTGTACGCAGACACTTTTACATGGTACATCAGAACATCATACAGTCAGGTACAATAAATGGCTAACACCATAGTTCTAAAGTGGTAAGGGGTATGGGGTATAATATATGTAGTGCAGATATATACATAAGAAGTGGGTAGCAAGTAAGTTGGGGGGATTAGGAAGAATGGGCGGAGGTGAGAGGATGATAGTGTCATTGGGAGGAGAAAAAGGAGGGGAGAGAAAGCAGATAGACTAGGAGGGGAGGGTTAGGCACAATAGCCATTGCATACAGGAGGTGGAAAAAGTTTCTTTGAAGAGTCTCTTGAACTGGGGGAGGGATTCACACAAAAGCAGGTTATGAGGCAGGTTGTTCCATTTATGAGGGGCTGCAAAGAACAAGGCTCTCTCACTAACGGCTGTGTGCATTTTAGGTATCCGAAGTATATGGAGGTGGGAGGTTCTGAGGGCCCTAGGGAATGATTTCAAGGAGAGACGGTTAGCAAGGATGGGAGGGGCAGGAAAGTGAATGAATTTGAAAACAGTGCTTAGTAAAGAGAAATCAACTTTAGCCTCAAAGGATGGCCAGTTTAGGGTGTTTAGAACATTGCAGTGATTAGCTCTGGCTGGGACATTCACTGCAAAACGTGTGATTCTATGGTAAGCCTGTTTAAATTTGGCCATCATAGTAGTTTTGATAGAGTGAGTAATTGGGGCACCATTGAATAGCCTGGGAAGAAGGATGACTGAGGCAATGGTCTTGCTAGCGTGAGGTGTGAGATAGGGGACATTACAGTGTAGAAGGCCAAGTTTCTGGTTGATAGACTTAATAACATTGGACACATGAAGTTCAAGGGATAGGTGCTCAAAGAGAGGTATGCCCAGATATTTAAAGGAGAGCACTCCTTCTAAAGGCACTACCGAGGAAGTAAGGACCACTAGAGGAGGCGGGGACTTTAAGTCGAAGGAGGTAAGCCTGAACAACATAGTTTTTGTCTTTTTTGAATTTAACACCAACAGGTTGTTCCTGAACCAGGATTCCAGTTGCTGGAAGTCCTTTTCTAGGTCAGTGTTAATGGAGGAGACATCACTGTTGGATCTATAAAGTTTAGTGTGATCCATGTTGAGCTGGATAGATGCCCCACCACAGTTCAGCGGTAGTTCGTTGATGAAAATGGAGAACAGTACTGGCCCAAGGATGGACCCCTGGGTGACATCATCCATAATTCGGGATAAGGGGGAGAAGGCACCTGCCTATTTGACACACTGGGACCGGTTGGATAAATAATTGGAGAACCATTTTAGGGAGTTCGAGTCTAGGCCCAGGAAATGGAGCTTGGAGATGAGGAGTGAGTGGTTTACAAGATTGAAGGCCTTAGTGAGGTCAATGAAGATGGCCTGAGTGATGTCTGAGGTGACTTTGAGAAGGGCAGTATCTGTCCCATGAGGCTACTGAAATCTATGCTGATGTATGGTTAGGGTGTTAGTATGTTCAAGAAAGGAGTATAATTGGTTATATAGGATTTTTTCTTGGATTTTGACAATTGGGCATAGTATGGATATTGATCTGTAGTTCTCAATAAGATTGGGTGGTCCACTTTTATGCCCAGATATTTAAAGGAGAGTACTCCTTCTAAAGGCACTACCGAGGAAGTAAGGACCACTAGAGGAGGCGGGGACTTTAAGTCGAAGGAGGTATGCCTGAACAACATAGTTTTTGTCTTTTTTGAATTTAGCACCAACAGGTTGTTCTTGAACCAGGATTCCAGTTGCTGGAAGTCCTTTTCTAGGTCAGTGTTAATGGAGGAAATGTCACTGTTGGATCTATGATCAATCAATCAATCAAATGTTTATTTATTCAGGCGAGCATCATTGAGCAAGGCTCATTTACAAGATGGACCCGATAAGGTCAAGGTTCGATAGTTGGTACACAACATATACATCAATGCACTAATACATGCATAACAGATACAGAAAAAAACACTTATAAATACAATGATCAAGGGTAAGAAGTTGATTCAGGCATACATGACAAGGTAGGTTACAGGAAAATTATACAAAAGGTAAAGTATATACATATCCCAATATAGGAGTCAAGGCATACACACAGCATAATGTAATACTAGGATGAATGGGGAGCATTTAGGAATGATGTAAGGGCCAGTGATTAGTGGGAGAAGGACTAGGTAGGTAGCAGGTAGTTAATTTGATAGAATTAAATGGAACTGGGGTACTATAAAAGGGTGGCTGCCCGGGAGGGAGAACTGTGGAACAAAAATATGCCATATATGGTGGCTGTCTGGAAGGGGGGTTGTGATAAAGTGTAGCGTCATCCACGTAGAGCTGGATAGATGCCCCACCACAGTCCAGCGGCAGTTCATTGATGAAAATGGAGAACAGTAGTTGCCTAAGGGTGGACCCCTGGGTGACACCATCCATAATTCAGGATAAGGGGGAAGGGGCACCTGCCCATTTGACACACTGGGATCGGTTGGATAAATAATTGGAGAACCATTTTAGGGAGTTTGAGTCTAGGCCCAGGAAATGGAGCTTGGAGATGAGGAGTGGGTGGTTTACAAGATCAAAGGCCTTAGTGAGGTCAATGAAGATGGCCTGAGTGATGGCCTGAGTGATGTCTGAGGTGACTTTGAGAAGGGCAGTATCTGTCCCATGAGGCTTCTGAAATCCATGCTGATGTATGGTTAGGGTGTTGGTATGTTCAAGAAAGGAGTATAATTGGTTATATAGGATTTTTTCTTGGATTTTGGCATTTGGGCATAGTATGGATATTGGTCTGTAGTTCTCAATAAGATTGGATGGTCCACTTTTAGGTACTGGAACAACGGTTGCAATTTTCCATTTGTCAGGGATGATTTGAGTAAGGAAGAATCTGTTGATTAATTGTGCAGTTGGATGTGCTAGTGCCAGGGCTCCTATCTTAAGGAATTTTGGTGGTAGGGAATCATAACCTGGGGAGCTGTTGGGGTTGAGACCCTTTAAGAGTTTGAGGACTTCTGTTCGTGAAATTATTTTCAGATGGAAGATGGGGTAAGGGGTAGTGTGGGTAGGGTAATGTGAAGTGAGGGGGTGGAGGGTAGATCCTTCTTATATTTCTCCAGGTCCATGAAAAAGAGATTTACTCCTGTGGCTATCTCTATGGGTGATGATAAAAGGGAACCTTTTCATGTCCTATCATAGCATGAGGAGTGCCCTGCTCATTGCCCTTGAGCAGGGCATTGATTTGGGCCCACAAACTTTTGGGATTGGCAAGGTGGTTTTCTTGCACAGAAAGAAGATAGGCCCTCTTTGCCTTATTTATGTTGGTTTTACATGTGTTCCTCAGTTGGTGGTAAGTTATCCAATCTGAGTGGAGACCTGAGCTTTTGCTGCATGTCCACACCACTGCTCAACACTGCCACATGCCCACACTGCTGCTCCACATGGCCACATACCCACACCGCTGCTCCACATGGCCGCATACCCACACCGCTGCTCCACACGGCAAAGTAAAGGGATGGTGCCTCCTGGCATGCCCTGTAGGGAACCACTTCACTACAGAAAACAATCTGGGACAAATAAAAGGCAAAGGCAAAATCCCCATTACACTATAGAAACCTAGAGAAACACATTATGGCCAAAACACAAAAAAGCAAACCCGGAAATGATCACAAATGTGATCCACAACACAATAATGATTCTAATGTGTTATAAAAAACAGTGGGTAAGGGTGGCATATTCAGAAGCATCCCCATTTTGGGGGCTAAGTAGGAAAATAAAGCCATTCACCCTTCAGGCTCAAGGCTTTATTGCCCTTTAGGCTCATGGCCTTATAGCCCTAATTAGCCCTCTCGATAGGCATCTTGTGTACCAGAAACAGGTTAGGGTAAGGCCCTTGGAGGTGGTGTCAGTTCACGGAATTCATTCAGACCAAAACAAAAACAACTTCACTCATCACATGATATCCAGCACAAAAGACAGTTGATGCAAAGGATTCCCTTTAAAGGTGATAGGAAACAGTTTGTATACCTCTAGATGCCCTCCAGTTGTTCTTCTGTTGCCTACCCTGTATTCTGATATGTTTTTGACCTTGTTTGTTAAAGAGCAGCTGACACCTTTGGAAAACATAATATTTAGACACAATTTGGCTTGTATTTCTATATATATATATATATATATATATATTTTTTTTTTACAGATTCCTCACCTCCATTGTTTATTACTGAAGAAATTTTCAGAAAAACACGTTTTATCTCTCAGAGTTTATCTGCCTCTATAGCTTATTCCCTACTTATAATTATAATGCTCTGTTGTGACATCATAGTTTGTTGCCATGGGAATAACTATGATGTCACAAGCAGAGTATTATGACATCAGGTTGGGAAGAAGCAATAGGAGCTAATGAACCCTTAAGGAACAACTCTCCTGTTTTCATGCTTATGACCTCAGTAATAAAAAAATGGGGATAAGATATACAGAGCTAATGAGAAATATTAGCCACTTTGTGTCTAAATATTATATTTTTCAAAGTTCTTCTTGGGGCGTCAGCTCTTTAAAATTAATAATCTAATGTTGTTGGCTTTTTTAACTACCCTGACTCCCTCTCTCAACAATTGCTACTCTCTCTTTTCATACTGCCTGAACATTCTATGACATCAATAATATGATTCCAGGCCATTCAGATGAATAGCATGGAGTAATTGATGACATAGAGGCCCAGTTATTCAAAAGGGTTGTGCCATGCGCAACAGGGTTGTGCATGTGCAAGTCCTACATTGCTCCATTCTGCGATATTCAGCAGGAGGCAGTTACGCCACTGACAACAGGTTGAGCACAGCGCAATGCAAATGAATGCATGCTCAACAGGAGGGGGAGGAACCATGCAAAACTGCGCAACCCGATATTCAGTCGGGTTGTGCGGGAGATATGCATCATGGCCCCAACCTGCGCCTGCACAACTCTGAGCCAAAAAAAGGATCAAGTTGAGGGCACCCACAGGTGAGCTGCTGTATTGCAGGCGCCAACACAGCAGCGCACCCATTGGCTGGCCCCAACTCAGTCTATTGCCTCCACTAGCCCGATCGTGGGCAGAGCGTAAAACAACCCCCACATCTCCCAATGCCCGATCGCGGGCGAAAGTAACATAAACACCCCACATCTCCGATGTCGATCGCGGGCAAAGAAAGTAACATAAAACACCCCACACACATCTCTGATGCCCGATCACGCGGGCAGAAAGTAACATAAAACACCCCACATCTCGATGCCCACGATCGCGGGCAGAGCGTGAAACAACCCACCCCAGTGCCGATCCGGGCAGAATGTATAAAGCTCCCCCAACCCGAATATCTCCTGATGGTCCAGTGGACCGTAATGCCCGATCGCGGGCAGAATGTCAAGTTACAACCCCAAACATCTCCCTGGTGTCTAGTGTCCCCCCACCCCACCGCAAGCCCATCACCCGCTCCCCGGCGGCGGCGGGCGGCAGCATCCACCCGCCTGCCGCCCCGCGCCCGCCCGCAACTGACTGTCGGTAGGACTCTGCCGCCCGTGGTGCAAACTACAGCCAATGGGCGTGCAGCCCGCCGTGCATGACAGTCAGATTTGTGAATGATGTTCGTTCACCGTCTGGTTATCATGCTGCGTATGAGCTACCCCGTGGCTCTGCGCAATGGCTTCGGACATCGTCGGCGGCGGGCGCGGGCGAACGCCAGCAGCCCGCGGAAAAGCCGTGGTGCGCCAGAAATGTTTGGGGTGATAACATTTTGCCAGCGATCGCTTCCGACCATCACTAAGATATTCAGAAAGAACGCTCCCCATTCTGCCAGCGATCGGCGCTGGGGTTGTTCACATTCTTGCCCAGCGTTCAGGTACTAAGTTTGTTCACGTTCTGCCCGTGTCGGGCATCAGGAGATGTAAGGAAATGTTTCATGTTACTGCCGGCGATCGAGCAATCGGGTAAGATAACAATGATTTCTGCCAGCGATCCAGCCACAGTGAATGTGTTGTACTGCCGGCGATCCGGACTAATCGTCGGTCCCGATGGCTGCTGTCTGGCAGGCGGCCAGGCGCCAGCAAGTCCTAGAGGATCGATGTACCATCCATGCTAATAACATGAAAATGGAGCCATAAATAGATGCAAATGGCCCCCTGCGCCTTGCATGAATTATGGCCCCATTTGCATGTCACCTTTTGAATATCGGAAATTTGCGCATGGCGCAATGGTACTTGCGCCACCGCAAGTTTAATGCTCAACTCTGGCAAATTGCAGTGGCACAAGTTCCACTGCGCCATGCACAGTGGCTGTGGCTGGGGGGGTGATATTCAAAGGAGTTGCTCAATAGTGCAACTCCTTTGAATATCGCCCCGGCCACACCCCTGCGCAACTATTTTGAGCAGCGCAGGAGCTTGCGCCTCAGAATGGCGCAGTTTGAATATCTGGGCCAGAATGTCTTAGAAGTATGAAAACAAGGAGCAGTAGCTGCTGAGGAGAGTGGAACTCTATGTAGATCTGAGGGCACCCCAAAGCTAGGTTATTTATTTATAAAAAAATCATCTACGCATGTCAGAATACATAACTAGCATGGAAAGGAAAATAGAAGGACATTTAACTAAGTAAAAATCATTTCATATCTCCTTTAATCCATTTATTAATGTGTGTCCAAAAAACAAGCAAAACCAGCAATGAAAACCAGAATGTATAGGGAACAATGAATGCGGAAATGCTCTGAGACCTAATGTCTTGCCCCACCCATTTCAAAACTTTGTCAGAGCTTTATTCTCTCTATATTTTATATATATTATAAGAGTTCAGTCGTGCCCCTATGGTTAAGGTTGAGTGACATGTTTAATGTTAAACCTCATATTTTGCACATTAATAACTTTGCAACTGATCAATGGATTTGCACCAGATTTGGTATGCACTATCATGTGGGGTCGATCTCTTCATGTGGCAAGTTTCGTTTTGGTCAGATGTGTGGATTCTGAGAACCAGATTGTGACAAAAAGTAAAAGTCACAATTTTTTGCAGTTTTTTCCTCATCGCCTTGTACCTTGAAAGTGTGGAATTTTGTTTAGATTTTTTATGGTAGAAAGAACTTGGGCAACAGAACTGCCATTGTTAGTTTGGCGCAAAAATGTTAAACTTTTGCAAAGTTATTAAGGTTCCATTGTTTCCTATGGGAATTAATTTTTCAGGATAGATGTATAAAGTTCGACAAAGGATATGATCTCATGAAAAAGGATTCAGCCTCGCAAGATCAGTTCTTGTTTTGCAAGGAAAAATCCTTTTTCATGAGCCACCATCTTGTTTTTTCCCCCAGCAACTAAAAGTCTGAAAAATACATAAAAATGTCATTTTAAAAAGCAAACACCAGAACCTAGATAAACAGGCCCAGTTTAGCTAGATTCTGCTATTTGTTTTTCAAAATTAGGGCCAGAAATTATTTTTCTGGGTACCTGAAAATCCTGGTTGCCCAGCTAAGCGAGAGGAGCCTTCTTCCGTAGTTCTGCAGCTGAGACTGAACTACTGCTGCCGGCTGCAGTGGGAGTTATGAGCCCCTTGTTTTCCTTGGTGTTTAGTGGCACCACTCACTTCCCAACCCCGATAACTGCCCCATGTATTTTCCCTGGTGTCTAGTGGCACCACGCACTTGCCAACCCCGATAACTGTCCCCATGTATTTTCCCTGGTGTCTAGTGGCACCACTCACTTCCCAGCCCCGACAGCTGCCCCCAGGTATTTTCCCTGGTGTCTAGTGGCACCACTCACTTCCCCCCGATAACTGCCCCCATGTATTTGCCCTGGTGTCTAGTGGCACCACTCACTTCCCAACCCTGATAACTGCCCCCATGAATTTTCCCTGGTGTCTAGTGGTACCCCCTCCCCTGATCACCATCCCCCAGTCACTTTTTTAACATACTGCCATGGGGTCTGGAAAAGCCTCTAAAATCCAGGCAAACTGATCTGAAACATACGGTCACAGATAATTCCTGGCTATTGTAATAGGTGGGTCAATGGCTGACAGGGAATGGGCTGTTATCAAGCAAGGGGGCTGGCATAAGTGCGGGTCAAGAAGTATGGGTAAAGTGCAGGTGAAGGGAAAGGTACAAGAAAGGCAGTGTCAGCATCAGGAAAAGAGACATGGAGCTCAGCAAAGGGATTCTATCTACGGGGAATAAGATGAGGAAAGATAAGTGCCGGGGAGACGAATATTTAAGTGTCCTAACTCCCTGTTTCAAGACAAGGTAAAACTAACATGCACGAGCTGCAACTGTTATGTTTGTGAAGGAAATTGTAAACCTGCATCTAGTGAATGAGAGTATGGGTCTGCACTTACTAAATCATCATTGAATAACCAAGTTTGCTGTTGTTAGATACAAGTTCCTTTTTGGTAGCATGGAAACATTTTCACTTTTTTAAATTGTGTTATATGGTTTTCAAGAGGAGTGGCAGCTACTGAAATGCTTCATTAATTTCATCAAATGATGGCTGAAATGCCTGGAAACACTAGACAGCTTGCGCCAAAGACATCAAGGGTGTAGGGCGGGGGGGATTTGTTATTGAATAGGCTGGACCCATCACCAAAGGTGTGTATTGCTGTTTGAGATGCTAAAGGGAGGGTGCTTATGGGCATACCTCTCAACTGTCCCTGATTTTCAGGAACATCCTTGATTTTGCCTCAGAAATGTCCTCTTTTGTAAATTATATTTATATAATCCAGCACCGGGATACCTCCGGAATCAGATGCCCTCCCCCACCTACAGCCCACTGGCTTATTAATTTGCCAATGTCAGGGTGCCTAATCCCCATGTTGGCATTTACGTCCCACTCCCCAGCAGTGTGGAACACTTTGGAGCCTACCACCAGTGTCCCAAAATATTGTCTAACTTGTAAAAAAAGAAAACAGTCCCTCAACATATTTTTTTAAACCTGAAAAAAAAAGAAAATGGCCTCTCGTTATCCTCGCTGCCCCTTTTCTCCATCCCAACCCTCTCACTGAGCACTCACCACCCTACACGTCACCTTCCCCTATGCTTACCGCCGGAGGTCGAGGGCTGTCATCTTCTGTGGATCGGGACATGTCTGCTCTCTTTAAAGCCAAACTGCAAACTGAGAAATAAAGGGAAAGTGAAGTATCATGTATTTCAATGGCATATGAATATGTTGACATACAAATTTGACAGCAGAAACAGGTCACATGGTCTATCAAGTCTACTCGAGTATGCAGCGAGCACCCTTATCTTGCAGCTGACCCACCCCCTACCCTGTCCCATCCCCCTTTGAAACTACCCACTGTCTTACAGGGTAACACCTCCACCAGCAGAGCTTTCCATTCCACCACAACCCTCTCCATGAAAAGTGTCTCCTTATTTCCCTCCTATATCTTCCCCCTCCAGTCTAAGACCATGCGTTCTCATGTCCCTCCCCCTCCTTAGCTTGAATATCCCATCAGTACCTGTCTTGTTTATCCCTTTTAAGTACTTAAAGGTCTCAGTCATATCCCCTGATCCCTTTTCTCCTCCAGAGAGTACATAGTCAGCTCTCTCAGCCTTTGCTCATATGGCCTGTCCTCCAATCCCTGGATCATCTTTGTCACTCTGCATTATACCCCTTCAAGTAATCTTGACTCCTTCTTCAGATATAGGCACCAGTACTGCATGTAGTACTCCAAGTGTGGCCTGACCAGTGACCTGTAGAGAGGTAGGATCACCTCCCTGGTCCTGGAGGAGATTCTTCTCACAATACATCTCAGCATCCTGTTGACCTTTGCTGCCACCCTCCTGCACTGCTCTGTATTGTTCATTTTC
Organism: Neoceratodus forsteri; assembly: GCA_016271365.2. Lineage (NCBI taxonomy): Eukaryota > Metazoa > Chordata > Ceratodontiformes > Ceratodontidae > Neoceratodus > Neoceratodus forsteri. The sequence goes on along the minus strand of CM028135.1, from coordinate 128,544,898 downwards.
CCCATTACAACCACCCCAGATCCATTTCCTCCTCAGGGGTACCTAGTTGCACTCCTCCCAGCTGGTAACCCCTCACTGGGTTCTTTGCTCCGAAGTGCAGTACTGTGCACCATATCGCATTGAACTCCAATTGCCACGCTTCCGACCATTTTGAAGTTATGTTCATAACTTTGCAATTTTCTGATATTTTTTCACTTAATTTTCAAAACTGACTTTTTTGGGACCCCACCTCATGAACACCATCACTGTCACCTCGTTAATTGGGCCCAGGAGGTGATTTCATGATTGCTGCATGAAATCACCTTTCAGGACCAATTAATGAAATGACTTTGCCAGTGTTCATGAAGTGGGGTCCCAAAAAGGCCATGTGGTGAAAAAATGACTACAAATGGCAAAGTTACTCATGTTCACTGAAATTATTCTGTACACACACGTAACGTTGGTAATTTTCAATATTTTTAGTCCAAATTTTCAATATTGCCACTTCTTTGCACCACCTCGTGAACAGTACAGCTGCCATTTTTCACGTCCTGTCTGAAATGTGTTTTTGCACCTGTGGCGCAGAATGGTGTTTTGACACGGATTTGAAAATTTTCATCTAGGGGCCCAGATATTCAAACTGTGCCAGGCTGTGGCGCAAGCCTGGGCACATCTCAACTTTGTTGCACACGGGTGTGGCCAGGGCGATATTCAACGGAGCAGCGCTATGGTGCAACTGCTTTGAATATCGCACCCTGGCCACCCCCACTGTGCCTAGCGCAGTGGCACTGCACCAGCGCAAGTGGTCAGAGTGGAGCATTGAGATGCAGTGGCGCAAGTGCCATTGCGCCATGCACAGCACCTGCGATATTCAAAGGGGGACATGCAAATGGGGCCATAATTTATGCAAGGTGCACCGGGGGCCATTTGCATCTGATTACGGCCCCATTTACATGCCATTAGCATGCAGGTGCGCCGATCCCTGACGACTTGCACCTGGCACCCTGCCAGGCAGCAGCCATCAGGGAACAATGCCCCCTGCAGCCCAATTGCGGGACGTCCCATAAGGGAACAAAGAACATCCGTTATCCCTGGTGGTCTAGTGGACCGCACAGAGCCCGATCGCGGGCATCACATTTTACCCACCCCAAGTCCAATATCCCTGGTGGTCCAGTGGACCGCGATGAGCCTGATCACGGTCATCACTGTATCCCCCCTCCCCAAGTCCAATATCCCTGGTGGTCCAGTGGACCACGAACCTGATCACGGGCAGCATTCATCACCCCCAAGTCCGATATCACTGGTGATCTAGTGGACCCCACACCCACCCACCCACTGGGCCCACCACCCCGCTCCCCCTGTCAGCGGGCGCGGCAGCACCCACCCCTGCCGCCCTGCCGCCCGCCTGACAGCTCACATATCTGGAGCCGACTAGTGCGGTATGGGCTGCACACCCATTGGCTCATGCTCTGAATCAATGGGTGCAGCCCTACCAACCTGTCAGTCGGTGGGCGGCTTGGTGGCAGGCGGGTGGTGCTGCTCCGCTCGCCGGCTGGCGGGGTGAGTGGGGTGGTGGGGCTCAGTGGGCGGTGGGTGAGGGTCCACTAGATCACCAGGGATATAGGACTTGGGGGGTGATGAATGCTGCCTGCGATCGGGCTCCGTGCGGTCCACTGGACCACCAGGGATATTGGACTTGGGGAGGGGGGGATACAGTGATGCCCGCGATCAGGCTCATCGCGGTCCACTGGACCACCAGGGATATTGGACTTGGGGGAGATGAATGCTGCCCACAATCGAGCTCCGTGCGGTCCACTGGACCACCAGGGATATTGGACTTTGGGGGAAGGATGACTGATGCCCTTGATCGGGGCATGGGGGGCACCACCAAGTGCGGCAGGAACAGGTGATGGCCACCCACAGGTGACAGCTGCTGTGTTGCACCCTGCAATGTGGCAGCTCACCTGTGGGTGGCCCTCAACTTGTTCCTTTTTTTTTTAGGCGTAACTTTGTGTAGGCGCAGGTAGGCTTGTGCCTGCATAACTCTGCATGGCCCAGGCTGAATGTCGGGCTGTGCAGGTTATGCATGGCATGCCCCCCACCTGTGCTCAGAGTTACTGATGCTCCGGTGCATCGGACGGCGCGCACTTTCCTTTAAATATCACACGGCACATCAGTGGGTTGTGCATGGTGCAACGGGCCATGGGGTTTATGATGTGGGGTCATAAAAAGACTATGTTGAAAATTTGGGGTCAGAATATAAAAAAAAATGCCAAAGTTATGACCATCCATTGCAATTTCGCTACGCCCACTCGTAACTTTTGAAATGTTAAATATTTTGATCTCAGATTTTTGACATAGCCTTCTTATTACCCCACCTCATGTATGTCACAGCTGTCATTTTTTAAATCCTGGCCAAAACGTGTTTTTGCACCAGTGGCACAGAATGGCATTGTAGTTGCCCAGAATTACTTTTTGACAGGGATTCAAAAATGTTCTGTAACGGGTACATGAGGTGGGGTAATACAAAGGCTATGCTGACAATTTGGTCAGTGTTGTACTATAAATGGAAGCACAGTGCCCATACAGCCCTGTCCTTCTACAGCTACATGTATGTACGCATCTAAACTAAGGATACTACTATACTATCTCAAAAAGTAAGGAAATAAGTTGCAAAAAACATCCTAATGTTCCAGTTAGAGTCAAAGCAACAAAAGTTGGGAAATGAGGCTTTAAGGTTTCCCTAACACCCCACCCTCCCAAACCAGGCAGGACAGCAGGTGTGGAGTGTACCTTGGGCTTCTCAGAAAGGTCCTTACCCTCTTAGACTTGATTTTCGATTCTCCCAATCTCCCAATCGTTGTCTCTGGTTGTCAGGGGAAACTTATTTAGGGTTCCATGTCATAATGGCGACTGTGGAATGACAACCCATGATGAGGGCGCAAATCCTGCAGTGCGATGACAGAGAACAAAGTCTTTTTTTTTTTAGAGGCTTCACCCCCCCCCGCACCCCACCTTGTGGTGGGCTTTGCCCCACACACCCTTTATTTAAGATTCCAACTCCAGGGGACTTAGAAGACTTGGTTTGCTGGCCAAAGCACCTAGCTTCACTTCAGCTCTTTCCTTCTAGATTGCTTGAAAGGACAGAGTAGATAACCTTACCAGAGCAAGGGGAAAGGATCAAGACTTCTTTTGGCTAAGCAGATTTACTGTGTGTTGTTACTTTTATTTTGTACTCACAGGGATTGCTACTGTTTGTTGCTGGCATTTTATTGCTTTATTTTTCTCTGATTCAAATTGTTGTTGCTGGTATACCTTCTTCTGCATTATTACAAGGTGTGTTCTAACAGATTACTGCTGTAATCTTCTGATTCAAATTGTCTTTTGCAAGGTATATCTTCTGTTACTGCTTTATTTTTCTTTGTAGCAAAGTGTTTCTTACAGGGTATATCTTCTCTGAAATTATTACAGGTGGTGATTACATTTTTGTGACTTTTTTATCATTGGGCTAAGCAAAATTACTGTTTGCCACTGTTTTAGTTTATTCTCTTTTTTTTGTTGAAAAGGTTTGTAGTCTCAGAGGTGTTCAGTCTCCTTCTCACATTGAAAGAGCTAATTGCTTTCCTCCCACAGCTCTTCCAGAGGATTAGGTATGTATCTGGGGGGTGGAGCTGGCAAACTGTCAGTAATTTCCAACAGAAAGAACGGTTAAAAGGTCAAGTTAGTTGATAACTTGGAGGTAGAAGACTTGGTTTGCTGGCCAAAGCACCTAGCTTCACCTCAGCTCTTTCCTTCTAATTGCTTGAAAGGACAGAGCAGATAACCTTACCAGAGCAAGGGAAAGGATTAAGACTTCTTTTGGCTAAGCAAATTTACTGTGTGTTGTTATTTTTATTTTGTACTCACAGGGATTGCTACTGTTTGTTGCTAACATGTCATTGCTTTATTTTTCTCTGATTCAAATTGTTGTTGCTGGTATACCTTCTTCTGTATTATTGTAAGGTGTGCCTACAGGTGTGTGCTAACAGATTACTGCTGTAATCTTCTGATTCAAATTGTCTTTTGCAAGGTATATCTTCTGTTACTGCTTTATTTTTCTCTGTAGCAAAGTGTTTCTTATAGGGTATATCTTCTCTGAAATTATTACAGGTGGTGCTTTACAGGTTTTACAGTTTTATCTAACATTAGGATAAGCTTTCAGAGTTACTGCATTTGTTGTTGACTGATTGTTTTGGTTCTTACCTCCTTGTTCTTTCATCCGTGGTTCTTCTTTTTTGGCAGGGAAAGGGCCCAGCCACCCACCCCCATCCCCAACCACCCCACACTACACTCCTTTTATAGGGTACCACAGATGTGACATTTCCTGTGGCAAAGCAGGAAGGGGCGGATCAGTGGGGCATCCACAAGGTGAGCTCATTCACAGGGGCACTAGTAATTTAACTTGTTATAACAAGTTATATGAAAACAAAACACAAAATCAAACCATTACTTGCATTTTCTTCCTTCTAATTACTCTGACCAGGTTATTAATCCAGCAACTTATCTGGAGTGGATATCATTAACTGCAGGTACTGTGGAACACTTTTCAGATGGACAGTCTTACAGGATTTAGAACACTGTCCTACATGCTGGTCCATTGGCGATCTTATGGCTCAGCTCCGGGCAGCATGGGCAGAGATTGAGCGCCTCAAATTTCATATTCAAGAGGAAATACATTATAAGAACCACCCGCCATTTCCCCAACATCCAACAGAAGAACTTCAACCGCAGAGGGTAGTTGGTCTGGGAGGTTGGCAGGTGGTTAGGAGGGGCAAATCAGGTGCCCCATCACTCAGTGCTCTCCAACATATTACCTCCAAAAACCATATAAACACTACAAACAGGTATCTGCCTCTATCTCCGAAATCAAACGAAGGGGCAGAGGACACTGCGAAGCAGAACATTGCAGCACAGGAGCTAGCACAACAAACCTCACCCAAATCAGGAACCAAAACAAAAAAAGCAAAAAGGAAATCCAAAAAACTTCTGATCATAGGAGACTCCATGATTTGGGGAGTTGATACTTATCTCCAGCCAGGGGTAATGGTCAGATGTCTCCCAGGTACATCAGCGTGGAGAGTCACTAACCGCATTGCTAAAATTGTTCAGGAAGCAGGAGAAAACATTGATGTCCTGGTACACATAGGGACTAATGATCTCACCAGCTGGTCAGTTGTGGAGACCAAGGAACACCTGACCAGGCTGGGTGACAAACTATTATCCATTTCATCTGGCATTTCCTTCTCTGAGATCCTGCCAGTCTGGGAGAGGAGGGCAGATGGATGGAAGGTCAGAGAAGGGCAGATAGGGAAGCTAAACATGTGGCTCAAGGGCTGGTGCCAGGAAAAAGGACACAGATTTGTAGGGAACTGGCAACAGTTTTGGGAGTGAAAGTTCTTTAAATTTGGTGGACTGCATCTGACTAAGGAGGGAGTCAGTGCATTGGGGCAGAACTTTGATGTCTTTGCAGAATATTTAAACTAGCAAATGGGGAGAGGGGTGCAGCACCCCATACGTCAAATGGGAAGAACATCCATCCCCCCTCAGCTAGTGGTCAAACAGGGATTCAGCATGTTTACAGTTCATTTGCATTACCAGGTAAGAAAAAAGATCCCTCTCCCCCATACAATGCACAGGGGAAATGCCAGACCTCACCCAACAACTAATACATTGAAATCTCGCCAATGGAAAATCATGTACACAAATGCTCACAGCCTGGGAAATAAGATCCCAGACCTGCAGGCAATAATGTCAGAGGCTAAACTGGACATAGTAGCAATTAGTGAGATGTGGTTTACCAGTAACCACACTTAGGAGACTTCGGTACCTGGCTATGTACTGTTCAGAAGAGACCGAGGTGCAAAAAGGGTGGGTGGAGTGGTCCTGTATGTCAATGAAAATATCAAAGCTACAGAAATTCAGAATACACATAAGAAGCCAGAAGAACTGTGGGTCACCCTGGAAACAGGAAATGGGACAGCCATAAGAACTGGGGTTGTCTACAGGCCCCCAGACCAGGGGGAGGACATAGACACATTACTGTCAAAAGATATACAAAACATGACAGCTAAAGGGGAGGTTCTGATAATGGGAGACTTCAACATGCCGGATACAGACTGGTCAATACCAGCAGGAACATCTGCCAGAACTAGACACATGGTGGATTCCTTGCAGGGGGAGGGCCTCAAACAACTGGTGCAACAACCCACAAGAGACAGGGCTATCCTAGATCTAGTACTGACTAACAGGGAAGGGATCACAGATCTCCAGGTAGACGGTCACCTGGGGGCCAGTGACCATCACATGGTATGGTTCAATTTGGCCACTAGAACTAAATCATCCCATTCCAAGGCAAAAATATGGGACTTCAGTGGTGCTGACTTTGATAAGATGGCCAACAGAGTTAAGCTAGCCCTGGCAAAAAGAAACACAGGTGAGGGGGTACAGGCAAAGTGGGCAAGCATTAAGGATGCAATACTAGAAGCAACATCCCATTGTGTTAGACAGAAAAGGAAGTGCAAAAGAAGAAGAAAACCGCTTTGGTTCTCAAATACAGTAGCAGAAAAGTCAGGCCAAAGAGCTGGCCTTCCAGGAAATATAAGGGAACACAGCAGGATGATGAAAGTAGAGGGCATACCAAACTGCTCTAAGGGAAGCTGGGAAGGCAGTAATGCAAGCAACGTCCCAAACTGAGGAAACACTAGCACAACAGTAAAAGAAGGTGACAAGACTTTCTATAGATACATTAGTGAAAGGAGAAAGTCCAGAGGGGGTATTGCTAAGCTCAAAGGAGATAAGGGGGCATGTGAGGAGGAGGAGGAGGACCCTGTAAAAGCATCTATCCTAAATAGATACTTTTGCTCAGTATTTACTGAAGAGAAGGTAGGGCAGGGCCCACAGCTCAGCACCATGGACACAGCGGGGAGGGAGATGAGCACTACTCCCTTCACAAAAGAAAGGGTCCTACAATAGCTCGCTAAGCTCAGGGTGGACAAGGCAATGGGACCTGATGACATACATCCCAGGGTACTAAAGGAGCTAAGGGTGGAACTAGCAGAGCCATTAGCAGAACTGTTTAATGAGTCTCTGAGCACAGGAGAGGTCCCAGAAGACTGGAGAAGGGCTCATGTGATCCCACTCCACAAGAGTGGTAGCAGGGAGGAGGCAGGAAACTACAGACCAGTCAGTCTCACCTCAGTAGTGGGCAAGATTATGGAGGCACTCCTTAAGGAAAGGATAGTGCAACACCTGGAATCCATAGGGGCACAGAATCCAAGACAGCATAGGTTTACAAATGGAAGGTCCTGTCAAGTTAATCTCATAGATTTCTTTGACTGGGTAACCAGAGTGGTGGACCAAGGGGGAGCAGTTGATGTCGCCTACCTTGACTTCAGCAAAACTTTTGACACTGTTCCACATAGAAGATTGATAAAAAAGCTGGGTAGGCATGGGATGGGTCAGAAGTTGGTCAACTGGGTGGCAAACTGGTTGATGGACAGAAAACAGAGAGTGGTGGTAAATGGTATGCAGTCAAAAGAGATGCAAGTCATAAGTGGGGTACCCCAGGGATCAGTCCTGGGGCCCATCCTCTTCAATATCTTCATCAGTGACATTGCAGATGGACTAGAGGGTAAGGCTTGTCTCTTTGCAGATGACACCAAGATCTGCAACAGAGTAGATGATCCAGATGGGACGGGCAGAATGAGAAGAGATCTGGATAAACTAGCAAAATGGTTAGAAGAGTGGCAACTGGGATTTAATGCAAAGCAGTGCAAGATCATGCACATACGGAAGAGAAACCCAGAAGCCACCTATAGTCTGGGAGGATGTCTCCAAAGCAGTAGCGCCCTTCCAAAGCAAAACCGGAGATGCAAACTGCAGTAAACAACAATTGTTGTACTTTATTGTCACCAAATAGTGAGAGCCTCTAAAGCAGTAGGTAAGGCTAGGAGGATGTTAGGGTGTATTAGTAGTGGTATCACAAGTTGTAAGAGGGAGGTAATAATCCCTCTTTACAAGACACTTGTTAGGCCCCATCTGGAGTACTGCGTACAGTACTGGAGGCCACACCTTCACAAGGACATTAACCAAATTGAGGCAGTCCAGAAAAGGGCAACCAAAATGGTGCAGGGACTGCATCAGAAGACATATGAGAACAGATTAATGGAGCTCAATATGTATACCGTAGAGCAAAGGAGGGAGAGAGGCGATATGATCGAAACATTCAAACACCTTAAGGGCATTAACAAGGCAAAGAGTTTAACATGTTTCAATACAAGAAAAATAGCAGGACAAGAGGACACAGCATGAGATTAGAGGGAGGCCGATTAGGGGGTAATGTGAGGAAGTTCTTTTTCACAGAAAGGGTCGTGGATGCATGGAATGGCCTACCTCAGGAAGTGGTGGCTATGAATACAGTGCAGGGCTTCAAACAGGCATGGCATAGGCATAAGGGAGCAATACAGATGAGTATGAATAGATAGGCCACTGACAACAAAGGATGATGGCACATTTATAAGGTAGAAAAAGAAATGGGCAGACAGGATGGGCCTTGCGGTCCTTATCTTCCATCAACTTCTATGTTTCTATGTTTCTATGTTACCTCTGGGATGGGGAGAACCGACAGTCACTCAGAAGTGTCGACATTGTGGTTCTGTCGCCTTCATCACGGGTCACCATTCCACAGTCACCACATTGACAGGCTACCCTTATTTAGTGATCATGTCTTCATTTTTTGCATGCTTAATTTTTCCCTCCACAAACAGACAGAACACCAGGAGGAAGGAGCTACTGGTATGACTAAAACTTCTCTACTGGGACTAAGAACTAGAAATCTTGTACTGGGACCTTCAATTTAGGGTAAAAAAAAAGAGTTAATGTGTTTGTCAGAGGTAGTTGAAGTAAATGATTATGTTATCTGTGTTAGTTGTGTACTTATCTAGGTGCTTGTCACAGGTGTCAGAAGGGAATTGTTATCTGTGAAATTAACTAAGTGTAGAAAGATTTGCAAAGTAGGGGGAGTGGCTTAGCTAGAGGAGCCAGGTTAAAACCAGATTTAAGCACTGCCTTAGATAGCTTCTGCCAGAGAACAGACAGAACACCAGGAGGAAGAAGCTACTGGTATAATTAAAACTTCTCTACTGGGACTATATTGCTCTCCTTCCCCTCCCCCCCAAACCAGTTCTACTTTTATAGACACAGGATTTAACTGACAACAGTAACTTCCTGTTTGGGAGCAGGAAGTGAGTGATCACAGAGCCACCAAAGACTCACCATCCTAGAAGGGCAAGAGTAGCACTCTGTTCCCCCCAGCTGCTGGAGGTCTGACTCTGAGCAAGTAAGGAGATTACTGAGAAATATAGGAACTTCTTGTCTTAGAACAGGAAGATCAGGAGCTAAAAAGGCACAGTGGCAGTAAGTAAGTAGGGGAAGAAAAAAGAAGAAGAAAAAAAGAAAATAAACAGAGGAAAGAGTAAGTATTCCAAACAACAGTTAGTGGGCCAGAAAAAAGACATGATGGGAGTGGTGCAGTGCAGTGGCTGTGGAGCAGCAGTCTTCCAGGAGACGTTCTGGAGGATGCAGTGTTGTCCCATCTGCAGGCGCCTCTCTGGGCTGAGGGAGGAGGCTGCTCATCTCCAGGCTGAGTTGGGCAGGATTTGTGGGACCTCCTCTCCCACCCAGGGACCACCAGGGTCACTGCCATTGCCTCAGAGGTTGCCAAGAAAGAGGAGTGGTTGGACCACAGTGGACTCAGGGAGGGTGAGGGTGGTGGAACAGAGGTGCATCCCTCCAGTTGTACCTCTCCACAATTTCTATGCTGTTCTGGAAAAGTGTGGTTCCTCTATGGAGGCACCCACACCGGAGACCAAGGAGGATGCTGGGAACCTTCACAAAGAAGACCCACAGGAGGGTGGCATAGGACCCCACAGGGGATGGAAACAACTCCTGGTGGGGGATTCCATTGTTATGAATGTAGAACTGGGGAGGAAGGGGGAGAGGGAGGTAAGGTGCCTGCCTGGTGTCATGGCTTTGAGGGACAAGAAGCATTCAGGATCACAGGAGCAGCTGCACAGGAGAGGGAGCTGGATGTCATTGTCCACCTAGGGACAAATGATCTGGCTAAGAAAGGGATCAGAGCAGTGCAAGAAGCATTTGTGGAGATGGGGAAGGGCCTTAGACAAATAGCACACACGGTAACCTTCTCGGAGGTGCTGCCTCTCTATGGCACGGATGAGGCTAGGGTGCTCTACACCATGGGATTCAATCAGTGGTTGAAAAACTGGTGCAGAACTCAGGAATTTGGCTTCATTGGGTACTGGGGGTCCACCTGGATGGATGCAGGCCTATACTGGCATGATGGTCTGCATCTGTCCAGGAGGGGAACCAGGATCCTAAGTGATAGGTTTAAATACTTCATTGGCAATCATTTAAACTATCCAAGTGGGAGGCACTGGAAAGGAGCAGAGAAATTCTAGCCCCCCCCCAAAAAAATCAGGGTGCTAAGTGAGGTAGACACCAACATAGAGATGTCAATAGGGAGAAGCGCAAGGGTACATGGAGAAAGTGACAAATGCAATAAGGACAGGGATGGGGCAAAAAGGGGTAAGGCCATCAAGAAATGGAGGGTAATGATTACCAACACCCATAGTCTGGGCAACAAGCTCCCTGAACTGGTGGCCTTGATGGAAGAGGGATGCCTGGATATCGTAGCAGTCACAGAAACATGGTACACAGAGAATCATGACTGGGATGTTAACATACTAGGGTACACAACCTACAGGAGAACAGGGAGGACAGAAGATGGGTGGGGAGTAGCTCTCTATGTAAGGGAAGGGATAAAAGCAACTGAACAAAAGAGAAAACAGGGAGGAGAGGAGGCACTGTGGGTCACCTTAGAGACTGGAAATGGCACCACAATCCGCACAGGGTTGTATACAGACCCCCATGTTAGGGGGAGGGAATGGACAAGGATATGATAGAAGGCATACTTAGGATGGCAGAGAAAGGGGAGATACTGTTGATGGGGGACCTTAATATGCCAGATGTTAATTGGAGCACCTTTGCTGCAGCCACATCCAAAAGAAGGGCCATTCTTGATGCCCTTCAGGTGGCATGCCTCAGACAGCTAGTTTTGGAACCTAGTCATGAGGGAGCAATCTTAGACCGCATACTCTCAAATGGGGACAGTGAGAGGATCTCAGATCTAGAAGTGGGTAGCCATTTGGGAACAAGTGACCACCAAACAGTGTGGTTCACGATAAACTCAGCTACAGAGTCAAGCCATACAAAAGTGAAGGTCCTGGACTTCAGGAGGGCTGACTTTGGCAAGATGGGAGAGTACCTTAGAAAAGTACTAACAAACAGGCTAGAAGGAGGGGTGGAGCAACAATGGGGAAATATCAAAACTGCCATTACAGAGGCAACAAGCCTTTGTGTGAAGCAAATAAACAAATCAAAATGAAAGAAAAAGCCACTATGGTTCTCAAAAGAAGTGACGGTGAAGGTTAGGGAGAAAAAGATAGCATTTAGGAAGTATAAGGAAACACAGAAGGAGCAGGACAGAGAACTGTACCAGTTAAGGCAGAAGGAAGCAGGGAAGGTAGTCAGAATAGCAAAGTCACAAACTGAGGAAAAGATAGCCAACTCAGTTAAGAAGGGGGATAAAACCTTATATAGGTATATCAGGGAGTGTAGAAAGACAAAGGGAGGGATAGCGAGGCTGAATAGAATGGATGGTGGGTGGGCAGAGAGTGACAGTGAGAAAGCAGGGATACTGAATGAATACTTCTGTTCAGTATTCACAAAAGAGGAAGTGGGGGGATGCCTAATCCAATTAACAGAAGCATTCTGGAGAGGGAGGTCGATCCCAGTCCTTTCACAGAAGAAAGGGTTCTGAAAGAACTCCTAAAACTGAAGGTGGACAAAGCAATGGGGCCAGATGGAATTCACCCCAGAATTCTAAAAGAATTAAGCAGAGAACTAGTGACACCACTGACTACCCTTTATAACAAATCATGGGAGGATGGTGTGGTACCTGAGGACTGGAAGAAGGCTGATGTGATTCCCCTTCACAAAAGTGGGAGCAAGACAGAGGCAGAAAACTACAGACCAGTCAGTTTGACATCTGTGGTAGGGAAAGTGATGGAATCACTTCTGAAGGAAAGAATTGTTGAGCACCTAGAGGCCAGTGGGCACAGGACCCAAGACAGCATGGGTTCACAGCGGGAAGGTCATGTCAGACAAATCTAATAGATTTCTTTGACTGGGTGACCAAAGTAGTAGACCAGGGAGGGGCTGTGGACATAGCCTACCTAGACTTTAGCAAGGCATTTGACACAGTCCCACACAAAGATTAATAGTGAAATTAACCAGCCTGGGAGTGGGTCCCAGGGTGGTAGCCTGGGTAAAACATTGGCTGAACAACAAGACACAGAAGGTAATTGTAAATTGAGTCCACTCTGAAGAAAGAGGGTTACTAGTGGGTGCACGAGGGTTCAGTACTGGGTCCAGTCCTTTTTAATGTCTTTATAAGTGACATTAGTGGAGGGACTGGAAGGGAAAGTATGTCTCTTGCAGATGACACAAAGATCTGCAACAGGGCTGATACACAAGGAGGTGTGGAAAGGATGAGAAGGGACTTGGCAAGGTTGGAGGAATGGTCAGAAGTATGGCAGCTTGGATTCAATGCAAAGAAGTGCAAAGTAATGCACCTGGGAAACAAAAACCCAGGGGAAGATTACACAATGGGGGGGAGGTAGTAACAACAACAAAAATGGAAAGGGACCTGGGGGTAATCATATCAGATGACCTTAAGGTTGGCAAGTAATGTGAGAAGGCGGTAGGGAGGGCTGGGGTGATACTGGGATGTATAGGGAGAGGCATCACCAGCAGAAAACAGGAAGTTGTTATCCCCCTATACAGACAGTTGGTGAGACCCCATCTGGAGTACTGCATCCAGTTCTGGAGACCCCATCTCCGCAAGGACATAGTCAGGATGAAGGCAGTTCAGAGGAGGGCAACTAAAATGGTGCAGGGTCTGCAAGAGAAGCCGTACAAGGAGAGGCTAAAGGAGCTTAATATATATACCCTTGAGGAAAGGAGGGAGAGGGGGGACATGATAGAAATGTTTAAGTACCTCAGTGGAATCAACAAAGTCCAAGAGGGTAGCATCTTTCAGAAAAAGAGATGTGCAAGAACAAGGGGACACAATTTGAAGATAGAGGGGGAACGCTCAGGGGCAATGTGAGGAGGTAGTTTTTCACAGAGAGGGTGGTGGATGCATGGAACAGCCTTTCTGAGGAGGTTGTGGGGTCTAAAACTGTGGGCGAATTCAAGAATGCATGGGACAGACTGTCTTGCCTAATCGAAGAGTCACAAAGGAATAATCACACTTGGCATTCACACATCAGCACAATTTATTGCAAGCAAAAGATAATTACACTTCATTTAGCAGCAATGTCACTATCAGCATTAATGATTACACTTTAGCATTCATTCATTAGCAATATTACTATCAGCATTAATATATACTTCAATTAAGCAAAACATGATACATCACCGATTCTATGCTACATCCAAGCCTTTTCCCAGTAGCTGGGGAAGCTCTAATCATCTCACAGCCTGGCCAGGAGTCTTGAACCGGGAGAAAGTTCCACAGCGATGCGTCCACCCTGCAGATGAGGCTTCCAACCAGGCATTGAGAAAGCTACATTTATATCTTATTCTATGCTAAAATAACCGTACAGCCTTCATGTGTTGTTTTGCCACATTCTAGAAGCTGGCGGGCTCCCAGGATGCTGCAAATTCACACCATAAGGACTGCTCAGAATTCCTACACCTGCTAGGTCACTGTGCTCCAAACACTGGCCGGGTGCCTAGAACACTATGAGCTAAGCAGAAGTTTAAACAAAACTAAAAAAACAGGTTGCCTGATAATATGCAACCTTCAAGTCAGCAAAATACACTGTCTGAAGCAAAACATAATAATGAGGCTATCTAAAGAGCAAAACACCAATTAAATGAAGCAGCATGTAAAATGGAGTCACACAATACAAAATGGAGTATAAAATGACATACATTACATGAAATAGCATACAAAATGGAGTAACAATAATCAACATATTATACTATCACTACACAGACATAAGGCAATTTTTGTGGGGGGGTAGGAAGAAATAGGCTGTTGGTTAAATAGGATCTGCAGCTTATTCTCTAGGTAGGGAAATGGGCAGACTAGGTGGGCCAAGCGGTTCTTATCTGCCGTCAAAGTCTATGTTTCTGTGTTTCTCCAAATACTATTACATTTCAGACTGGGACCTACTTGTGGGGCTCTGATTGACCGTTGACCTGCCATGCTGCAGCCCGATTGGCTGCTACCCTTTCAGCTCCTGCAGGAATTTGACACTAATTTCTTCAATCTTACACAGCTTGTCCTGATCTCCGCTCGGTGCCCTTGACTGGACAGACTGTTCCCCGTCAACTGGCAGTTGCAGCTGGAGAAGCCTGCTGGCCACATGCCCTCCCCTGCCCACCTTCAAGCACCTTCTCTTGGGTGCCCTTGACCAGGTGGACTGTTCTTGTTGACCAGCAGTTGCTGCTGGACAAGCCTGCTAGCCCCACACCCTCCCCTGCCTGCCTTCAAGCACCTTCTCCTGGGTAAGCCTGCCATTCAGATCGGGACCTACTTGTGGGGCTCCGATTGGCCATTGACCTGCCATGCTGCAGCCTGATTGGCTGCTACCCTCTCAGCTCCTGCAGGGATTGGACACTAATTTCCTCAGTCTTACACGAGTTGTCCTGATCTCCGCTTGGTAGCGCTTTTTTAAAAAATGTTATTTTTTTAAACTGTATATTTTGTGGGGACCTGTATTAATTTGTTTAAAGTGCTAAAAAGCCATTGTGGAGGATGCAAGAAATGTAAAAATGTGTTAGTGGAATGTTTAGAACTTCTGCACCTGTAATTGTGTATTTCTCACCTCCGCCCTTGCTCTACTTCTGATTTCCTAATTTACCCCTAATCTGCCTATCTCCCATCTCCCAACTTCTGAATATTAAATTTTTTTCTTTTAACTTCTGTTTTTTGTGTCTCCTTGTGGTGTCGAACCCAACTGCCTAGCTGTCTGGCTGCCAGCCCCACTCCCTTCCTGCCCAGCTCTCTCACTCTTTGTCCTCATTGTCCCTCTCCCCACCCAAAAATTTAACCCTTAGCTATGCTTTTGTCTTGTCCCCTTTTAAGCTAATCTCAGCCTCTCTTCTTTCACTACAGGTGCCCTTGACCAGGTGGACCATTCCTGTCGACCGGCAGTTGTGGCTGGAGAAGCCTGCCGGCCACTCACCCTCCCCTGCCGCATTCAAGCACCTTCTCCTTGGTAAGCTGGCCATTCAGACCGGGACCTACTGGTGGGGCTCCAATTGGCTGTTGACCTGCCATGCTGCAGCCCAATTGGCTGCTACCCTCTTGGCTTCTGCAGGGATTGGACACTAATTTCTCCGCCTTACATGGCTTGTCCTGATCTCCGCTTAGTAGCGCTTTTTTAAAAACTGCTATTTTTTTTAATCTGTATTTTGTCCCGCTCTGACCCCAGCCTCTATTGAATACTCTTTTTTGAGGAGCTGACTCCTCCCCTCCTTCAGCTATTGACCAACCTTCAGGAAGCCTTCTTTAAAGAAACCAATCTCTTCTACCACTTTTAGCCCATGCATAGCTGCTCCTCAATGATATACAACATTATATCTATCCTGGACTTGCTTGTCTGTTCGGTAAGTTGTTATAAGTCCAATGGCGCATACGGCAGCAGTCTCTTTTTCAGCTGCATCTTTCTGTTGTTCAACACTTCCACAAAAGCAGCAATTGTTCACCAGCACCAGGATCAGTGCAACTACCTCGAGACATCCACGCCGGTGCTTAGTCTGAATAGGACTTTGCATCATATAGCGGGTACAGTTCCAAACTCATTTTGTATGCCCTTTCCTCAGCATATGCCAACCATATATAATAGAACACCTCTCCTTTTGTCAGCAAAATTAGCCATTTATGCACAGTTTCTTACTAGTCAAATCGATGTCCCAAATTTTACTTCTGAAAAAAGTTCACATACCAAACGTCAAAAAACATACACACTCACATTGATTATAAGTTGTCTTAGGAAGCTATTAGTTTTTCTCTTACTTTGCTCAGGGAACGTTGAAGTAAACCCTGGCCCACTCTCTGTCCTAAATGCCCTGTCCGACCTCTAGCATCACAAGTGCATCAGCTTTCTGCACCTGAATGTATGCAGTTTACTCAAAAAACTTGATATGATCCAAGCATGGTCTCTACATGTGTCGCCAGACATCTTTATGATCTCAGGGACCTGGCTTACGCTCATGACTCTGGATAAAGCAAATAATATCCCAGGATATATGGTCTTTCATTGTGACAGATCTACCAGGGGTGGGGAAGGGTTGCAATTTACATTAAGTGTAAATTTATAGTTACTGTCATTGATCAATTCCTCTGTTCCAAAAGAACTTGAATGCCTTGCCCTAAAACTATCACTATCACCTGAGGTGGCATTCTTAATATCTGTATGCTACAGACCACCCTCTGCTTGGCTCAGCATTTTAACTCACCTTCATGACTTACTAGAAAAGGCTATCTCTGAATATATAATAATGGGAGAGTTCAACTTTAACTGAAAGGACGAGAGTTCCAATAAACTTAAAGAGTTCTGTGACACGCATGGGCTAACACAGGTTACTCCCGAAATCACCAGACTTAGCAGGAAAAACTTGGACCATAGTACTCTATTGGACCTTATGATTGTTTTCAAGCAGTACAATCTCCCATGTAGGGGTCTTTGATAATGACCTAAGTGACCATTGTGCTACAGCTTGAATTAGGCGCGCTCCTCATCTAACTTTATCCTCTACTTTTAAGATAAAAAGATGCATGAAAAAATTCAGCCAGACTGCGTTTCTGGCTGACCTTGGCAATATTACATGGCAAGAGTTCTATCTGACCCCCCCATCACCGAGGCGGTCACTATTTTTCATAACCTAATATTGGGGTTAATAAATAAACATGCCCCGATCAGGATGATCAAGACTAGAAAAAGATAACAGGCTGGCTCTCTCCTTCCTTAAAGAAAGCTCTCAGGGACAGAGACCTTTGTGAAAAAGGGCAAGGAAGTCTAAATTAGATGCCGACTGGCTTGCCTTCCGTGTAGCAAGGAATGCTTGCACTAAACTAGTTAGGACAGAAGAAGCCTGCTATATACAAGCAGCCCTTGAAGATAATAAAAATAGTTCTGCCAAGTTTTGGAACATCCTCAGAGAGGTCAAAGGTCATTCCCCTGACTCTTCTTTGCCGGCCAAGATAGTGTCTGGAGGCGCCTTATATATTGATAGGGAAGACATCCTGGATCAACTTGACAATTATTTTGCTACAGCAGGACTTGCATTTGATGTCTCTCCTGTCAGCAAGCTAAGCACTCACGATGATGTTAGGGATGGTTTAAGCTCCAGCACTGACTCAAAACTGAGATCTGCTTCCTTCAGTTTTTGCCCAGTAACCTTTAAGCAAGTGGAAAACCTCTTACTGTCACTGGATACTAAAAAGAGTGCCAGCGCTGACCATCTAGATCCGTTCTTTCTGAAAACTGGTTGCTATTACCTAACTGCCCCATTACCCATTTATTTAATACCTCTCTGGGACAAGGAGTGATACCTCCACTCTGGAAAGTCACACACATTATTCCTCTCTTCAAGTCTGGTGACCCAGTGACCTGAACAACTATCAGCCTAGTTCCCTACTTTCGACTCTTTCAAAACTTCTGGAAAAATTGTTAATTCCCAGCTCAGAGAGTACCTTGAATCTGAAAATCTCCTAAACCCAGCCCAGTCTGGTTTTAGACCGAAACACAGTACGGTTTCTGCCCCAGCTAAAGTGTCTATGGACTGGCAAAATGCCTTGGATGCAAAAAAACATGTAGTTGCTCTCTTCCTAGACCTGAGCAAGGCCTTTGATACAGTGGACCATAGCCTTCTGCTGGATGCATTGAGCTACCTTGGTCTACATAACACTGCTTTAGAATGGTTTATATATCTCACTAATAGAAGGCAACAAATTAAAGCCCTTGGGGACTTGTCCCCATTAAAAACCCTACCACGAGGTGTACCGCAAGGCTCCATCCTGGGCCCTATACTCTTTGCTATATACATCAACAATATTGACTTACACTCACGAACAGCTAATGTACATTTATTCACAGATGATACGATCCTTTACAACACTAATTCCTCCTTGGATGTAGCGCATAATGAACTACAGCATGATTTTGTCATTCTGCAGCAAAACCTTCTAAAGCTCAAGCTTCTTCTCAATGCCAAAAAGACTAAAGTCATGATCATTTCACCACATGCTTCCCAGGATCTAGGATCATCAATTAGCCAACAGTTCCATACCTTACTTGGTGAATCACTGGAAACTGTAGATAATTTCAAATACCTGGGATTCTGGCTAGACAACAGGCTCAACTTTTTGTTTCAGCTTAACGAGTTAACAAAAAAGTTAAGATAATGACTAGCTGTATTCTTTAAGCAATATACCATGGCATGGAGTGGGTATATTGGTGGATTTACCACACCTGGTGTGGTTTGTTCATGAGGTGCAGCCGAGTGACTTAACCACACCAGAAGTGGTAAATCCACCCATATACTCACTCCCTATCATGGTATATTGCTATTATACAATGTTCAATTTATTTTTTTGTTTTTATAGTGATATAAAATGTTTGCAGTGGGTATACTGGAGGATTTATCACAGTCATGTGATGTGTTTTGACCAATGAGGTTACAGGATTTTCATACCCCATTGTATAATTCACATTAGGTACCTCCTTACCTTTGCAACTAGGAAGAGACTAGTCCAAGCAACCTTTTTGCCACTACTTGACTATGCTGACTTTCTCTACAGCCACTGTCCTAACTCAGCACTTAATAAACTGGACACCCTCTATCATCGTGCCTTGTGATTTATCCTGAACTCACCCCTACGCACTCATCACTGCCTTCTGTATGAGGAGAAGGGTTGGTCTTCCCTCATGCTGAGGAGACAAAGAAATGTCCTGCTCTGGTTTTACAGGGCACTAACTGACAAACTGCCAGCCTATATTGCTAGTCTATATGAGCTTGCCAAGGGTCGTACAGTTTGAGATGATTCTCACTAATCACTTTTAATGTACTTAGAATAAAGATGAGGCATGGTTCAGCTGCTATTAATTTCTTTCTCCCTTCCCTATGGAATACTAGATCTTTAAAGTTTGCCTCTACTCCGGGTCCCTTCACCTTCAAATTGTTGATAGCTGGTTATTTGAAGGAATCCTGCAAATGTTATAAATGAACATTGTAAATATCCATTGCTCCTTCAGCTTTTCAACTGCAACCTTGCCCTTTCAGCGATAGTACTTGTCATCTGCTGCTAATTTTTCCGGCTGCAGTAGCCTTCCCCCTTCCCTCTCCCTTCCTGCTACTCTCTACAACTGCTTTTTCTATTCCTGGGTGCACCCTGAGGCCTGTTTATCTCTTTACCCTGGCGTGCAAATTTAGCAGTATTGTCCTTGGGTTGATGTAGCTGGTAATCATTAAGACCCACTACTTTGTGTATATTGTTTACATGCATGTTGCTGTGTTTGTAATTGATTATCCTGTATTTGTTTGTCCTTGTCCAGGACCACTTTGAAAATGAGCTTGCTCAATTGTGCATTGTCTGATTAAATAAAGTATTGATTGATTGAAATGTTGTAGTTTTAAACATTTTAGCCTGGAGGCTTTTTGTTCCAGTTTACTAACTGTAAACTGGGGGAAATTATTTTCAATCACCAGTGTTAATTATGCTTGGGAATACATTTTTCATCAGTTTAGTTTACCTTGTAATCATCATGCCTGTTTTTTAGAAAAAAGAGTCAAATTCTGGCATGTTCCCTGGATGACCCCTTCATCATTTCTCAGTTAAAGGCCAGAGACAAACTATATCAGAAAGCTAAAACAATTAGATACATTGGAATCCTGGCAGTCCTTTCAAAAATTTCACAATCATTGTGTCACCTTAATTAGGAAATCTAAATCTTATTATTGTAAGGCCAACTTAACTGATTCAAGAACCAACCCGAAAAAAATTTGGCATCTGGTCAACTCTACTTGGAAAGCTTTTTCTGCATCAAGTGTCTCAGAATTATCTTATAATTGTTTTACAGCGTATTTTTTTTCAGAAGCCCCTGGTTTATTATTGGAAAAAGCAGGATTAACTCTTTATTTTTCTCATATTAGTTTTTATTATATCATTATGTGCAGCATTACATGATTACATCAGTCAACATCTCTTACAATGGATGCATATGATATTAAACATTATAATCATGCAGTCTAATTAAGAGATACTAACCACAGTAAAATAATACTCTTCTTTTCATAGACTTACTACTAGTTACTGTATATCTGCACCGTATGTATATTCCTATCCCCCCACCCAGAACCCTAAATCTATGAACAGCCCAGGTCTACTATTATTCCATTCAGTTATTAGATTTGGAAACATAAGGTTTCTGCCTACGTTTAGTCCTTTTTATTTGTAGAAGATACAGCAATAAATTCAAAATTGAATTCCATATTGAATCGTTCAAATCTTCATTCTTATATGCTTGGTCCATCATTCTTTAATTGGTTAAATACTCTTTAAAATTGATCATCCATTTATTTCTGTTAAATTCCTCTAGCTTGGACTGATTCCATTGAGAAAGAATCATACTTTTCATGGTAATAGTTGCTAAGACCATTATTTTTTATTTTTGATATTCTACCTTTAAATCTGGGAAATTATTTATGAGAAATATTTTTGAAGATAGAGGAATCTGCATCTCTAAACATTTTTCAATATCTGTTTGTGTGTTTTGCCACCATTGTTTTAACACTGGGCATTCCCATAGTAGTTGTAAGTGGTCTATTTTGTCTTGGAAATTACAGTTATGCCAGCATTTATTTTTATATTCTAGTAGGAAATACTTCAATTTATTTGGGGTCAAAATATATGCTCTATTTACAATCTTAAACAGAATTAATTTGTTTTTGGCCAATGTATATAATTTATTTGCATTTTATTTATATTTTGCCAATTCTTGGGGTTAATATTCAATTTAAATGCCTTTTCCTATGCAATTCGTGCTTTATTAATAATTTTCATAGTTTTATTATTTATCTGTTGTGTATAATTTTCATAAAAGAATGCTACATTGCTTCTTTCAACTTTTTATTTGATTTAGTTTCTAACCAATATCCAACATTTATAAATCTAGGATGTAACATATTAATTTCTTTGGGTTTAACATGTTTATTGTATATGTTTTTGAGCATTAAATATTTCATTTTGGCATTAGGGATTTGACATTCCATAGTAATTTTATTAAATCTTTCACAGGATATCACATCATTATTTTCTAAGAAGTCTACCCAGTTTATTAGTTTTATTTGTAACATCTCTTTTTTGTAATAACCTTATATTTACTTATATTTTGATATGTTCATTATCCATTATTGCAGATAATATTTTTGCATTATTCACTGGAAAATGTTTGCTCCATTTAGTGCTTATTATCATATATGTTTTTATTATTAGATTTTTATGTGCTTAAATAGTTGGGGAAAAGGAAGCAAATTTTGTATGTTAAGTGTTTTGTCTTTCATTTCTAGAATCTGTTGTGCCATGGTTAAGCATTTACCTTCTTTGGCTATATTTTCGTCTTTTGGAGATGCCCATTTTAATAATTGTTTTAGTTTAGTGGCCCAATAATGTTTAATGGGATCCAGACACCCCATACCTCCATCAATTCTTGTCATAGTCAGTTTTTCCCATGCAATTCTTGGTCTGCAGCCCCGCCATAGGATTTTTTTTTATTTGTATTTAATTTTCTCCGTCCAAGCTAGAGGAAATTCTTCTTGTATTCTTTAAAATATGTACATGAGAAATGGCATAATCATCATCTTTAATGCTTCTATCCTTTCCTACAATGACACAGATCTATTTTACCACTGGTTCAGTAATGCAGTAATTCTTTCTGTCATATTATTTATATTGATTTCAATGGTTTTCTGCACCTTATTTGTTAAATATATTCCCAGGTATTTAACGACTTCTTGTTTCAATTCTTTTAAAACTACGTTTGATTCTGGTTTGAGTTTATTAATAGCTAGAACAATTTATTTAGTTTTATTAAGTTTGAAACCTGCAATTTTAGAGACTCTATTGAATTCCTGCATTAAATGTGGAAATGTATTACTGGAGTTAGTCACAATGACTAATATGTAATATATGGATAAACCTCGATAATACTATACTAAGTTATACAAAAAATTCCCAGTAATACATCACTACTATCAATAATACTATCCCGAAAAGTGATAATGCTATTGTTTTTGCTGATAATACTACAGTTCAAAGGTCATCTCCAACTGTAGTATTATTAATGGGTCCATATATTACAAAAATATCTGAAAGATAAGTGTTTTACAAGACAGTAATACAATCTCAAGGTTTTGGGGACTTTAGGACCTCTCGAGCTTTGCTGTCAAGGTTCCATGTCCCCAAAACCTCTCAATGGTATTACTGCCTTGCAATACACATTTATCTATCTATTATTCTATTTATCATCCATGTATATATTCAGTTTCATTTGTTCATTTGTTCTGTTAATTCCAGTTATTTATTTTGTCTACTGTGTATTAGCAATTGTTCTAGACATATTATAAAATGGGTTGGGGATAATGGACAGCCTTGGTGGATGCTGTTGTCATTGTCAAAGGATTTGATCTGTGTTGATTTATTTTAAAAAATACTTTTGGTTGATGATATAAGGTTTTTATTGCAGTAATAATTGCATTTGGGAAATTGTTGGCTTCTAAAACTGAAAACATGAAATGCCAATTTAAGAGGCTGAATGCCTTAGTTGCATCCAAGACTAACAAAACTGTTTCTGGGTCTTTCTCTCCAACTGAGGAGATGGCTAGCTGTACTTCAGCCAATCCTTCAAAAATGTTTCTATTTTTAATGAAACCTATTTGTTCATGATGGATAATCTGGTTAATTTATTTCTCTAATTTGCTATTAATTAACTTTGCACAGATCTTGTAGTCTGAATTTAACAGTGAAATTGGATGGAAGTTTTCCAGTAGTGTGGTGTCCTTATTTTCATTCGGGATTAAAATAACTACAGCTTCTGAAAAAGAATCAGGAACTGTATTGTTGCTGACCATCTCCTCCACTAGAATGACTAACCAATCAATACATTCCTTTATAAAAGCCTTATAAAATTCAGATGTAAAACCATTAGTTCTGGGGTGGAACTGTTTTTCATGGAATTGAAGGTATCTATTATTTCCAGTTTAGTATATCATTTAAAGTCAGACTCTATTTTTTTTTAATTAATTTCACTTAAGTATTGATGAAACAGTGTCTTGTCTATACAGGAATCTCTGTTATATACTGTTTCATAATATTTTATAAAACAATCGGCTATTTGTTCATCTTTTATGTGCACATGCCCTTGTTCATCCTTAATACTTATAATATTATTATATTCTCTTTGTTTTTTTTCAACACATAGGCAAGTAATTGTCCTGATTGGTCAGCATGGTAATATAATTTGTTTTTTTAATTTCAATACATTTTTTCCACTTTTGTCACTAACATGGCTTTTTTTCTGTGCTAGTTTTTGTTCCAATGGTTCCTTACATTCTTAATTACAACTGGCTATTTGAGTATGCAAGTTGCTTATTTCTAGATCCAATTCCCTTGCTTTTCTCCTGTCCAATCTCCTTTTCTTAATTTCATATGAGATAATCTGTCCACGAATCATTGCTTTAAAAAACATCCCATATACTGGCAACCGAGATATTGTTTTGATAATTTAATT
Organism: Neoceratodus forsteri; assembly: GCA_016271365.2. NCBI lineage: Eukaryota > Metazoa > Chordata > Ceratodontiformes > Ceratodontidae > Neoceratodus > Neoceratodus forsteri. Next base: position 128,520,938 of record CM028135.1, on the reverse strand, counting down.
CCCAGAATTCTTTTATTTGTTGTTGCATCAGTTCCACAAATGGTTTATCTTTAAGTAAACTATTATCAAATCTCCATTGCATTTGTCTTTTTCTATCAAATGTTGGAGCACATTCCAATGTAATCATAGCATGGTCAGCAATACTTATGTCTTTTATGTCTACTTGATTTATATTATTTATTAATGTTTATTAATTAAGAAGAAGTCAGTCTTGGAATATGTATTAATGTGTCTGGCTCTACAAGTAAATTAGGATTTTTCTGGATTTGTAATATGCCAGAGATCACACAAGCCGTTAGGTTTCAGAAATTCAGAAATAATTTTAGCTATTCTTCGGTAATTTGTGATAGGTTTGACATTTGTGTCTTTAGTAGAGTTCATCACAGGATTCCAATCCCCCTCCTGTAATTGTATTTGCTACATTCAGTTCAGCAATAATTTTTATGTCTTGCAAAAATTCATTATAGGCTAAGAACAGACCATACACTGATCCTATAACAATTTCTGTTCCATATAGGTGTCTCTTTTTTAAGGATTATCCGCCCCTTATTGTCATGCCACTGCTGAACTAGTTTAAAATCTATGGTTTTATCTATTAATATTGCCACACCTCTGCTCCTAGTGGAGCCTGTAGAATAATAAACTTGTCCAATCCAACCTTTTTGGTGTCAGTGTGGCTCAGTTGGTAGCATGTCCACCTCTGGACCAGAAGGTTGTGGGTTCTCTTCCCACACGGGGATTGGACTTGTACCTAAAATGCTGGCACCCGAGTGCAGTATCTGTACTGTTGGGGTGTGCCATCCTTTGGATGAGACACTAAACCAAGGTCCCTTCTACCCATCCCGGTGCTGTCCTGGTGGGTGTCCAGGTGGAAGTAAAAGAACCTAGGGCATTCTTCATAAAGAGTAGGGGACATCCCCGGTGTCCTGGCCAACATTTCCCTTCCATAAAATCAGTTCATGCAATTGTCCAGGCTGTGTGTGGGTGTTGAAGTGTGAGATGGTCACCATTACACATTCAGTCATTTCACTACCAGCCTAGCATTGCTTGTAAAGTCTTTTGGGATACACTGTGTATGAAAAGCACTATATAAATGCTGATTCTTCTCCTTCTTCTTTTTTAATTTATTGTGTTCTTTTGATGTGAGGTGTGTTTCTTGCATTAGTAACATTTTTACATTTAGATTTCCTGCATGTAATAATATCATATCCATTTTTTTCTGTTATTAATTCCATTTACTATCCTTGAGGCCATGACAATATTGAGAGATACTTGTCCTTCTTTTTGTGATATCATAATATCTTTCTTTTTAAGCTCTTAATCTTAAAATTCTTATTTTTCCATCCCTAAAGTTATGGTTCTTCACTCTTTTTCCCAGTCTTACCCTCTTTGTTTCCTTGTACATTTCCTGGCTAGGCTTTTATTACTTACATTAAAACCTTTGTCATCCTTATCCATAAACCTAATGTGATAATACTTGATGTCTGTACTGAGTTATATTTATCCTAACACTCCTGATGACAGTATTGACTGCTAGACAGGTGATTCATTTTTTTCTTTTTTCCTTTTTTCCCTTTCTTCCTTCTTTCCTCCATTTTCATAAAGAAAGGGAAAGATTTAAAGAGAAAGAGAACTAGTTATTTCCCTTAAAAATTAAAGGAAAATTAATCAGCTTGGAAAAGAAGTTGAAAGTGAAATGGGAAAACCAATATTAATGGAAAACAAAGAAAGAACAAGCCTGTTACTGCCCCTTCTCACTCCCCTCCCTCCCACCCACCCTTAACCTCTCCTCTTCCCACAAATACATGAATGTCCAAAAAGTTATTATTGATTCTTCTTCTTGATTCTTCTTGTACTTATTTAAAAATATGGGACAGAAGAGAGAAATAAAAAGCATAAACAAAACAAAACAAACAAAACCCCAAAACACAATTTCTCTTTCTCCAAGAGTCAGAATGTTATTTTTCACATCATTGCCTTCTAGGTTCTCATGCTTCTTCATTTCCACCTTTGCGTAACCTTTAAACATTTCAGGGAATTTCATCTGCATTTCTTTTTCAACTTCTTCAGCGGTGGCAAATTTCCATTGATATTCCTTTCTGAAATTTTTAAGTTTATTTGGTGGCTAGAAGGCCCATTTATATCCATTATTCCATATCAAAGTTCATATATAGGCAAATATCAGTCTGATTTTGATAAAATTGTTTGCTGGTTTTCATCTAACTGACTACTCTTAAACAGTAAAAAAAATGGTCCCCAGTCTATTGTCAACCATACACATTCTTCTTGCCTGTTAATTTTAAATAATATTCATTTACAACTTGTACATGAATTCAAGTACTGTGGTTTCATTTTTGATTCTACTTTGACATTTAAATCCCACATTCATAATACTGTCTTACAAACTCGTCAATGTCTGGGCTGTTTAAGATGAGCCATGCATTGTCTGCCATTGTCAGACTGAAAACTAATTGTGGCCTAGGCAATTCTTCCCATCTTAGATTATAGTGATACAGTTAATCACAACACTAATGCTTCTAGTCTTTCCTCACTGGATATTATCATTACCAGCTTCTACAGTTTATATTAAAAACTAAACATAACTAATATCATTGCACCCTTCTTTTCAAATTAAACTAGCTATCCCATTCATCAAGATGCACCCTCCATTGGTTATCTCTGATTTATAAAACAGTAAATCATTAGACCCCATCTTATTTATCTGATAGACTAATCATAATCATAACCTTAGGGATCTTGATAGAGAAGTCAATAGGGAGAAGGGCAGGGGTAAATGGAGAAATAGGTAAAGGCAGTAAAGACAGGTATGGGGCTAAAAGGGGTAAGGCCATCAAAAAATGGAGGGCAATGAGTACCAATGCCCATAGTCTGGGTAACAAGCTCCCTGAACTAGTGGCCTTGATGGAAGTGGGATGTCTGGATATTCACACAGTCACAGAAACATGGTACACAGAGAACCACGACTGGGATGTCAACATACCAGGTTACACAGTCTACAGGAGGGACAAAGAGGGTAGAAGAGGAGGAGGCATAGCTCTCTATGTAAGGAAAGGGATCAAAGCAATGGAACTAAAGGATAAACAGGGAGGAGAGGAGGCACTGTGGGTCACCCTGGAGACAGGAAATGGCATTACAATCTGCACGGGTGTTGTACACAGACTCCCATCTCAGGGGGAGGAAATGGACAAGAAAATGATAGAAGACATCCTTAGGATGGCAGAAAAAGGGGAGATATTGTTGATGGGGGACCTGAATATGGGCTGGTTGCCGTGTTAAGATTAGGAGTGTGTCCTAGGGATAGTGCCTGCTCTGAAGCCCTGAGCATTTGGGAAGGTGGAGGAGCCACCTACTTTCCCCGAGGCATCCCGCAAACACAAGTAGCCACTGGGAAGCAAGTGAAGTGTTCCCTGTCCCTAAGTCCACCGCATGAGGTGGCATTTTTACTTTATTTTAAATTAGAACTGTTATTTTAAGTTATTGCTGGCTCCTATGTGTCTGGTGACCCGCGTCATACAGGAAGGGGCTATCTTGCACTTCCTGGTTGGGGGACTTAAAGAAAGGAACTCACACAAGCGGGAGCAGAGTGCATTTGAAATGCTGCTTGGAGACATTGCTGATAACAAAAGTTGCTCAGTAAACACAATTCAGGGGTTACCTGGCTGGGAGTTGAACTTGGAGGGCCTCTGGTGAGAGGTATATCGCTGGGCTGGTTGCCGTGCTAAGATTAGGAGTGTGTCCTAGGGATAGTGCCTGCTCTGAAGCCCTGAGCATTTGGGAAGGTGGAGGAGCCACCTACATTCCCCGAGGCATCCCACAAACACAAGTAGCCACTGGGAAGCAAACAAAGTGCTCCCTGCCCCTAAGTCCACTGCAAGAGGTGGCATTTTTATTTTATTTTAAATTAGAACTGTTATTTTAAGTTATTTAATGGCTCCTACATGGCTGGTGACCCACATCATACAGGAAGGGGCTATCTTGCACTTCCTGGTTGGGGGACTTAAAGAAAGGAGCTCACGTGAGTGGAGTGAGGACACAGTTTCACGTGCGGAGATGCATGCAGAGACACGTGCGTCTGTGCGTGTCTGCTGTGTCCACTGCAGATGCCAGGACCAGGCAAGTAAAGAGGTAAAAAAGAAAATAAATTATTAAAAATTTGTAAGGACTATTGTTCTTTAGACAAAAAGCTAAAAGGAAATGGCTCAGTCAAAAGGTAAGGCCAAGAAGTTCCAAAAACAATGCACTCAATGCAAAATGTACACTGAAGGGGAAAAGTTACATCAATTCAGATGCAGTAACTGCTTGCTAATAGAAACCTTGCAGGAGGAAATTAAACTGTTATTGGGTAGGTTAGAAGTGAAAAAAGAAATCAGAGAATTAGAGGGGTTTATTGATTTTGCTTCAAATAGTTTAATTGAGCAAGGAGAGCAACTAACTGCAAGTACCCCAAATGGTTCAAAACACAAATTAGAGAACAGGTCAATGAAAAAAAAAGGGGGTCTCAGTTCTGAAAATAGCCAAAACTAAAACAGATGGTGGAAAAACAAGTATTCAACAAGGAGCAGTTAAACTGCTAAAAAGAGGTGAGACATTAAATACCACTGAAGATGGAAACAGGGAATAACCTAATATAGAGCCTCAAAATGAGGAGCAGATAGAGGAAGTGGTAGTACAAGATGAAAGACTTTTTGATGGTTCAGTTTCAAATAGTCAACAAGGGTTACACACATCTATGTCTGAGCTAACAAATCAAAGTGGAAAAAATTTAATAGTTATAGGAGACTCCATTACTAGAGGAACAGATGAAATAATTTTCAGAAACAGAAAAATGCTCACAACAGTAAGCACATTACCAGGAGTTAAAGTGACAGATTTGGAACATATACTGGTGGGCTTACTAGAAAAATCACCTGAACCCCTAGTCATTTTACATGTACGAATAAATGATATAGGTAGGAGCAAGATTGAAACCATTAAAAACAGTTTTAGGAACATTGTTAAAAAAAATCCAAAGTTTAAAGGGCGATATAATAATCTCAGGCATTTTGCCAACACATGGGATAAATGAACACAAGAACTGGGCCATAGATCAGTTAAATGTATGGTTAAGGGACTTTTATAAGAAGAATCAAATAGGCTTTATGGATAATACAAGAACTTTTCAAAGTAAAACCATCTTTAAATACGATGGTATCCATTTAAATGGAGCTGGAGTCAGAATTTTTGCTACAAAAATAAACAAAGTGATACAATTCCATTTAAACTGGAAGGAGGGGGAAAGGAAACCAATTACTTAAATGGGCTTAAAAATGAAAGTATATTAAAAAGAAAAGTAGGGGAGGAATGGAATGTGGTATTGCTAAATTCAAGGAGTTTAACCAACAAATTTCATGAATTTCAAAACATGCTTATGACTGACAACATAGACATTGCCCTTATAACTGAAACTGGTGGGATAAATTGGATACGTGGGAGAAAAACATTGAAGGTTATCACCTGTATTACAGATCAAGAGAACATATGAGGGGAGGGGGAATAGCAGTTTATATAAAGGAGTCTATTAAACATGAGCAGGAAATGATTGAGATAAAAAATGTGGAGATGCTGTGGATTAAAATAATGCATAAAAGTCAAATAAAAACAAAATTAGGCCTAGTTTATAGGCCACCATCAATAGACAAGCAAGAACATGATCTGCTACTAAATTATATAACTAAACTCAATCCAACAGAAAATCTGTTGATTACTGGGGACTTTAATATGCCTAACATAGATTGGCTTGCCTTGAAAGGTAAAACTAAAATGGAAATGGAATTCCTAGATGCTTTAGATCAAATAGGAGTGGAGCAAAAGGTGGCAGCCCCCTACAAGAGGAGGAAATATCCTAGATCTTGTTATAACCAATATGGGACCCAGGATTAAAAATATCGACGTTCGTAGCCCTTTAGGAAATAGTGACCATAGTATGGTATTCTTCAAGATGTTTGAAGAATATAGCATCAACATAAGTAAACCCACATCAGATAAATTAAATTTTGGTAAAGCTGACTTCCAGGGACTAAAAGCAGAAATAAAAACTGGAGGTGGAAGAAGGAATTCGTTAATATAACAGTGGAACAAATGTGGGAAATAGTTAGCAAAAAGATACAAATGCTAACCAAACAGTTTGTGCCTGTCAAATACAAAAAATGGTTTACCAAAAAATAGTGGGTGGATCAACACTAAAATCAAGAAATTAGTTAAGGAAAAAAGATAAGATTTTTAAAAGAGTAAACAGGAAATACAACATTGATGGCAGTATAGAAGCAAGATGGCGACCGGTGTGGGTCTGCATTGAATCATACTCTCTCTGAGTCTTACTTTGAATCTTACTCTCGTACAACTGTTATTTTGTTTTATTCATTTTTTAGTCCGTTTTTACTTTATTTACATCCTGTATTATCGTTTTGTTTCATTGTGTATTTTGTTCGGGATCCGGACTTTTGGGACTGATTTCAGAAGTCTCCCCTTTGTTTGTTCGTGGAGATACTCATAGCCGTGAGTGTGAGCCGTTGCATCTAAATGCGTTTTAAATGCGTTTTTAATGCGATTTTGGAGTTGGGCTAATCGGAACAAAACTGGTTTTGCTTGTCTTGTGTGATTGAGGATTTACCGGACTGTGATTCTACTCGCTGAACATTTGTGGTCTTATCGACGTTTGGAGTTACTTAGTTATTTCTGTGTGACTGTCGACTTATCGGATTGGAACTTTACCAGACCGTGGATCAAATTGGAACCGCTGTGGCATTTTTTGGAGATTGCTCTGCTTTCCTTTTGAGATTTGTGGAAGGAAACCTGCCTGGACTGTTTGGGCATTTGGGAACCCGTCATTTGGACGTGCTTCCCTCCTTTTGGTTGGAGCCTGGCTGCCTGGGGAACTCTGGTATTTGGACTGGCTCTTCATCAGGTGTCAGTTTTTGCCTGATCCTGCTGAAGTGAAAGATTTTGGGCCGGGTCAAGACCTGGGATGGCTGTGGTGAGGGGAACCCCCAGTCCTTGCTACCAGAGGGTGAGGGGGCCAGTCAGTGACCAGCCAGAGGGTTGGGCCTCTGTCTGCCCTGGGGGCTTGCGGTGCCAGGGTGGTCATTGTACCACCTGTCTCTGGGACCCTGACCCTGGGAGTGAGGGTTGTGGGGTGCCACCTGGGCAGTGCGGTCTGTGGGGTTAATTTTGACCTGAGATATGCAGTTTCGGGGAATTGTTAAGTTTTAATACTATCACCTTCATTGGCTTGGACTGAGCAATATTTTCCAGCGGTGATTGGGGAGTGACTGGTATCCCAATTGCCCACGAAGAGGTTTTTAATCTGCTATCTAGCCCACCCTTGACTTGTTTGCTTGGTAGATTTAATTTACTCATCGAGGAGACTGTAGATGGATCCCTGGTTTGGATTATTTTATAGTTTCATTTGATGTTTTCTCTGACTGGAACCTTCTCTCTGGACCAAAATATTTTGTCCGTGCAGTGAGAGTGCTCAGCTATTGTGAGTTCGTGGGGAGTGTCAGTCCCTGCCTACCCACAAATCTTTATTTTATTATTTTGGGGGTATTTTATGTTGTTTTATTTTCAGGTAGTGAGAGTGCCTGGAGGCTAAGTAAGCTCTTAGTGGGAGTACCTGTTTTCTTAGCCAATTTATATTATTTTATTTTGTTTTTTTTTAATTTTTCCTGTTTTTTTTTTTTTTTTTTGTATTTATGTTTACTTGATTCTATGACGGGATTTTCTTGTGAGAGGAGGGACCCCTGTCTGTATTTATCATTTATTATTTATTTTACTTTTTAATTATTTTTTGTTTATTTTTGGGTTCCGGAAAGTAGGTTTCAATTCTGAGAAATATGGATTAATTGGGTTTAATTTTTGTCTCTCTGGTTTATGTTGTTTTAATTTTGTTTGGAAAATTTGTTTTTTTAATCTTTTGGGGGGGATTTGTTTTTTGTGAATTTTGTGAGAGTAGGACTTTATTGTCTTATTCCATGTTGAAGGACGCGGATATGTATTATTATCCCACCCTCCCTGTCATGCGCTACTCATCCTCCACTCTTCATGCCCTCCACCCTTTTTCTCCCCCTCCTTTATTGTTTTCTATCTATCAACATTGTAGGGCTTTGGGAATTGCCCAAAGGAGGAGGGGACGGGGTTGGGGGCCTGAAGAGTGGAGGATGGATGAGGGGAGCGCTCAAATCGGGATTGTTAGGCCCAGAAGATGCCCTGGGGTGAAATGGAGGTCAGAACATGGGTTTCTTTGTCTGATCCCCATAGCCAAGGGCACCGCCACTAATAATGGTGGGCAGGTGGTTGGGGGATCCCCGGGATTCTGTCCAACTTGGGCGGTTTTATGCAATGCCAGATCCATTGTAAACAAGACTGCCATTGTGGTGGACTTGGTGGGTACGGCAGATCTGGCTTGCATCACTGAAACCTGGCTGGATGGAAATGCCAGCCCCATTCTTGAGGCAGCCGTTCTGGCTGGGTATTCGGTGATACACCGCCTGAGATTGGATTGCAGGGGTGGGGGGGTTGCGGTCTGTTTTAAGACTGAATTGGGTCTCACTAGTGTTCCAGTTGAGGAGACCAGATCATTTGAGTGTGTTGTAGTGGCAGGTGGGGGCTATAGACTGGCTCTCATCTACCGTCCACCCGGGGATGAGAAGCCATTCCTTAAGGAAGTGGCAGACTTCGTCATTGACCTGGTATTGGAGTCTCTCAGGTTGATGGTGCTGGGCGACTTCAATGCCTGGATCGACGATGAACTCTCACAATTTGGACAGCACTTCCTCCAACTGATGAATTCATTGGGCCTCTCACAGGTTGTTACCTCTGCCACTCATAAATGTGGCCATTCTCTTGATCTGGTTTTCCTCCTGGGGATGGAAGCCTCTGGTGTGGGGGAGGAACAAGTCGGATGGTCCGACCATCACACTGTGAGATTCAATTTTAGCACCCCTTTGCATAGATCTACCCCGTGGAGATGGTCAAGTACCGCCCTTTACGGGATGTGACTCCCAATGGTCTAACTGCGGTACTTGACCTATCAGAATTTCCTGTGATGAGCTCAGATCCAGAGGCCTTGGTTCTGGCCTATAATAAGGCCATTACCAATGCCCTGGATTCTATTGCTCCCATCCGTGTGCATACTCTCTCCCTTTGCCCACGGTCCCCATGGTTCGATGGGGACTTGAGGGAGATGCGATGACTAGGACGCAAGTTAGAGAGGTGTTGGTGGAAATCCGGCTTAGATGCTGACCATCTTAGACTGCTAGAGCACTATCAACTCTATCAGTCAGCAATTGCCTGTAAGAAGGCAGTATTCCTGTCCAAGGAAATTGCTGCTGCTCAGAACCGACCGGCCCAGCTCTTTCGAACTGTAGACAGACTGTGCAACCCAGCCTGTCTGCAGGTTCATAGAGCCTTTTCACAATTTCAGTGCAAGGAGCTCGCTCGGTTCTTTGCAGATAAGGTGGATGACATCAGAGTGGAGACCTGCGCTACACTGTCTGTGGGAACGGCCGTGGACCAGGCCCCGGTCGCACTCCCTCTTTCTTCCTGGAGTCTCTTCAAAAGGCCAGAAATCGAAGATGTTATGAGGATTGTCCAGGGTATGCGCACTACGTGCTGTAGTTTAGATCCGGGCCCTACAGCCTTGATTATGGGCTGTGGGGAGATTATCATCCTGGTTCTGGTGAGGATAGTCTGGTGCTCCTTAGACTCTGGTGAATATCCTTGCTCCCTGAAGGAGGCAGTGGTGACACCAGTGTTGAAGAAGGCTTCTTTGGACTCCAACTTCCTCGGTAACTACCGGCCTATCTCAAACCTTCCCTTTGTTGGGAAGGTAATTGAGAAAGTAGTGGCAACTCAGTTAGACAACCACTTGACCATCCATAGCATCTATGATCCCCTTCAATTGGGTTTTTGAAAGAGGCACAGCACCGAGACTGTGCTGGTTCGGGTGCTCAATGATCTCTTGATGGCGAGAGACCAGAAAAAATGGTCCATTTTGGTCCTTCTGGATCTGTCATCAGCATTTGACACTGTAGACCATGGGGTTCTGCTTGAGTGCCTGAGGATCATCTGTGGGCTTTCAGGTTTGGTCCTCAGATGGTTTACTTCTTTCCTCACCGGTAGAATTCAGAGGGTGGTATCGGGGGTGTTTTCCTCTGATCCTGTCTCTCTGTCTTGTGGGGTGCCTCAGGGCTCAGTGCTGTCCCCCATGCTGTTTGCGGTGTACATGCTTCCCCTCAGAGACATTGTAAGACGGTATGGGCTGGAGTTTCATTGTTATGCCGATGATACCCAGCTCTATCTGTCTTTTGCACCTGACCAGAATGGAGCACTCTCAGTGTTTAATAACTGCCTTGGCAAAATCCAAGGTTGGATGAGGTCCAGCTGGCTGAAGTTGAATTCCGGGAAGACGGAGGTGATGGTCGTGGATCCTGGTCATCGGATAGGGGGTGGGAGACAAACCATCCCTCAGGTTTATTCCTGGGGTATGTTGAGCTCCCCATTTCTGAACAGGTGTGGAACCTAGGGGTGATTCTTGATGATCGGCTGACACTACACACTCAAGTGTCGGCCGTCGTTAAAGTCTCCTTTTACCATCTTAGGAACATCGCTAGGATCAAGCACCTTGTTCCGTCTGGGGGCCTATGTATGCTGATCCACGCCTTTGTGACCTTGCATTTGGACTACTGTAATTCTCTTTACTTTGGGCTTCCTGGGGTTGATATCTGCCACTTACAGCTGGTGCATAACTCTGCAGCCCGGTTGTTAACTGGGATCCCTCGTTCTTCCCATGTTACACCGATGCTGTGGAGACTGCACTGGCTGCCGGTTCAGTGGTGGATCACCTTTAAAGTCAGCCTGCTGACTTACAAAGCCCTGCACAGTTTGGGCCCTGACTACCTGAAAGAGCTCCTGGTTCCCTATCTCCTGGAGCGACCGCTCCGCTCAACCAGCGTGGGGCTGCTAGAGATTCCGAGGGTTGTTCTGAAATCCTCGGGTGCCCGGGCTTTTGCGTTCGTGGCTCCGACCCTCTGGAATTCTCTACCACATTGGATTAGAGAGTGTGCGACAGTGGGGGGGTTTAAACAAGCATTAAAATCCTTCCTATGGACTAAGGCTTATGGGGAAGAGGTTGATCTGGTTTGATTTTATTATTTCATCATGCTGTTTGATGTGATGTATTTTACTGGTTTGTATTGTAATGTTTTATCTTGATGTGATTTCATAATCTGTTCTGCGCCTTGATTTTTGGAAGGCGCATTAAAAATAAAGATTATTATTATTATTAATATATATAGACAGAACGTCAAAAAATTTGAAGAAGGAAATAAAAAAGGCTAAGGCAGATTATGAGTTACAACTGGCTACAAGGTAGGTGAAAATTATAAATCGTTTTATGCATACATAAATGGTAAAAAGAAAACATCAAATAACATAGGTCCTTATATTAATATATTAGGTGAATCGGTGACAGAATCAAAGGAGTTAGCCGATATGCAAAATTCATATTTTAGCTCAGTATTTAGCACAAAAACTGACCTGAGTTCAGGGTTGAAATTACTGTCACTGGTAGGCCAAATTGAAATTAAACAGGAGGAAGTATTAAAAAGATTAAAAGAATTGAACATAAACAAATCCCCAGGGCCAGATGGTATCCATCCTAGGATACTTAGAGAAACAGCAGATGAACTTGCCCCAGCATTTACTTTTATATTCCAAAAATCAATTGATTAAGCAACAGCGATGCAGGATTGGAGGGAGGCATTAGTTGTGTCATTACTAAAAAAGGGTCTGACCACAAAACCTGAGAATTTTAGGCCTGTTAATTTAACCTCTGTTATAGGTAAAGTACTGGAAGGCATAATTAAAGAATATATAATAGAACACTTATCACATCAAAATTTATTAGATCAGACACAACACGGGTTCACTAAAACCAGATCTTGCCAAACTAATGTGCTGATCTTTTATGAGAAATTGAATAAAGCACTAGAGACAGGAAATGCAGTGGACATCATTTTTTTAGATTTCTCTAAGGCCCTTGATAAACTTCCACACAAAGAATTGATCGAGGTTATGATTGATGCTAAAATTCCACAAAATATAATAAACTGGGTGGAGGCCTGGTTGAGGGATAGAAGACAGAGGGTGGTGGTAAATTGAGTGAAATCTGACTGGCAGAATGTCACTAGTGGGGTTCTTCAAGGATCAGTATTGGGACCGTGTTTATTTAATTTGTACATCTCCTCTATTGAATGTAAATTCCCAAACACCTGGATAACCAAGTTTGCAGATGACTGCAGGATAGAGGGCATAGTAAACAACATAGAACAACAAAATAATGTACAACTTACTTTAGATAGTTTGGATCAGTGGACTGACCGCTTTAAATTGCTATTAAACACTGCTAAATGTGCAGTTATGCATTTGGGAAAAGCAAATAAAGCTGCAATATATAAACTAGCAGGAAATACACTGAACTGCACTACAAAGGAAAGAGATCTGGGGGTGGTGATAACAAATGATTTAAGTTTCAGTTCACACTGCGGGCATGTGGTTAGAAAGGCTAATCAAGTATTAAATTGCACATTCAGACATATTGTGAGTAGGGACAGCAAGGTGGTCCTGCCACTTTACCAGGCCTTGGTTAGACCACATTTGGAGTATTGCGCACAGGTGTGGTCACCATACTTAAAGTCAGACATTTGGAGGTTGGAGGGTGTGCAGAGAAGAGTGCCAAAAAAAATCATAGCGGTGGAGAACAAAGGTTATCAGAAGAGAATTCAGGAATTGGGACTGTATACATTACAGTATAGAAGAACTAGGGGGGATATGTGTATGATTTATAGGGCACTGCAAGATAAACAAATGAGCAGCAATTTGGGCCTTACAGTTAAAAAGGAATATGGGTATGGAAGTAGAAGACACAGGTTACAATTGGAAATGGACAAATGGAGAACGCTTAGAAGAAAAAATTGGTTTAGTCAGAGGGGTATAAAAATATGGAATAGTTTACCAATTGAAGTGGTGGATAGTGAATCTATGGACACTTTTAAGCATAGGCTCGATAATTTTTCAAAAACAAATTTGATATGATATACAAAACTAAAATCATGGCAAGCATTATGGACGAAGGTCTAGTAGCTTGTATAAACCTATGAAACCTATGAATATGCCAGATGTAAACTGGAGCACCTTTGCTGCAGCCACATCCAAAAGCAGGGTCATTCTCGATGCCCTACAGGAGGCATGCCTCAGACAGCTAGTGTTGGACCCCACTCAGGAGGGAGCAATCTTAGATCTGGTGCTCTCAAACAGGGATGGAGAGAGTATCTCAAATTTAGAAGTGGGTAGCCATCTGGGAACAAGTGACCACCAAACACTTTGGGTCATGATAAACACAGCCATAAAGTCAAACCATATAAAAGTGAGGGTACTGGATTTTAGGAGGGCTGACATTTTCAAAATGGGAGAGTGTCTCAGAAAAGCAGTAGCAAACAGGCAAGAAGGAAGGGTGGAGGAACAATGGGGAAACATCAAAACTGCCATCACAGAGGCAACAAGCCTTTGTGTGAAACAAATAAACAATCAAAATGAAAGAAAAAAACACTATGGTTCTCAAAAGAGGTGGTGGGGAAGGTTAGGGAGAATAGGATAGCATTCAGAAAGTATAAGGAAACACAAACACAGAAGGAGCAAGACAGATAACTGCTCCAGTTAAAGCAGAAGGAAGTGGGGAAGGCAGTCAGAATAGCAAAGGCCCAAACTGAGGAAAAGATTGCCAGCTCAGTTAAGAAGGGGGATAAAACCTTTTATAGGTACATTAGGGAGCGAAGAAAGACCAAGGGAGGGATAGTGAGGGCTTAAAAAGGGGAGGGTGGGTGGGCAGAGGTGACAGTGAAAAGTAGGGATACTGAATGAATACTTCTGCTCAGTATTCATAAAAGAAGAGGAGGGGGAGGTACCTAATTCCAATCAATAGAAGAACTCTGGATAGGGGGGTTGATACCAGTCCATTCACAGAAGAAAGGGTTCTGAAAGAACTCCTAAAACTGAAGGTGGACAAAGCAATGGGCCTTGATGGGATTCACCCCAGAATTCTAAAAGGACCAAGGGGAGAACTAGTGACACCACTGACTACCCTTTTTAACAAATCATGGGAGGATGATGTGGTACCTAAGGACTAGAGGAGGGTGGATATGATTCCCCTTTACAAAAGTGGGAGCAAAGCAGAGGCAGGAAACTACAGACCTGTTAGTTTGACCTCAGTGGTAGGGAAAATTATGAAATAATTTCTGAAAGAAAGAATTGTTGAGTACCTAGAGCCTAGAAGCCAGTAGGGCACAGGACCCCAAGCAGCGTGGATTTACAGTGGGAAGGTCATGTCAGATGAATCTAATAGATTTCTTTGATTGGGTGACCAAAGTAGTAGACCAGGGAGGGGATGTGGACATGGCCTACCTAGACTTTAGCAAGGCATTTGACACAGTCCCACACAAAAGATTAATAAACAAATTAGCCAGCCTGGGAGTGGGTCAGGGTGGTAGCCTGGGTAAAATATTGGCTCGACAACAAGACACAGAGGGTAATAGTAAATGGAGTCCACTCTGAAGAAAGGGGGATTACTAGAGCGGATACCACAGGGTTCAGTACTGGGTCTGGTCCTTTTTAATGTCTTTATAAGTGACATTGCGGAGGGACTGGAAGAAAAGGTATACCTCTTTGGAGACAACATGAAGATCTGCAACAGGGTTGATACACAAGGAGGGGTGGAAAATATGAGAAGGGAATTGGCAAGGTTGGAGGAATGGTCAAAAGTATTGCAGCTTAGATTCAATGCAAAGAAGTGCAAAGTAATGCACCTGAGAAACAAAAACTCAGTGGAAGAGTACACAATGGGGAGGGGGCGGAGCTACTATCAACAACAAAAATGGAAAGGGACCTGGGGGAGTAGTCATATCAGGTGACCTAAAAAAGCAAGTAAGCAATGTGAGAAGGCATTAAGAGGGCTGGGGGGACACTGGGATGTATAGGAAAAGGCATCACCAGTAGAAAACAGGAAGTTGTGATCCCTCTGCACAGACAGTTGATGAGACCCCATCTGGAGTATTGCGTGCAGTTCTGGAGACCCCATCTCCACAAAGACACAGACAGGATGGAGGCAGTCCACAGGAGGGCAACTAAAATGGTGCAGGGTCTGCACCAGAAGCCATACAAAGAGAGACTAAAGGAGCATAATATGTATACCCTTGAGGAAAGGAGGGAGAGGGGGACATGATAGAAACTTTCAAGTACCTCAAGGGAATCAACAAAGTCCAGGAGGGTAGCATCTTTCAGAAAAAGAGATGTGCAAGAACAAGGTGGCACAATTTAAAGATGGGGGATGGCTCAAGGGCAATGTGAGCAAGTATTTTTCATGGAAAGGGTGGTGGACGCATGGAGCGGCCTTCCTGAGGAGGTCATGGGGTCAAAAATAGTGGGAATTCAAGAATGCATGGGACAGACAAGAGCAAGTCTGGTGGGGTAGGAAGAAATAGGCTGTTGGTTAACTACGATCTGCAGCTTATCCAATAGGTAGAGAAATGGGCAGACTGGGTGGGCCAAGTGGTCCTTATCTGCCATCAAAGTCTATGTTTCTATGTTTGATTTTTATTTATTTTTATTTATTTAAGTCTTGGATTACATATACCTTTGAGCTAAGAGCTCTTTCACAAAGGTTCCACGTCAGTAGAAAGGACAACAGATTAAACAGAACAGTAAAGTACGGTACAATAAAGTGTAATAGGAGGTACAAAAATCATAATGGACACAAAATCATAATGGACAGTCAACATAAAACAACAGAGACACATTATGCTAATCAGTTCCAGGCCCAGGAAAATGCATACAGTACATTGATACTGGCCAGCAGGCTTTGTCAAGACAAACAGGGCCGGGGTGTAGGAAAAGATGTGGGAGGGTGGGCTGGGAAGAGTAAGAGGGAGGATGGGAGTGGAGGACATGAGGAGGTGGGGCAAGGGTAGGGGAGAGATTGGTGGGGGGTAGCGGGATACAGGGGGAGGTGTAGGAGGCAAGAGTGCTAAGTTACTATGAAAGAGACTATGGGCCAGATATTCAAAACTTTGACCCGGGGCTAAATTAGCACTGCCCGGCGGGCAAACTGTGCCCAGAGCAAAAACATAGCTATATTCAAAACGAATAGCCCAGTGCAAAACCAGCTGAATATTGCAAGCGAAGGAAGCCAGGCAAACAGGCCCAGGAGTGCAGGGCAAACATTGCCCAGGATTAAGATAGCACTGAATATAGCAGAGAAGACAGCATTGAATATAACAATCAGACAGAGGCAGAGCAAACACCCACAGAAACAAAGTGTCAGAGGTGTAGGCAGCTGTCCAGGAACACAGGAAAGCAAAATAGCCCAGCCAGACACAACTGCAGTACTAGTGAAAGGAATGGAATAACCTGGAACCACAAGTGAAATCAGAATACCACAGAACACTGTCAAATCCCAAGTCCACCCCAAAAAGACACAGGACACAGGAATGTCAAGCATAATAAACTATAATGCAAAACGTGAACATCTAAGGCACAAAGGCAATATGAACATATATACAGCAAAAATAACCAAAACAGAGCAGAACACTGTTCATAAAAATGGGGTGCAAGAAAAACATAATGAAAGGGAAAAGGGCTGCGTAACAAAGGGACTGAAAACAATGGGGAAAACAACAGTAACAATGCAAACAGGCAAAACTTAAATATAGCAACAGAACAATGGGGTAAGAAAATGGATGGGAGAGGGCTGTGGAAATAAGGAAGCAATGGAGGAACAGGATGGCAGATACAGGGCTAGGGACAGTGGGCCAGGGACAGGAAGCAGGCTAGTGGAAAAGGTAAGCAGGGTTTAGGTGCGGGCAGGCGCTGGCAGATGCTCCTCCAGGATGGCCGCAACACGCAGTGTCTCTGCGATCATAACAGCCTACTGCTCAATTAGAGTACGCTGTTGCTGCACCAGCCTCCACAACAGCTCCTCTGTGCCTTCACCCTCCTCCAGATGGGTGGCCCACAGTGACGACCGACATGGACCTACAGGAGAAAGGGGGACCATATCAGGGCATGACGATGACACAAAGGCACCATGTACCACCACACGGTGGACAGCATGCCCCAACAACCATGCCCATGTGCTAGTATGGAACAAACCACAACACACACTAACATGTGCCTGCAGGACAAGGCAGTACATAACAGGCAGCATGCAACACCCCAATGTACATGGATATGCATGGATGTATGCTGAGAAACCCAACAACGTGGAGGCCAGCCAGCACAGCGGCGTGCAGACTGTAACAGTGCTAACAGACAGCCACCCCCAGAGATGTTAACGACAAGTGGACACTGAATGATATGCACATGGGATGACACGTGGTGGGACATGCTGCCCATGGTCACACAGCTATGATACACAATACAGATGACACCAACTGGAGAAGGTGCCACAGCCCCAACCACGTGTGTAACCACACATGCCTGTCTTGTACACCCCCAACAGTGGCCCACCCTCACTGCTGCCCTCCACAAGAACTGTAGAGACCCAGCCAAACTGCCACCCACAATGCCATAACACAGCAGCTGTACAAATGATGACAGGAAGCCCTGAACAGGTGGGTGACTGACATAAGTGTGCAACAGTGACAAGTGACACAGATAGAGACTCGACATGGACCACAGAGACCCAATTACCACAGAGGACAACGACACTGGCAACAGAACAGTAGGTACTGCAGGACAGGTAACCAAGCAGTACACAACCAGGGGAAGTGCCAATGCCCACCCACACCACTTGCCGCAACAGAAGGGTGAGGGGCCCACAGTGGTGAAGAGAATGGCACAGTGCTGTGCCACCACCCATAGTGGCAGCACTGTGAAGGCGCACATGGAAGAAGACACACACATGTGAAACACAGACACCGGGCATGGTCCACTAGTGGCACTGCAGTGGTAGGCCAAAGGCATGCACAGGACAGTGTCACCCTGGTGGTCAAGGCATGGCGAGGCACACACACACACCTGTGGGAGCAGCATCTGCCATATGGGCTGACAACCAGCACACCATGCTATCACAGAACAATTCCTGCAGCACACCTGCATAACATGTGCACAAACACCATGCACTGCAGGGACAGAGGGACAGCACCCTCTTGTGGACAATGGCCCCCACATGACAGCATGAGCCCACAGGCAGGGGTGTAGCCAGGGAGGCCACAACTGCACACCATGTGGACACACTGACACCCCTTCCCCACTGTCAGGGTGGGCTACCCCACCCCGGAGTGTAGCCTGACAAAATACCAATGTACACCATGACTGTCAGTTGCCACCAGTGACCTTCAAGATACAATGTATGAAACCCATGACAATGGGCACTGCCCCGCATGTGTAAATACTAAGCCAGGCATTGCTCCCAAAGACACCCACATAGCAGCCCACAACCTGTACAGTTGTAATGGCCATGGGATACACAGACAGTCATAGTGACCAGTTCCCCTTGCATACACCACAAGCATTTCCCTGGCAGTGTACTGTCATGGTGCCGTTGTCAAGCATCATACATTAAGTAAGCAGTACATTGCCCATTGGCCTACTCCCCACCAGAAATCAAACTGCCCACCGTTGAGTGGTTTGAGGATGCCTGCCAACACACATGCCGCAACAGGCACACATGCAATGTACAGCCACACAGACCCGTGTGGCACCACAGTCCCAAAGGTCCCCTCCCACACAGCCCCGTGCATGTCCGCCACGGAGGTCGGACAAGGACACACAATAACATACGCGTGTCCACGCCACCATGACAGTACACTGCCAGGGAAATGCTTGCACCACATGACACAGTGTCCCCCCGCACGCCATGATGTGCATGGCCCTGGAATGCACTCACATGTCCTGCACAGATACTGACATGTTATATGTGGTACTGTAAATGACACATGCCATGAGAGGTGGAGTACACTGTTGCCATGGCAGACAGGACAACAGCGGCAGCAGTATCAGGCGGCACGACAGGCCGACCCCAGTAATCCCCCAACCCCAGGCATGACAACTGGCCCACAGCCATGCAGAGACATGCATCATCCCTCCACAATGGTGGCCATAACAGCAACATGACGCACATGGCAGTACAAGGCAGATATCAGTACACATGGCGGCAATGGCAGCAATACATAAGACACACAGCAAGCCATGTTCCAGGCCACGCAGCAGCAGGAGAGGCAATGGAGGCAAGGGGGACAACAGAAATGCATGCAGCCATCTCACATCTGGCCTGGATTACCTAGCCAACTGGGCCACAACACCTGACACAGCACTGTACTGCAGGGGTGTAGCCAGGCATTCACATGTTCTACACACAATCCCCAACAGCCACACTCCCCTTACAAATGATGTACTCAGCAACTCCAAATGGTACAGCCCATCCAAATGGGTATGATGTCTGTCAGATGATTCCCTTACTCTCTAATGAGGTTATACACGTATCTGTCTCCTACACAACAGCAATTCAAACAGGGCCACACCCCAGTGGCCTACAATGACCCTAAATGTCTGGTGTAACTGTTGACAGAGATGCAAATAGATTTGGACATGCACTACACAAAACTGTGCACAAATGTGTACAGTGCGTATGCCTGGCTACACCCTTGCTCTACTGCCTGCCCTGTAAAGTCAGACACATAGTAGAAAAGCATAACATCACACAGTACTCATGCAAAACACCCCTGTCACCGTCACTGCTCTCCGCTGTGCGCTGTGCCATCGGAGGCACCCTGCGCCTGTCGGTGGACGGCCCCTGTCCGGCCTGCATCTCGTCCCTCCTGTCTCCGGTGTGTCCTTGTCGCTCTGCAGTGGGAAGAGGGTACAACAGCATTACTACAATATCAGCCACCATGGTACGCCAAAGACCACCCTGTACCCCAGTGGTGTAGCACAACACACGCAACACTGGCACACGGGTGCAGTGCACCACCAAAGCCATGCCAAGCATGACACGGGTCAGTGCACACCGTCTACCCCTGTCCCACACAGTACACACCAAATGGATGGGTGGATCCCATGGCACATGAGCAAACATGTCCAGCGCAGCAACACACATGCACACAAGCACACCACGGAACACACAGCCCCACCACCCATCCCAGCAGTGCCACGACAGTCATCACTTACCTGGCACAGGCACAGTCCCCTCATGAACCATGGTCCTGCAGCATTCAAACAATGGACGCTGCCTGCGCCTGATGTTGACGTAGCGATGGCAGCACTTCTCACCATCATGGGGAATACCCGTGATGGCAGTTAGTCGACAGGCAATGGAAGCCCAGACCTGTCTACGGGGCAGGTCGCCCTCCCGCACAGGTCCAAATAGGCACCGATGGTGCCTCTCCGTCAACTGCACCAGGTTGGCCGTCTCAGCCTCATCCCACCGCCTGTCATGGCCCACCACTGCCCTTTGCCTACGTCTCACAGACATTGGTGCTGTGGAAGGGAGCAAATAACCAGGTTAAACAGTGAAACAATGACTGTCCACACACCCTGACACCCCCCTAGAACTGAAGTCTAGCGCCGTGCTGACGTATGCCATAGCGCCACGCTAACAGGATGTTTGCAATGCGCATGCGTGACCCCTACCAT
The DNA here is from genome assembly GCA_016271365.2 of Neoceratodus forsteri. NCBI lineage: Eukaryota > Metazoa > Chordata > Ceratodontiformes > Ceratodontidae > Neoceratodus > Neoceratodus forsteri. Next base: position 128,500,196 of record CM028135.1, on the reverse strand, counting down.
GACCCTGGGCCGATGTACCGCGTATGCGTGTAGTGCTGCGCTAAAGCTGGTTAGCGCAGCACTACATCACACTATGACAGGGTGATAGTGCGGACAAGGGGCCCCATGAGCATGCGTACTGCACATAGCGCAGCGCTAGGTGGCTAGCATGGCGCTGACCCTCAAATAGCCCTGCGATGGACTTTGCCCAGCGCTGCTGTGTTAGTGCGGGGCTATTCAGAGCCATATTCAATGGGTGTATGCAAATGTGGGTACTTGTGTATGCATGGGGCAAACCGTGTGATTAGCATATCATTATGCGCTCATTTACATGACTAACAGGCATGATTGCCTGGGTTGGCTATAAAAGGGCAAGCAGTGCACCACCAGTGTTGTGTTGTGGAACTGCGGTGGGAATACAGCAGTGTGAAGGTACAACATGGAAAGAGATATGCAACAGGGGGATGAGCAGCGAGAGGCAGGTATGTATGACCACCATGGGACCACTAACATCCACTGCATTGTGCACATTCCCCTGCAGTTAACTGTGCCATGTGCCAATGCATGCTCATTGTGTCTGCCAGCCAGGTGCACTGGTGCACTACCGTGATAGCGCACCGTCTTGTCTCCCTGGATGTGTGGCGTGATGGCCTGTGCCCCCCCGCAGGGCGTACACAGTGTACCAGCAATGTGTGCGCCCATGCAGCATGGTGTCCTGACATTGCTAGAGCACTTGTCCTCGCAATCTCTGTGATGCTCAAATGGGCCACAACACAGTCATGGGGGTTCATGGCAGACACAGGCCACAGCAGCTCACATGTGTGTACACCACTCACTGTCCAGACACGGGACAGACAGTGGCAATGTGGGCGTGTGCACCGTACAGGCACATGCAGTGATCTGATATGTCCATGTGGCCTGTGGCACTGTAGGGGATGATATCGTGATGTCCACTGTGTGATGCAGTGCAGCACTGACACAGCCACTGACACCTGTCCCCTCTTGATTGTCCCATAGGTGTGCAGGCCCGACAGGAGCACATCCATGCACATAAATTCTCTCAAGATGAGCTGAACACCCTTGCGCATGAGGTGAAGGAAAGAGAACACGTGTTACGCACACACAGGGCCACCAATGCTGTTGTGCGGCAGGCTTGGGAGGAGGTGACTGCAGCTGTGAATGTAGTTGGGGGCCGTGGGAGACCAACAGAAGCAGTCTGGAAATGATGGAATGACCTCCTGCGACGTGCAAAGGAGGAGGCACACCGACACAGGGACAGGACCAGGACTGGTGGTGGTCCACCTGAACACCAGCAGTGTGTGGAGGAGCCACACATGGCGGTGGTGGTGTCGACACTGCGGATGATGGCAGTGACAGGCGTGCCGGGTGGTGGTTGCGAGACAACCCTTGCACTTCCAAGGCCAGGTCTGTATTCGCATGTGTAACCCCTGTATGTGGTGCAGGCAAGGGTGCATGGTCCTGCTGTTGGTGTCCTACACAGGGTGCACTGTATCCTGCCGAACTGATGCATGGCATGGCCAAGGTCACTGTGGGGTGGGTGGGTGCATGTTGTCACGGGCTTGTGTGAAGTGGGTACCTGTCCTGAGGGCTGCATGGTGTGGTGGTGGTAGTGGTGGTGGTGTTTTGCCACAGTGTCCATGGATGGGTGACTGACCCTGTCCCTATTCTCTCCACAGCGCTCTCAGACAGGTCTGCACCACCATGGCATGTTCCATGGATGTCCAGCAAGGTTCCCGAGCTCGCGGAGGAGTTTGATGATGAACGTCTGTCAACATCTGGACTGTGTCAAGATCAGGGCCGCATGGACCCAATGCATGTCTGGCATTCCCATGGACAGGGCGTGCAACTGCATGGGGAGGGGGGTCACACCTCACTAGGGGTGTTAAGGTGCAGTGGGCACCTGGATGTTGCACAAACTGAGGATGATGGGGTGGTAGAGGTACTGCTGGTCACTGTCACCAGTGCAGATGACACTGATGTCTCAGAATATTCACAGCAGCTGGCCATTCCTGTGCCAGGGGATGCAGGGGTGGGGCTTGCTGAAGGCCATGGAACAGGTCAGGGTGGTTCCGTAGGTGTCACCAGTGTGGCTGTGGCTGAACACACGGTGGTGGGTGGTGTGGGTGGTGTTGCAGGACAGCAGGGTGTGCAGTGTCAGACACATGCTGGGGTTACAGTCCATATGGTGCCACAGACCACTGGCAGTTGTAGTCAGCAGCCAGATGTAGCAGTTGATCCATTGCCACAGGCACCACTGCCAGCTGCTGCTGGGGGTCCTGTGCCTCTGGTGCACGAAGGCCATGGTGCCCGGCCACTCCTGCAGGCTGCTGTCACCTCACAGCAGGAGGCCCATCTGGACCTGCATGCCATGCGGCGTGAGCTGCGACATGAGCTGGATCAGATACGGGAGGCAATATCAGTGGGCTTTGCACGTGCTGAGCAGCAAGCAGAGGACAGGTTGGGCCGCCTGGTGGGTGCCATAGACCGTGGCTTCTCTGGCTTAACTGCTACAGTGGTGGACATTGGTAATGTCATGCGTGGTGTGCCTGTTGGTCACCAGCATGGGTTGGTTGGCCATGGTGCAGATGGCAGAGTGGCACACAGGCAGGCACACCGTGGGCGCAGGGCTGCCACTGGTACCAGCTCCGCTGCATCACGCACTCCACCTGCAACCCAGCGGCGCCGTGGCCGTCCATCCACCCTGTTGGTCTCCACCATCCCCTGGGGGCACAGGAGGTCAACACTGCCTGCCTCACCTTCCACTTCAGCTGTGTCCTCTGCACACAGCACCCCAGGGTCTATATCCCATGGTACGGGTGCACGGCGCATGCGTGGGTGTCGTCATCGGTGATGCCCACAGGCTGTCTGCTGTACTCTGCATGCATCTCCCTCATGCATAAGCAGATGGGCGCACGCGCACACACACACACACACACACACACAGCCACCCACACTCCCACCAACACAGTTGCCCCCTTACCCTCATGACACACATCACACCTCCCCACCAAGATTACACCGTTTGTGTGTGTCCCCCCCCCCACATATGTGCTGCACAATCACGGACTCACACCACATGCACACACTATTTGTCTATTACACTGGGTTTGTTTGCTGATGTGATTGTTGTTTTCTCTGTTATCTTAGTCTGTGCACATTAAAATGCTAATCACTTGTACTCTTTCAGGTTGTTGTGCAGTCTGTACTTACCCTCTGGTCTGTTGCAGTGTCCTGATGATGTTGTCCTGGTGCTGTATGGCCCTGCGTGCCATGTGAGGGTCCCTCCTCTTGAGTTGCTCCACTATCCCCCTGACCACTGGCTCTGGCTCACTGTCAGACTGTCCCTCAGGTTCAGGTGCCTGTATCCCATGGTTCATTGCCATGTTGTGCAGCATACAACAGGCTAGGAAGATACGGCATACCTTCTAAGGTGTATACTGTAGGGCACCGCCTGATGTGTCCAAGCATCTGAATCGCATCTTCAGGATGCCAAACACCCTCTCTATGATGTTCCTTGTTCTGGCATGTGCCTCGTTGTACAGCTCCTCAGCCACTGTGGCCAGTCGGAGTACTGGTGTGAGCAGCCAGGGTCACAGGGGATAGGCACTGTCCCCTGTCAAGACATATATACCTGTTAGTGCCGTACTGCGGTCTGTCAGCTGCTGTCCTGCACCTCTCTGTGGCCCTCCCACACCCCTTCCCTGGCCTGCAATGCCTGCCCACATCCATGCTGTTGTGTGTTTGCCTTGTATGCTACAACTCACAGACTAGGTGCCCACTGGGTATCCTGCCCTCCTCAAAGGCCTGGCACAGCTGGGACTGGTGCCAGATGAAGGCGTCATGGGCACTGCCGGGGTACTGTGCATAGACATTGCTGATGTGCCCCGCCGCATCGCACACCACCTGGCAGTTGATGGAGTGGTACCCCTTCCTGTTGATGTACACATCACTGCCATTGCCAGGTGGTGCATGGATGGGGACATGGGTGCAGTCAATGGCACCCAGTACAGATGGTAGGTGCGCAACTCGATGGAACTGCTGCATTGTTTCTCTGCGCTCTGCTGCCGTGCTGGGGAATACTATGAATTTCCCAGCATGTGGCAAGAGAGCCTCTAGGAACTGGGTCAGGAGGCGTGAGGTGGCAGACTGCGTTACCCCAATATTGTCCCCCGTTGGTCGTTGGAATGTCCCTGTGGCAAGGAAGCACATTGCTGCCGTCACCTTCTCCTCCACTGTCATGGCATGACTGCGTCTGGTGTTTGGGTGCAGCTGCACATGCAGGAGTTCACAGAGCTGCCTCAACATTCCCCTGTTCATCCGGTACCAGCCAATGATGTGGTCATCAGGCAGGGTCTTAAAGGAGACCCTGGGCCAGTAGAGCTTGTTTGCAGCATACCATCTCCTTGGCCTGCGTTGTGGCCCATGTTGTGCCTGCTCCCTCTCCTCCTCCTCCACTACAGCTTCCATCAATGGCAGCATCACTGCTACTGGCACTGCACACATTTCCACTTCCTGTGCTGGTCCCTCCTCCTCTGTGTTTTGCCCTGTGTTTAGACCAGCCTTTTATAGGCGGTAACTAGCGCTGCGCTAGGTGCCGCGCTATGTATCCTAGCGCGGCGCTGGACCTTTGAATATCCCTTAGCGTCTCTCTTGGCCCCTTCCTTTTTGCCCTTGCATACATTACTGGTTTGCCCTGAGCTAATGCTGTTAGCGAGCGCTAACTGGTCCTTTGAATATGGCGGGTCCGCGCTATTCCGGCGCTATTGCCGCACTAATGGTTTGTGCGCTGCGCTATGGTTTGAATATCTGGCCCAATGTGGCTTGTCCTTGCCCAGATTCCAAACTCATTTTGGAAGACATTGTTTTTCATATGATGCCCCACTCCCTTGGAACAAACTCCCTCCCTCACTACGGAACTCTCGCTCCTTGAATATTTTTAAACACAATTTGAAAAAATCACTATTACAGGACATGTCATTTTTACATGTTTTAATTGATCCCTAATCTGCATATGTATTTATATCACTGTATTATGTTTTTTCATTTATGTAATGTATGTTTTGTATTGGTCTTGTTGTACTTAATGGTTATTGTCCTTGTTATTTGTATTTTATTCTGTAAATGAGACTAGTTCTCATTGAACTTATCCTGTAAACCATCAACTTTTAAATAAAATAAATAAATACAAACCGTTCCTCATGATATTTAGAAAGTTAAGCGATCCTAGGATTGAGAAGGTGCATGCCAAATTTCACAGTCATAGGATTTAAAACAGATGAAATATGACCCTCTGCAAATGGGCATTTTTTATCTTCATTTGTTTCTTTGCCTGCGTCCCTGAACCCAGTGCCATGCCCCCAGCCCTGTCACTGACCAGTCTTGTGGACTTACAGGTTAACCACCACTTACACAGTATCATATCTACTCATGGGCCATGTAAAGTCATGCGGTGCCTGTGGGGGATGCTGAGCGAGCCAAGGCATTTTTCTCCATTTTCTCCTCTGGGACATCTGCGAGTGATGCATGGGCATGCGTATTGACACATATGCATGCTGCATCAGTGAATGTCACCACATGCCTGCTGGTCCTGCTGCTGCTGGCACCCAGCCTCTGCTAGGTGGCAAGCAAGCCACGGGACTCAGAGCCCCCCTCCAATGGAGGAGAGCCATCCTGGGATGCTCAATCTTCCCTTACCTGGCCCCCCCAGCAACCCTGGTCTGTTCCCAAACCCAAGACACCACTGGGTGGCTTACAAATGGGCATTTTTAATGAAACACTGATGCAACCTTAATATTCAGGTGCTACCACCTGTATTATAGGAGTGTGGTCACGCCCCCATAGTTAGAGTTGAGAAGGCACTTCATTGATAAACCCCAAATTTTGCACTTTAATAACTTTACAACTATTCAACAAATTTGCATGAGATTTTGCATGTGTGGTCTTGTGTGGGATATTTGTGGAAATGTTAAGTTTTGTTTAGATTGGATGTGCAGATTCAGAGTTCTGGATAGTGAAAAAACTGAATTTGTGGGGTCATCGTTTTTTTCTTTCTTTGAACTTGGCTACAGCCAAAACAGTTTGGAATTGAGGTCTAACATTTTCAGGGCACAAAGGGGCTGTCCCACAGATATGCCTTTTGCTTGTTTGGTGAAAAAATATTAAGTCTGTTCCAAAGTTATTTCATTTTAAACATTTTAAAAATTGGGTTCTGAGCATGCTCAGTAAGCACTTTCAAGATAACTGTATAAAACCAAAAGGAATTTGACATCATCCTTTTTTGTGAGGGGAAAAATCCTTTTTCATTTTCCACCATCTTGTTTCCTTTTTTTTCTTAAACAAAATTTAAAAAGCCGAAAAAATGTCTGGCTCATTGGGATCCCATTAGATGGATTCTGCACTTAACTGTAGGAAAAACTACTCCAAATGTGTTTTCTGTAACATTTTCACTTCTTTTTCATAACTTGCTTCCCAGCTGTATGGCATGAAAAAGGAATCCTTTTTTGGTTCAGGCCAATCCTTTTCCGTGAGGGGAAAAATCCTGTATTTTGTCCCTGGTGTCTAGTGGTGCCCCCACCCCCACACCGATCGCCATCCCCATATGGTTTATTTCCCTGGTGTCTAGTGACACCCCCTATCCTCCAATCTCATCTCTGTAATTATTTATGCTTTTCCCTGGTGTCTGATGGCACCCTCCAGCCACTGATCACCATCACTGTATGGTTTATTTATTTCCCTGTGTGTAGTGGCACCCCCCACCCACCGATCACCATCCCTGTATGGTTTATTTCCCTGGTGTCTAGTGACACCCCCCATTCTCCAATCTCATCTCTGTAATTATTTATGTTTTTCCCTGGTGTCTGATGGCACCCTCCAACCACTTATTGCCATCAATGTATGGTTTATTTTTTTCCCCTGGTGTCTAGTGGAACCCCTCACCCACCAATTGCCATCCCTGTATGATTTATTTATTTTCCTGGTGTCTAGTGGCACCCCACACCCTCTGATGGTCATTCATGCTTATTATTTTTTTCCCCTGGTGTCTAGTGGCACCCACTCACCCTCTGGTTGCCTTACTGTCTGTAATAAAGAAAACAATCCCTCAATGTCTTTTTTTACCTATAAAAAAGAAAATGGTCCCTCACTGATCTGACCCCCCACCCCGCCCTCCCAATCAGCACCCCACCCCACCCCCATACCCCACACACACGCTCACTCACCTGAACAGGTCCCACGGTGAAGATCAAATCTCTGATCAAAGACATGTCTTGCTGCTGGAAACACTAACTGCCCTATGAGAAAGTAAGGTAAATGTGGTTCAATGTATTTCAGTGGGGTTTTCAACTTTGTGGCATAACTTTACTATTTTTGCATATTGTGAGCCCACATTTTCAACATGACCCTTTTGGGACCCCATCTCATGAACAATGTTGGTGGAATTATGCAAATCTGTCCTGAAAAATGATTTTGTGGCCACTTGGTGAAATCACCTTCTGGGGGTATTTGAAAATTTTCAATGCTCTTGTTCATGAGGTGGGGGCATAAGATGACTATGTTGAAAATGTGGGGTCAAAATATGCAAAAATGCCAAAGTTATGCACATCTGTTGAAATTTTCCTATGCTCGCTCGTAACTTCAGTAATTTAAAATATTTTGACCACACATTTTTAATACAGCAATGTTTTTACACCATCTCATGAATGTGACAGCTGTCATTTTTCACATCCTGCCCAAATGATCTGTTTGCACCTGTGGCACAGAATGATGTTCTGGTGGAGTGGAATAGCATTTTGGCAGGGATTTGAAAATTCTAACCTGCCGGGTTCATGAGGTGGGGTAATAAGAAAGATATGCTGACAGTTTGTTTACTGTTTTGCTACAAATTCCAGTGAATGCCTTCTGGGCCCTGCATTTCTACAGCAACATACATGTCTGCATCTATGGAGGGATGGGAGTCTACAATCCGGAGGGCCCTGTGCTCACACAGACAAATGAGGATCCACATCTATGGAAGGATGGGAGTACAGGGCCCTGAGAGGATACAATTATACTGTCTCAAAAAGATAGGAAAATTATTTGCAAAACCTACTCAGGTCTTCCTCCAACCTCTTGTTTTGATGAAAGCTAGGGGCTGTTTCCCATCTTGTGTATTCTTTCAGATAAAAATTGTGTAATTGCAAATATTTATAAAATTCCATGATTTTTAACTTGCATTTTGTTTTGCATTGTTCCATTTCTAAGAGATTATTGTTATGTATCAAATCAGACTATTTGTAAATATCTTGAGGCTTCTATTAACAAAAAATGATAGTTTTGCCATTTATTCTTACATTTTGATTATTCCATAGTTTGTTTGATTTCCAGATTTTGTATTAATTTTAGTTCTGGGTTGATATGTTTTCACCAGTGCTTATATTTTGAATTATGCTACTCTTACTTTTCTGGAAAAAAAAAAGGGTACAGTAGGGGCATGCCACAGTAAATATAAAGAGAGATCCATGACAGAGTGTTTAAATGAACTAGAGAATTTTCCAAAACAAACTCAGCTGGAAGCTTTTCTGTTGCCGCAAGTGTGTATGTTACAGTGTAGGTTAAATTATAATTATTAGGGCCTGGACATACTAGACCACCGCTAGACCACCCAAATCTTTAGAAACACAAAGCCTTTGTCAAACAATTATTATTTTTTTTAAGTTCCAAATAAACTCTCTAAATGGTTTTGTTATTTTTAATGCTATTTATATGGAATTTGTATCAGTAAATCTTGAAAAATACAAGACAAAAGGTATGGCCACCATTTTTAAAACTTGTGTTTTTCCAAAGAGAGTGGAAGCTTTGCCCATCCTAATACAGTATTTTGACTTTAAGTTCATCTAACAGAGGAATATGATTATATTTATATAGATCGTCAATGGATTTCATTGGTTTTACATGTAGGTAGTCCATGAAATTGATTTTTATTGTGGCATCGAAAACCAGTTAAAGTTCTGATACTGATTGTATGTTAAACATCATTAGTTATGTTTTAAATTCATTTACTGTACAACTAGAGACTTTTGAGAAATAAGAAATTGTGGATTTCAGTTCAAGCAAACTTTCTTTAGGACTTTCTAATAATAGAGAACATCATCTGTGCACTCCTGAAGTTTGCTAACTTTGTTGCCATAAGATATACCTTCAAGTTTTTCATTTTGTCTACTATCTATTAATAAAATTTCCAGAGCCACAACAAATAGAGTTGGTGAAAGAGGACAGTCCTGTCAGACTCCAATAAAAAATTCAAAGTTTGCCGTAAAACTGTTATTAATTTTAAGCTTAGAGTAGGTTGAATCATATAGAGCTTTAATCCAGTTGAGTAGTTGCTTGGGAAATCCCCATTGTTCAAATACCAAAAAGACATATTGCCATTTGGTCATGTCGAACGACTTAGTAGCATCTGGACTTAGAATAATTGCTTCCTTATCCATTTTTTTTGGTTTTGTATTAGTTCTATAATATAATGAACTTCTTGAATACTGCTGGGAATTTGTCTGCTTGGACTAAATCCATTTTTATATGAATTAATGATTTTCACAGAAAGTTTCTAATCATTGCTTAATATTGCAATTTGTCTAAAAGTTTGCATTTCTTTTAAGGCCTTTGTCATGTTTTGATAGTAATGTAATAAAGGCAGATTTGAAAGATTTAGGCTGGTATTGTAGTTTTGAACAGCATGAAATATTAATAACAGAAGGGAATTTAATACTTCTGAAAATTCACAGTAAAATTAAATGGTAAAACCATAATTGCCAGGTGTTTTCCCTTGTGACACAGCTTTAATAGTGGAATCTATTACTCCAAAGTGATGGTGACTTGTGAATGCATAGTCTCCTGTTCATTTAACTTATAGTCTTCCAGAAGAGAACAATTGTAATCTAAATTTTCTTTTGGTGAATGTCCTTGGGACCCATATAAATCACGATAATAATCTCGGAAGCATCCCAGAATCTCTTTTTTATCTGTATGTAACATCCCGTTTGAGTCATAGACTGATGTTATCTCGGTTCTTTGGCTACTGAAATTTAATGTAGATGTCAGGTATTTTCCTGAAATTTCATTGATATATGCCATATCTTTTTATGTTTTAACTAACTTTTGGGCTCCTGGTAGCAAGATGTATATAGGAGACTGGAGGCTTTGTAGAGAAGATCAATCAGGATGGTAAAAAGCATGAGAGATAATAGCTATAAGGATAAGTTGTGTGAGTTAGATACTGTGTGTACTCACTACAATACAAAAGGTTAACAGGAGACCCCTGTTTGGTGTACAGGGCATACAATAATAAAGATATGTGGGAGTGTTTTGGCCTGGTAAAAAGAGATAATGGCAGGGATGTTAGGGGTTATAAATTGATGCTCAAGGGGGGGAAATTTACAAGGGGAACAATAGAGGACATTGGTTTAACCAGAGAGTGGTGGCAAGATGGAACAGGCTACCAGAAGAAGTGGTTATGAGTCCAAACATGGAGCAGTTTAAAAAAAATCATTAGTTATGGTTATGAAGACTAGAGGTAGGGTGGGATTTGAGAACTAAACAGAGACAAGGATTCCATGTCATAACGGCAAATGGCAATCGCCGTTAGGGTGAGTGTACATCACAGAAAATAAAAATGGCTATGTACACTCACAGCAAAAACAACTGCACCCCATACCCCCCCAAATGGGGGTCTTCGCCCCCTGCACCCCCTAACTACAGATTCTCAACTTCACGGGGGTGCATATCGGGGAGGGGGTGAAACTTGTAAAAAAAATAAATAAATTCCCACCGAACACAAAATTACTCGTGCTCCCCAGACCTGAACCCTGTACCCTCTCAACTTTAGCCAGCCACCTTCATCACCAACATACCACACTGCCAGCTCGGCAGCCTTCCACTGCACTGCCTCCCACATACCTTCTCTCCTCTTCCATTCCCTGCGGTTGTTCCAGTTGCCTTCCCTTTCACCCATCGCTACCTTTTCAGGGTAGCTCAAAACACAAGCGCTGAGACTGAGTTGCTCATATTTGAGTTTCTCAATCTCAGTCGCCCATATGATGGTATACTGAGACAAATCAATATGGCTCACCGCTGCTGTCTTGGAAAATCCTATGAATCCTATGAACTATTTTTAATATCAAATATCTTGGTAGTACTTATCAGTTTTTTCATGTGTTCATATTTGTCCTTTTGTGAGACAGCCCCATTTTTAATTTTTATTTCCAAATCCTTTAGTTGAGACTGTAATTCTAAAGCTTTAGCTTTCCTTCTTTTATTCCACCAGGATGCTTCCGAAATTACCACCCCACATACAGTTGCTTTAAGGGCATCCCATATAGAAATAATGTTATTAATGTCCACTTTATTGTCCTTAAGAAAATCTGAAATTGTTGTCTGTATTTTTTCAAAGGCCAAATCTTTTAGAAGATTGTCATTAAATCACCATAATGATTCACTCTTAGGTGCAAAGTCTAAAATACAAGTAAATGTTACAGGACTATGGTCAGAGATTGTGCAACATGTTTGAACAAGCATTTGTCAATGCCAAATGTTGTCTCGCTGGCATTGGCATTGGTAGTGCAGTAGTTAGAGATGCATAATAGGAATGGCAGTAAAGTATGGAACTGACGCCAACCCCACCTCCACCCTGCAGAGACTGACAGGTGCCAGGGTGTGCCTTCGGGGTATCAGCTATAATGCTCATGCCATTTTACCTCACCCTACTCTGAAGACACTGACAAGTGTCGTGGTGTGCTTTGGGGTCTTTAGGCCTTATATGTACCCCATTCCATAAGGGCATATGCTGAGATGGGTGCAGTATAGGAGAATGGGGTGAACACTCCAGGGCACACCTCGATGCCTGTCACTGGCTGCAGGGTGGGGGTGGGGGTGGAATGGCATGAGCATTACAGCCAGTGATCCCAAGTCACACCCCTGATGCCTGGTAGTCTCTACAGAGTGGGGTGTTACAGTTGGAAACCCTAACGTTGTAGGCATTTGTTGGTATTTTCACTCCAAGTTTTCAACATAGGCTGTTTGTGACCCCACCTCATGAATAGCAGCGCAATCAGTTTGTTAGCTGAAAGGTGGTTTTGCACAGTGGCTACGCCATTTGGCGACACAGGGATGAAAACACATTTTGGGCAGGATGTGGAAAATGACAACTGTATTGTTCATGAGGAGGTGTAAAAAAATGGCAATGTTGAAAATCTGGAGTGAAAATATGAAAAATTGGTGAAGTCATGAGCATGCATAGAAGCTGCGCAACACACGTTCGTAACCCAATTATTTGTGGGAGTGTTTTAGCCACATTTTCAACATAGGCATTTTGTGACCTTCCCTCGTGAACAGTGGCACTGTGATTTTGTTAATCTGTCTCAAAAGTTGCTTTCCCACAGCGACCACGCCATTGTGTGCCACAGGTGTGTAAATACATTTTGGGCAGGCTGTGAAAAATGACAGCTGTACTGTTGATAAGAAGGTGTGAAAAAATGCCAGTGTTGAAAATCTGGCATGAAAATATTGCAAATCTGCAAAGTTACACAGGTGCGTGGAAACTGCGCAATGCACACTTGTAACACAGTCATTTTATGGACTTTCGGCACCAAATTTTCAACATAGGCATTTTAGGACCTGTGCTCATGAACAATGTCACCATCATTTTCTCAAATTGTCCTGAAACTGATTTCGCACAGCGACCTCGCTATTTTGCGCCAGACATGCGAAAACACATTTCAGCCAGGATATGTAAAATGACAGCTCTACTGTTCATAAGGAGGTGTGGAAAAATGCCAATTTTGAAAATCTGGAGTGAAAATATTACAAATTCATGAAGTTACGAGTGTGCGTGGAAACAGCACAACGCACGCTTGTAAAACAGTCATTTTTTGGATTTTTCCCACCAAATTTACAAAATAGGCTTTTTGAGAGCCCCCCTCATGAACAGTGGTACTGTCATTTCATTACTTGGTCCCCCCCGGAAGGTGATTCCGTGCAGTAACTGCAAAATTACCTTTCGGGACCGAATAACACCATGACAGTGACTGAATTCATGAGGAGGATCCCAATAACCCCATGTTGAACATTTGGTGCAATTCCCAAAAATGCCCGAGATATGCACCAAAGCTGAAAAAATCCTATTAATGCCATTATACAGCTTACCGGCATTTCTTCAGTTCGCAGTCAGCTTTGAAGAGTGCAGACGTGTTCCCGGTCCACTGAAGATCATCATGCCAGACTCCGGAGATAAGTATGGGGTGAGGGGGGTGTGGGGAGGCAGGGTGCACACAAGGTGGGCGCAGGTTGTGGGAGGGGGCAGGGATACTGCGAGGGACCATTTTCCTTTTTACAGGTTAAAAAATAAATAAAAAATTGCCGGATGTTTTTTCATTTGCAGGGGCTTTGGCATGCTGGGGTGGGCTCCCAGCGTGCCACCTAAGTATTTTGGGGATGCTGCAGCCTTGGGGATTAGGCACCCCGTCATTTCATAATAAATGGGGGAGGGGTGCATTATGCCAACGAGGAGTGAGTTCCCCCATCGGCACATACATTGTGGCAGGGCTTGCTGACAGGGGGATTGGGCACCCTCAAAGTTGGCATTATGCTGCCATGTTTTCCATTGTTTTCACCAGGGAAAGCATGTCGGGATGTCCGCTGCATATGACGAGCTTTGCTCACATTGCAGCGAACCTTTCTTTAGATGTGCTTGCCACATCAAGTATTCATGGTGTGGCTCCGTGGGATGGTAATGCCCAAGGTACCCCTGTAGCAGGGACAGCCAACTACAAGACTTTCAAGCCAAGATGTTTACCCCCTCATGGTAGTGCCGTCTCTTGTAGCAGAAACATGCAGGGTACCACTGTGGCTGCAAGGAATGGGGTTGGAAGCCCAGCGTTAGGACGTTCTAAGGCTTGGGGGCTTTTTCTGTATAGTTTCCCCAGGAGGGGCAGGGCATGCAGTGAAGCCAAGATGGCTGCCCAAGCATCCGTACGAGGATGTTGGCACCTGTCTGCCCCTCCATCCTTGTCATAGCAGGCTTGGAGGCTAGTCCCACAGCCCTCCAGTAGAACCAGATGTGCACTGATCACTGCAAACCCTTCCCCCCTAGAGGAGGAGAATGGTCCATTGGATGCTTTATACACCTCACTCTCACCAGCCCACCAGCTTCCCGAGTTCACTTCTGAACCCGGGTCACCAGCAACCGCTGTGAGGGTGGGCTGGCCCCCAAGTTTCTGCCTTTTAATTTTTTTCTTCCCCTGACAAAGGCTGCAGCCTTTCTCCTTAGATTTCCCCCTCAGCCCTTGTACTTGTGCCATGGAACAAGTCTGGCACAGAAAACCCCATTACTTGGCACACCAGTTTGTGCAAGGGGTATTGCATATCCCCAGAGGAACGCATTTCATTGACACTAAACATAATTAATTATTTCTGATCTCAATAAGCATATTCTTATGTACTAGCAAACCTCCCTCCTATTGCTTCTATCACTTCTATTGAGAATCATATTTGCATTTATTGTTCAGTTTGTCATCCTAACTTATCCTATTGGATGTAAGTTCTAAACATTTTTGCTACCGGTCATCTTAAGGATGTGATAGTTGCTGGTAAGAGAGATTTGATGTTACATATAATTTGAAGACAGCCTACTTTTTTAATATCCCTACCCCCAAAACATGACTACAAGCAATTCACATTATCACAAAGTATGCAGATAAAAGACAGTTTATGATGTATTCTGAAACAGAGTAGGTAAGCACATTTTTAAATCTTTCAAGGCTTCTCCTTCACTGTTGTAAATTAAACTCTAACCATTCAAAAACACCTTCAGTTTAGCAGGGAAGATTATAATGGACTTGATCTTTTCATACCAAAGAGTTGTTGAGTATGGGAAACTGCTTCTTCAGTTTTCAGAATTCTTATGGGAAATCTTGTATAATGTCTATGTCCTGTTCCTCAAAGGTGAACTTTTAATTTGCTGAGACAGCTTTTGTAATTTTCCACTTATCTTCACTTCACAATAGTTTGACTATTACTGGTCGAGATTCTGCACTATCAGAACATTTTTGGGGAGATCAAATCAAATCCAAATTCCAGTAGAAAACAGGAAGCTGTTGGCCCTCTGTACAGACAGTTGGTAAGACCACATCTGGAGTACTGTGTACAGTTCTGGAGACCCCATCTCCACAAAGACATAGACAGGGTGGAGGCTGTCCAGAGGAGGGCAACCAAAATGGTGCAGGGTCTGCATCAGAAGACATATGAAGAAAGACTAAAGGAGCTTAAGATGTATAGCCTCAAGGAAAGAAGGGAGAGGGGGGACATGACAGAAACTTTCAAATACCTCAAGGGAATCAACAAAGTCCAAGAGGGTAGCATCTTCAGAAAAAGAGATGTGCAAGAACATAGGGGCACAAATTGAAGATAGAGGGGGACGCTCAGAGGTAATGTGAGGAAGTATTTCTTCACGGAGAGGGTTGTAGATGCATGGAATAGCCTTCCTGAGGAGGTCATAGAGTCAAAAACAGTGGGGGAATTCAAGAATGCATGGGACAGGCATAAGGCAATTCTAGTGGAGGGCAGGATGAAGTAGGCTATTAGTTAACTAGGATCTGCAGCTTATCCCTTAGGTAGGGAAATGGGCAGACTAGGTGGGCCAAACGGTCCTTATCTGCTGTCAAATTTTATGTTTCTATGTTTCAATCAGCAAAATCTATTTCTATTTCTGGAATGTTAGAACAATGTTTAGGGCGGCAAGCAAGGGGCATGGTAGTTTGCACTGGGCATAAGCAGTGGCTAGGCAGGTCCCATGGAGGAATGTGAGAAGACTCCTCTCTAAAAAGGAAAAAACATGCACCTGTTAATGTTTATCCTTCCCCTGCTCTAATGTGACCAAGACCTCATTTTTTTCCTGCAGCCCAGCAGTTCATCAGAGCCTTCTCTTTGTGAAAGAGGCAGATGTCCTTGGAAGTGCTCTTGCTTGTTTGTTGGCAGTGTTCTTGGTAGGGTTTCAACAATTTCGGTGGTGCTCAAGTAACACGCTGGGTGACACAGCACATAACTGCATTTGGACAATCTTGGTAGCAGAGCTCTGCTCTCTAGTTTGCTGTTTTTCTGTATTCCATTTCAAATCCTGAGCACTCCCTCATAGCCTGCTCTAGCCGGGTAACATTTATAATTAACTAAACCTGCCACTAACAGCTCTCAGGTACATGCAATATCTGGTGAGCCCCAGAGCACATAACAGGTAATGGAAGAAAACAGCAAAGGTCAAAAAGCCACTAGAAAATGTCATTATATACCAGCTGGGAATACCATCCCATAAAGACACTGCAGTGATCTGTGCAGCAGCTCCCTTGCAAAAATTCAAACTATCCGAATGAAGCAGAACAAAGCCACCTGAACTTCAGCAATACTTTTCTGTTCTTTTGTCTTCTGCTGGAATTTCCAGACTGTTCATTCAGCTGACAAAAGATGGGGAACCAGTAAGATAACGGAAGTACTGTGACCTCCCTGATGGTAATGTATGCTTATAAAGTAAAACCTACTTAAAGTCATTGAACTGGTATGTTATAACTTAACAAAAACAATATACAGAAGGGAGAAAACTGAATCATAAGAATTAAATGAAATAAGAAAAAGCAGCCTATAATAAGAAAGAGAGCTTTCAGAGACTATTTGACATGGCATACACCTACAGATTTAGCTAAACTTAACAAGCTGATTAAATAATTCATTTTTAATAGCCTAATTTCATTCAGTTAAGGCACAAGCACAAGTTACTACTGTTTGCTCTGTCTAAAAACTCTGTATTCATTGTCTTTCTGAATAAAAGACTGCAAGTAACCAATTTTCTAGTTGTTGCAAGCCCCACACACACACACACATCCTACTTAGTTTATATCAAGGCAGATGTCTACTGAAAGGAAAAACAGGAGAAGCTTAAGTTTTGAACTGAAAGATCAATATTGAAATTGGAAACAAAAGGAATTTTTAATAAATGATCTACACAATGTTGATTATTATAACCAAAGTGGTACACCGACCATACGGTGAAACCCTGACGGCGAAATCCCTCACGGCGACAATCTCGACAGGATTCGAGATTGTCACTGTGAGGGACCCAAGGGTGAAATTTCACCCTTTCACTGACTTTTGCCCCACCCAGACAACTCCGACTCGGAATAATTTATTTTAAGAATGGGGGTGTGGGGGGGGGCGCAGCTCCCCGATAGAAAATACACTGATGTTTGACAGGCAAAATTTCATCTGTCGACATTGGAGATCCCGCTATGCTGAACGCTCACCTCAAAATTTACTCCCTATACAACTACAGTGATAAAAAAATGCCTGACAATAGCATCCTCCTATCTTACCTCTGCGCAGCTGTTCCAACTTCAGGTGATAGCATATGATCGGACACGCTCACTATGCTCTCTAGATACTTCTATGAGGAGATGGAGTACACAGGGCCCATGATTCTATTTTCAACTCCTAGAACCCCCAGGGTATGCTACCTTTTGAAGTACTTCGAACCAGATATAACCTACCATCATCGGATCACTATTGATACTTGCAAATTCAGTCATAGATTAATAGTAAAGATAAAACAAACTTTGTCTTTGCTGAACCACAACCTTTACTGATACAACTTATAATTACACATGTTAATGGTGATTCTGTCCCCCATTTAATTAACCGGCTAGTGAAGGCCCTTCAGGATCTGCACTCAGCAATGACTGAACATATACTCCAGAATGAAATCTAGAGCTTAGCGATGCCATTACCTCACCACTTTTGCACAAATTTGTACTACCAGCACACCAACTGACGGGCTACGGTGTGGCATGAATTTGTATGGAAGGTATCGATTCTTCAGAACACCTGAGGTGGTGGCCAAATATTCTTATCCTAGCTGAGCCCTATGCTGGAGGAATTATAGGACCACTCCAGCAAATCACATCCACATTGTTTTGGTCCTGCCTGTCCTTACAGCTATTTTGGGTGGCAGTAATACAGGACCTAGAGGATATCTTCAACACTCCTGGGGCAATTACACCCACACTTATTCTCCTAGCTATCCCACAACAACTAGACCTTTTTCAAGGGCAAACCTTAAAACTACTTCTCACTTTAATACTAGCTGCCAAGAAGGCTATAATCTGTGCTTGGTTAACTCCAAAAATCCCCACATTAGATGAATGGTGAACCATATCAAAGGAAATCTATTATTTAGAGAGATTGACACACTTCATCCATAACATACTTCCAACCTCCCCATACTAGCAAAACTCCAGAAGTACCTTGTCCTCTCCCAGCTCTCTTCTTTTCTCAGTTCCTCCTCGTTCTTCTCACCCTACCAGTCTGGCTTTAGGAAGGCCCACTCCACCGCCACTTCTCTTCTATGGTTCACAGACTCTGTTCTTGATGGTATGGACAAAGGTCACATCACCTCAGCAATTTTTGTTGACCTGGCAAAGGCATTCAACACTGTTTCCCATGCTCTCCTCCTGGACAAGCACTCCTTTGCAGGGCTCTCTACCATGGCTACCAGCTGGTGCCACTCCTACTTGGTAGGCAGGTTGCAATCTGTTAGAACTGGAGTCTCCAAGCTGGCCTGGTGGCACTGAGGGCTGAGGCACCAGTCGCCATATCTCGCACTATGCCGGTAACCCGTGTTCAGGAGTGAACACGGGTTGCCGGAGGTCGGCAGGGGTGGAGAGGGATCGAGCATCTGAGGGACTTTTCTCCCTCTCTGGGGGGGGGATTCCAGCTGTTGGTGCACTTCTGACCCCTGGCAGCAGCTGGGGACAGAGCACCAATGCTGCAAGCAAGCAATTGAGTGGGGCAGGCACTGGGAGAAGTGTGTGCAGATGCGTACGCACTCCTTCCCATGATGTTATTGCACGCCCTACTCTCGGGGAGAAAATGAGAAAATACGGTCCCAGGTTGGCTTGATGAGGCAGCCACCCACCGCAGGCCCCGACCCTGCATGGCGCTCCCTGAACTGGATCCTGTTTGAGGTGAGTAGAGCTTGAGGCTTCTCGCCGCCCCACCATGGGGGGGTAAATCATGGGGTAAGAGTGGTAGCAGCCTGATGTTGGGGTATGGGGCTGGACCGGTGGCTGGGATGGATGCCAACCTGGGACCCAGGGGGAAGAAAGAAAGTAAAAAAAAAAAAAAAAAGAATCGGAGTCTCCACCTCCCTCCCTTCCAGTCACCACAGGGGTTCCCCAAGCCTTGGTCCTCAGCCCGTTCCTATTCTCCATGTTCCTTAATGACCTGCCCACCACCTGTCCACACACATCTATACACATGTATGCAGAAAACACGGTACTGTATACATCAGGCCCCTCGTCCGCTGATGTGGCGACCAGGTTACAGCAGGACTTCAGTGATGTTCAGCTCTGGTTTCATGCTAACCAGCTTTTTCTTAATGCCAAGAAGATGGTCTCAATGACCTTCAGCATGAGGTAGAGACTCTCTCGGCTCCCTACCACCCCCTCCTTCCACACCCTGGACAGGACCACTCTGGAGGTTTGCACCTCCTTTAGATACCTCAGGGTCTGGCTCGACCAGCACCTCCACTTTTCTGTACATGTTGATGCCATCCACAAAAAGCTCCACCCCAAGCTGGGTGCTCTATATCGCAACCATGGTTGCATCCGGCTACCAGCCCACTGCACACTTGTACAGAAAATTATTCTCCCTATATTCAACTACGGAGATGTAGCCTACAGTGCCGCTCCTAAGTCCACCCTAGCCAGACTAGACCCCCCTTTCCCACTCATTCTGCTGCTTCGGCCTTGATTGCCTGCCCTCCACTCACCACTGCATTCTCTACTGGACTGTCAACCTCTCCTCTCTCCAGGATCATAGACAGTCCCACTGCACTAGGCTCATGACCAAGTTCTGGTCCCAGTCCTTGCCAATGTATCTCGCCTCTGTCCTAACAGCTCATGCCCCTCCTACGTACTCTCTCAGGAATTTTGACACCCATCTCCTGGTTGTGCCGCACATGTCCTCCTCGACTGGCCAGGCAGCCTTCAGACATCGCTTGCCCAAATTGTGGAACTCCCTTCCTATGGACATCTAGTGCACGCCCCCAACTCAGCACCTTAACTCCCTCATAAGTGGGCATTTCTCCACCACCTGTGCCTGTGGCTAAGATGAATTTGTTCATGCACTATGGCCTAGATCGCTATTTTGTCCTGATTATTGACCTTGGTTGACTGATGCTTCGCTTATCCACGCTTATTTATTTATTTATTTTTGTTAACCGGGTAGGGCACACTAGACACCAAGTGCCTATTTTCAGGTGCGACCCGGGAGGGTTACAATGGTGGAGGCATACAGGAGTCAGTTACATACAGTTGGTGGCAAACTGGAGTCAGTTACATACAGTAGAGCAAACAACAGGATTGACAGAATATGCTAGCGGTAAAGTACAAACATGGTAATCAAGAAAACAACGAACATTACCTGAAAGAAAGAGGAAGCAATGCATCATTAGAAATTGAGGCTGGGAGACACAGGTACACACAATTGGGGAGTAGTGCTAAGTGAATTTTAGGTAAAAACAAGATGTATTCAGTACAATTTATGAGATTAATTAGTGCTAACAGTAGTAAGTGCCTTGTAGGGGAGAAAAGACAGGGGATAGGGAGGGAGTGGTGGAGGAGAGGCCAAGTTGGGTGGGAGGAGAGAGGGCAGGAGATGGAGGAGGGAGTGAGGTCAGTAAAGTGTTACCAGGTTTGGAGGGGTATGGAGCAGGGGGGGCCTGGGAGCTCATGGCACTTGAGTGGGAGGGGTACAGCTAGGAAGTACAGGGGCAGGCAGAGGAGGGTTTCAGGTAGTACCAGAGTGAGGTTTTGAAGCGGGAATGAGAGGGGGTGGACCGGGTAAGGATTGGGAACGAGTTCCAGAGTTTGGGGGCAAATGAGGAGAAGGCCCGGTTCCCCATGAGGGAGTAAGTTCTAGGAACAAGTCAATCGAGGGCCTCTCTTGATCTAAGCTGATAGGAGGGGAGGCCAGGGTTAACGGGAGGGGCGAGGGCGGGGTGTGTGGCTGACCTTATAATGTTGTCAAGGAAATTACCAAGCACGAAGGTGCGATGCCTTTCTGGAAGGAGCCACTCCAGTCGGGAGTAGAGGTCGCACCGGTGAGTGAGGGGCGGAGCAGAAAGGGCGAAGCGGCAGATGTTATTGTAGGCTGTGTCCCATTTCTGGAGGCAGGAAAGGGGCATGGGAGTGAAGGTAATCAGCCCGTAGCAGAGAGTAGGGAGGAGGACCCCTCTGGCTAGTGCCAAACGAGCTGCAGGGGTTAGGCAGTTTTGCCTTGTAGGCTAGGCCGAGCTCAACATTTGTGGTCCTGCAGATGTTCTGAATATGCTGGGCGAGATCGAGCTGTGGGTCCAGAGTGACGCCAGGTACTTGACTGAGGCTGCAGTCTGTAGGGGGGAGCCATCTCTATCCAGAATTTGGAGGGGAGGGCAGGACTTTAGCTTGTGCCGTGAGCCGAACAGCATGGCTTGGTTTTTTTTGAGGTTAATGGAGACCGTGTGATCCACTAGCCAGGACTGGATGCGATGGAAGTCGGCATTAAGCTGGGCATTAATGGTGGCAATGTCACGAGCACTTGTCAAAATGACCAGGTCATCCGCATACAGAGTGGCATGCCCATGGATGGCGGAGGACGGGAGATCGTTGATGAAGAGGAAGAAGAGGGTGGGACCAAGAACGGAGCCCTGGGGGACCCCGCAGTGGACGGGAGAGGGGGAGGAGTGAGTACGATTGAAGTTGGTGAACTGCTGCCTGCCAGAGAGGTAGTTGAGGAACCACGTGTAGACAGAGGGGGAGAAGCCAAGGGAACGGAGGGTGGAGCAGAGAAGGGAGTGGTCCACTTTGTCGAATGCTTTGGAAAGATCCACAAAGATGGCACCAGTGAGGTTCCCCTGGTCAGCAGCTGCTCTGATAGTCGAGGTGACAACAGCGAGGGCAGTGGACGTGCTGTGTCCTTTTCTGAACTGTTGAGCCGAGAGAGGAGGTTATGGTCCTGAATGTAAAGGGATAGCCGGGAGGCCATGATTTCTCTAGGATCTTGGAGGCTGCAGACAAGATCGCAATAGGACGATAGTTCTGGGGGTCCTTGGGGTTACCTTGCTTTAGGACTGGGACTACTTTTGCCACCTTCCAGATGGCTGGGATAGACCCAGAGCTGAGGGAGGAATTGAAAATGTGTGTGAGAGGCCTGGCAAGAAGGTGGGCCCCTAGCCTGAGCAGTTTAGGCTCGAGGCAATCATGACCTGCCCCACTGTGAGGGGAAAGGTTGGCAAGGAGCTTCTGGGTCTCGTAACATGTGACTTGTTGGAGGAAGAGTGGGAGACGGGGGTTAGAACCAGGAGGAGGGGAGTCAGGGGGCTTAGGGGCAGAGCACAGAGGAGGGGCCGGGGGTTCGGAGAACAGCAAATTTAAAGTGTTAGAGATGGTGTGGGGATTGTTGCAGCTGACCCCGCCAATAAGTAGGTCGGTGACCTGCACTCTGGCTGACCCACTGACAGCGCTTCTGATATTTTGCCAGAAATTTCTCGGGTTGGAGGCAGAGGAGAGCAGGGCGGACTTACAGAATTTGCTTTTTGCAGAGCGGATGGCTTTTTTGCATATGTTTCTGATGGTCCTGTAGGCAAGGAGATCAGTAATGCTTTGGGAGGCCTTGTAAGTCACCCAGCTTTTGTCCCTAGTTTTCATTAGGGAAAAAAGGCCACCGTGAAGCCATTTCGTGACAGCGCCTTTTACACGCCTCCTGGTGAGGGGGGCGTGTTTGTTCTGCACTGGGATGAACTTGGAAAGAAATTCCTCTAGAGCTTGTGTTGGGTCTTCTAGAGCGGTGACCCCTGACCAGTCAACAAGTGAGAGGTCGGAGAGGAAGTGATGGGTATTTAGCTTAGGGGCAGGGGTTCTCAAATGGTGAGGCCAGCCTCCCTTGGGAGGCCCCAACTTGCTCCAGGGGAGGCTCAAGCAAGTCTTGAAAAGTATTATATTTCAATTCTGAACTTTACAGATTTTGTGTGAAGTGATAAGGCAAACAAAGAGGATAATAGTAGGTGAATGTATGTATTTATTCACAAGTCTGTGATCAGGGAAGGTACAGTACACTGAGCCATGGCTTATATCAGGTGTACCTAGGAAGGGTAACGAGAGAATATAATTCAGATTGTAACTGCAGAACACTAAGCAATACAAATGAATAAAAGTGCAAACAAATTAAGAACAATAAACTAAAAATGTAAGAAACAATTGATCAATTAGACTGGCAGCAGAACTGTCCAAATACAAGAGTTAACCATACAGGTACTAGGAATAAGAGCAGGAGGGTGCAAAATTATCCCTGGGAAGTTGCTTAAGAGTGGAGTGAGAGGGGGAGAGGCAGAGGTCAGCAGGAAAGTTATTCCAGATAGAGGGGAAACAGAAAAAGCAGTCTGACCCATGAAGGTATGGCAATAAGGGGTTACAATATTTCAAGAGTGAAAATATTGGAGCAAGTAGTTTGTCCTGATTGGGGGGGAGGTTACAATAAACTTAATAACATGAGAGCCAACTATTTTTCTATGGGGAGGCCCAAAAATATTTCAGTATTTTGGGGGAGGCTCGTGATCTTTTCCATGGCTTAGGGGAGGCTCACTATGACAAAGTTTGAGAACTGTTGGCTTAGAGTAATCCCTGATTGTGATCACTTTGCTGGGGGGTTTTGATCGAGAAATGCCCCACGTGCAGTATGTGGGCAAGTGGTCAGAGATGGCGTCCGGAAGGCTTTACCTTGCTACTGTAACATACAGTATATGTTGTTATGTATTTACTCAACTGTTTCTGTCATTTTTTACTGCTGACTTCTGTTATATTCATTGTTAGTGCTAATTGTATTTTGTGTAAATGTCATTCTTTGTTAGCACTAGTTGTATTCTGTATATATGTCATGTCTATTCTCCACTGACCCCCTTCCCCAGGATGCACTTGGAATCGAGCAGTACTCTACTCTACTCAGCCTGCTCTTCCTGGTAATATTTTGAAATAAATAAATAACCTTTGAAAAATCCTGGAGACGGTGGGTCATACATCACCCACACATAGATCCAACTAATGTGTCTTAGTTGGTCCCTCCTCCCCTCTTCCCTTTTTCCCCTTTCTCCTTTCCGCCCACTTTCATACTTGATAATCTTCCCTTTCCATCTCTTTCCTTTTTCTTGTGCTATATATACATAGAGTACTGATCTACTTTCTCCCAAGGCTTCTTCAGTACTATGGAAAGGAGTGCAAAACGTGGTCTGGACCATTCCCTGCTTCTCTTTCCATATCCAGGCTATAACAGTTAAGGTGTAAAACTAAAATCAAAATCTTCCTCTAAAGAATAAAGTCACATTCAAACACAGTCCCAGGTTTCTATGCAGAACTAGAACATGGCCTAAAAATTAATGCTGTATGACGATGTACTATATCTATTGTAAAGAGACTGTTTACTGCATCTGTCTGTATATATGCTGAATTTTTAATTTTTGTTATTTACATTTTATTCTCCTGCTTGTCCCCAGCAGCCTTCCTCTGACTGACCCCCCCTTTCGCCCTGGCTTCCCCGGGACTCACCCTCATTTGACCCCTCTCTCATAGGATTGTGGGTGTCTTCAGCCACCAGGTTCAGGGCCTGCAAAGGGTCAGTCACCATGTCACTGTGGGGGAGGGTCCACCAGTTTTCTCCCCAGGCCTACAAACGTGTAATGGGTGGAGTGTGGCTGAGCTCTGCTTCCACAGAGACAGTCTGATGCCCAGGACGTTGGGTCCCTTCCCAACTTTGGTGGCGTGAATGTGCTGGCATCCAGCTACCACTGGGTGTCAGGCAAGCAGCGCGCCATGTAATTCCCCCCTCCCTGAGGAATGAGAGCTGTCTGTGGATGCTCAGTCCTTTCTCTCACCGCTGGCCCCTGAGCAACTTGAGTCTGTTCCCGACCTGGGTCACCCGCATGGCTGTGGGGAAGCATGGATACCTCAACCTGTCATGCCACTTGGCCGGCTCATATATGTTGTATTCTGCAATGTTAATGTATTTCCTACTGAAAAATGTATACAAATTTAAATACAAAAAAAAATACTGAGCTTGCTAACTCAAAAAGATTAAACAAACTATTGAACACCTCTGAAAAAAACAGATAAGAAACTGGGCAAGCAGCAAAAAAACAAAAGATAACATTTACAAAAAGCCTCTGTTAGAACAAGGTTATAAGCACAATTAAAATCAAGCTTATTCTGTGCTTCATTTACAAAAATGGAAGACATTTGGCCTAAAATGGCTCCTAAAAATAATTCTGAGGGGGAAAACAAGAACAAAGAGGCTAAACAAAAACATCTTAATACTGACCAAAAAAGTGACAGGGAAGTCAATCCTGATAAAAAAAAAGAACAGAATCCTCAGTTGACCAAGACTCAGATTGAGGGAGAAGGCTCCACTAATAGTGACAATTCAAGTGCAGATATGTGTTAGCAACTAACATACAGGACCTAGGCTATCCCTGGGAGCTGCAGATGACCCCCGCTGAGTGGGAAGGACTTCATGCAAATTCTAGCTAACTTATCCACATTACAAAAAAGGAAAGGGGAAATTGTTTTACCAGGAAGGCACACTAAGTCAAGCTTGTTTCCAGGTGCGACCTGGAATATAATGAAGTATATGCTGGGTGGGGGAGGGAATACTATTTGAAAACAAGATGGATAAGAAGTTAAAAAAAAAATCACTGCTCTAGAAAGTAGACAATCTGAGCTGGAGGACAACAATTTAAATCCAGTAACTAAAAATAAATGTCTTAAAACGCAAATAAAAACAAATTACACTTAAATGGGATGATCAGGTGAACAAACTGAATGAGAACAAGAGAAACCATTAACAGCCATAATATCCAAACTATTTACAATCTATTCAACATTGACCCTGATGTTCCAGAACTAGATCATGTTCACTGGATTGGATCGCCAAAGGAATTTTCGGCCTTTCTGAACTTGCCATACTGCGACGTGCTGCTGATCGAGAGACAGGGGAGAGTCGCACCACAGTGACTGTGCCCAGCCTTGGCCCACATCAACCATCTGCTTGCAGCTGAGTCATAAACTGTTCAGAACTGTATGAGGCTACCTTCAGTTTCATACAGGACACGTGAGTACTGGCTTGCCAACCAGAAAACGCTGCTGTCAAATTTTCCCTATTGGAGTATTATTTTCGTGTCGGATTTTCTCTGATGAATTATAATTTGTTCTTATTGAAAGTGCCAGCCAAAAAGTTTGTTGCATGGAGTAAAAGCAAGCTTGCATATCTGTAAGTGCACAAACGCAAGATCCTGGGCATTGTGTCATCAGGCTTGCAACTGGTGTAAAGTTTACCTGGGCAGACTCCCCCTCTCAGGTGGGGGATGGACTTTCTTCAAGTCACATGTGCATCAAGCAACCTATCAGGTATACACAGCCCATGATGTCATGACTGTGGAGTACCTCAGAGATTATCCCTCACAATGGCTGAAAGTATATTGAAACTTTGCTGATCTGCTGCTGAGGGTAGTGGGAGACTCTACAGTACAGTAGGCCTTGCTGAGACTTTGTGTGTGAGTGCTGGGAGGCTTAACCTACCATCTCTGCAGAAAGACCTAGACCAGAGATCATATTGCCGACGGTGACACACTAAACATATTAGAAGTAGTAATCCTGAGGCTGATCAAAACTGGGAAGGCGGCTCCCAGTGAAATCAGGTGCTAACAACCTAAGAGACAGTTCAAAGCATACCACTGAAGTGAGCACCCACATCTCCTAAGTTGATGAAGAGAGCAAATATAGTTTATTCAAACATGTCTTGACATGTTTTGTCTGAGTTTAAAGCATGGGTACTGGTACTAGTTGATCTCCGGGTGGTGTCCAAGAGTTATTGGGGAGGGGAGTTGGTACTACATCCCAGGGGGTAGTATTCTACTTGTTATCAGGCCCACTATTTCTTTCTCTAGGTGAAAGCACCACACTGTTTCCCTTGTTCCCCGTCTGAACCAAACCCCCTATCTGAGGAGTTTAATGAGTCCAGGCCCCTCAACCTTGCTTGGCCCCCATGGGTGCAAGGCAGGGGTAGTAACCAAGAAAGTAACATCTGTAACATCTGCACAGCATCCCGGTGACACTGCTGTTTGTGAATTATCTACCTATGGCATGTACAGTACTGATATAAATGTCCACCTATATGCAGATAAGACAGTGTTGCACACTAGCGATAGATCCCTGAGGGACCTAAATAAGCAGGTACAGTGTGTATTTAATAAAGTGCAGCATTAGATGTTCGCAAACAGACTGCTATGAAATGCGAAGAAAACCCAAGTCATCTCTTCAAATAAACTGGAGACCAAGCATACTTTAATATCTATATAACTGAAAGGGAGGGCCTAGAAAAAACCCAAAGATTCAAGTATTTGGGGGTATGAAAAGATCCCTGTCTAGCCTTTGATCAGCACATAGAACGTGTAGCAGAAACCATCAACCAAAAGATCCCCATGTGTGATGCCCCATGGCTGCCTTACAATCACACATCAAAGGCACCATCCCTCACTAACAGAACAGAAGCATCAGTGCTCCCCACTGGTCTAGAACTTTCCCGATCGCTGCCTCGATTAAACTAGATATACAGGTGCACCTGGGTAGGACAGGTATAGGGCACAATTTATTGTTTGCAAACAAGGATGTCATGTAAATCAGGACTTTGTAGAAGATCGCTACTGAACTACAAGTTGCCAGTCATTTCCCTCACCTCTGATCTAAGTTGGCATGGTGATGCTGTCAGAGGGTAACTGGGTGATGAATCAGGGTCAGATTTCTTATGAAGAAAGCCCAAAAGCTCCTGCACTTGTGACGGACTTGATTAACACAGGCACTTTTTTTTTAATTCTTTTGATAGCCAGGTAAGACCCACTAGGCACAAGCACCTGTTTTCAGGGGTGATCTGGGAGCACTGGGGAGGTTAATGATTTGCTCAGAGTCACACAATATACAAGTGGAGGTTGTGGGAATCAAACCCAGGTCTGCTGGACGTACTGTACCAAGCTCATTCACAGCTCAATATTCTACTAGGCTATACTGCTAGCCCATAATCACATGCCAGCCTTTGCCACCACTAATTGTTTGTCGAATGACAGACTTCCCAGAGCCTACTTTGACTGACAGCTCAAACTACCATTCACAGCTGTGGATTCCAGTGAACAGCAGCGGCTGTTTCAGATCCAAGTCAGTCTGCTAAACAGACTGCTGCCTGTGTGCTGTTGAAAGAAGCAGCTGGACATTCTGAAGCACAGAGACAGGCTGTGCAACTGCCAGAGACAGAGCAAAAGTGAGAAGCAATATCCCTGTTACAGCAAGGAGGTAATCATGTACTATAGGAGAACAAGACGGAAGGCTGCAGTGACATGGAGATTCTTCTGCCGTGCTGCAGCTGGGTATTGCAACAGAAACTTCCTGACCGGTACCCTAGCCAGGTAATGGTTAGTGCCACCACTTGGGATTAGATGGCAAGATGTGCTGGGTGAGGCAGAGTGACTCAGAGACTCACAGAAGGAGCTGCCCTGTGAATCAGAGATTTGCCCCTGATTCTTGATGTCAGGAGAAGCCTGACCTAACCAGAGGGAAAGAAAACTTCTCCACTGACACCAACGACCATCACAGACAGAAGAGAACTATAGATAGTCAAATCACCCAGAGAGAGATTTGCTGTGAGCTTCTTTTCAAGCCCTGGAATGTGAGGGAAAGTCTCTGGTCTGAGAAATCATGAATAACCTCAGAGTTAGCCCTACAATCACAATCTGTATGTAACCCTCCCACCAATGGGTGTTCCTAAAATGTCTTTCTGGACTTGCCTAATGCCCACTGCCAGGCTCGTGTTCTGTGCTTAAACAGTTTAAATGTGCTTGCATGCGAGTGGCCTGTTAGCCTCCATGACTGTCTCTTTAAGAGGTATCTATCTCGTAGTTTATAATTAATCTGGGTGGGGGCCGAGTGGTTTCAGGCTCGAGTCCCGCCTGGGCTGCCTTACAGCCGCTTCCTTCTGCCATCACTAATTATGCAGAGGAAGCCCTACTAGGAACTGTGTTTGCTGGTTATCTGCTTTAATAATAATAATGTAGTAGTTTGTCTAACCTGCCTTCCTTTGCAGCATGCACTGTTTTGCTAAGAGCCACCATTTTGGTTCTGGACTGCCAGTTTGGACTAATCAGTACCGTGGGGAACCTTAAAATGGAGATTGTCCCCAGAGGTTTTGTGGGAGCGAATTTCTGTGGGAATTGTAGTTTTTACTGTTTGGCATCTAAATGGACCTGGAGGGGGAGCCCTTTCTGTGACAGACAGATGGATCAACCAACCGAACCTTTTTGATCACTGGGAAATCCCAGAGCTGCCTGCAGCAGTGTGTCAGTGTGGAGTTGGAGTGCAGAGAGTGAACAGCTTGAGTAATTTGAGCAGTTGCTCCTGCATCGTAGCATGGGGGATTCGGCGGGAAGGCTGTGTCTGGCCTGTCTGCTACCATCTCATGTGAAGAAGTCTGCAATCTAATATCGGACTTTATCCGAAATTGCTGTTACTGTGACCAGAATCCTGAATTGTGAAAGAGTGAATTTCGTCTGGTGTGGACCGAAGGCTTGCTTCTGGAGAGATTGGCCCATCAGGACTTTGAGAGAACCACAAAGCGTACAGTTTGAGCAGAGACACTGCCTAATTGCAACCGGAAAGTCATCCGAACTGTGGTACCTAGCTATTCTTACTATAATTGTGCTAAATGTGTGGTGTGGGTCACAATTTGGTTCCCTACACCCTTGATTGTGTCACATTAGCTGGAAGCTGCATCCAGCATCCAGCATCCAACCAGACTGAAGTCCAAACTGTTCACCTGGTCTGGGCCTCACCATCTCGGCCTAGATTGCCGCTCAAGCCGCAGAGATTCATCTGACAAAAGACCTGCTTGGGGATTCAGCTCCCTGCTCAACACCATCGAACAGAATCGATCACCACTGTGCATTGTGTGGGCCTGCTTCCACTGGCAAACAGCATACCATCCTGAGGTCTTCATCTCATCAATCCTGCCTCCTGGTCTGGGTAGCGTGAGTAACCATCAGGGTAGCTCCTTGCAACAGAGCTCAAATCAATGTGTGTCATCTGATTTAATTGTTTTGGTTGATCATTATGAACTGAGCCATGTGGCTATGGAATACAAATTGTGAGTTAAAGTGCATGTTGTTTTTCTTTCCTAAGAGCCCCAACAACAGCTGCAGTGCCGGCCTACCCCGGGCAACGCTTCAGGCTAGCCTGCATAACAACTGGGTACCCAGAGTGTGTGTGACTGTGCTAGAGGGACTCTTAGTGCATGTATGTTTAACCTAACTAAATCAGATCTGAAATCAAATACTAGATTGCTGCCCCACCTTTGTTCACGTCCCCTGAATAAATCAGATCCTATTCTTTTTGCATTTAACCTGGCTATTGTGTACCTTTGTGGAGGGGATACTGTATTGCCATTGTACTATTCCATTGTAGGTTTTGTTTTACAGGGGGTCTCCAGGGCCAGTGCAGCTGATCCAGCCCTGGTGGTAAGTGTGGCAAAAGTGGGTTCAATATTGTATTCTTATGTTAACTGTGATTGTTTATCTGCTGACCAGTATAGGCCACTAGAGGGGTAGGGGGGCATCATTGTCCCGGACAGCTGTACCCAGAGCAGCTACGCTACCCTTAAACTTACCTTCTGGGTGGAGGCACCAGTTCACCGAGCTCAGGCCCCTCAACCTGCTCCTAGTCACGCAGGCAGGGGTAGTATTCTTTGGGATAGTGCCACTAGGGGTTACATGTATCATAGTTGGGAAGCATTTGAAGGAGTACTCCACCCTCATATCTTGCAAATTTTGTTTGTTTCCTTGTCAACAGACAGCTCTTTCCATGTAGCTGTTGGGAATATATGTGTTTGCTTTAGTTTATTTTCACTGTTTATAGTAGTCCCCTGCAACTATCCTGGAAGTCACCATTTTTTGGTTATTGAACTCTCATTGCCCCTGAGAGCTGTATTAGCTCATGAGAACATGATATCAGAGCACCCATTTACAGCATGTATCTCTATGCTGAAAGTACAAATACCCTGAAAAAAAAACTCTCTGGAAACACACAAATTGAATGCAATTTAAAAGAAAAAACCTAGCATTACATCAAAGATAGTTTGCAAAGCAACTTGAGGGTAAATGTGGTATTTCACACCTTGCTGCAACTTGTTTTGTTAAACTCAAAATAAGCAGACAAGCACATTGTGGAGTTTAAAGGGTGCTGACACATTGGGCTCAGTTGTCAAAGGGCCTTTAGACTGATGCAAACTGTGGCAAAAAAAGGCAGCTTGCATCAAAGCCTGGTGGGCCTGGGACCCTGCACCCAATTCTGTATCGGGCAGGGTCCCAGTCAAAGTTCCATGGCTTGTGGCAACCATGGCCATGCACCAAACAGACAATGCATCCAGAGGGTTTGCTGCAAGCTGCAGGGGGTGGGGGGGGACTGTGCACCAGTCTAGGACATCGCTGGTGGTCTAGCGGCCCCCCCAGCCTTGATCCCCTTATCATCATACTTATATGTCCCTGGTGGTCTAGTGGTCTTCCCCAACTCCAATATGCCCATAATGTTAAATTTTATTAACTTCATTCGCTGGTGGTCTACCCCCTCACCCCAATATGCCTGTAAATAAAACTGTACATAAGTTCATTCCCTGGTGGTCTAGTGGTCTCCCCCCAAGCCCCAATATGCCCATAAACAAAAATGTACATGAATTCATTCCCTGGTGGTCTAGCAGTCTCCCCCCCACCCCAATATGCCTGTATATCACAATGTTAATTAAATTGTTTGCTGGTGGTCTAGTGGACCCTCACCCCCTATCCCGACAGGTAGTGCCCACCACCTCACTCTCCCCAGCCCGAACACTGAGCCTGCAACCGGCACAGCCCTCCTCTTACCACCACAGCTGGCTGCTGACTGAACTGTCATTGAGTGCATACTGTATAATACAGGATGTGCTCACTGATTAACAGCTCAGAGCTGTCAGTTAATGAGCACGTACTGTATTATACAGTATGTGCTCACTGATTAACAGATCAGAGCTGTCAATCAGTGAGCACGTACTGTATTATACAGTGCAAGCTCAGTGACAGTTCAGTCAGCAGCTGGCTGTGGTGGTGAGAGGAGGGCTGTGCTGGTAGCTGGCTCAGTGTTCGGGATGGTGGGGAGCAGGGTGGTGGGCACTACCTGCTTGGGAGAGGGTCCATTAGATCACTAGGGAACAATTTTATTAACATTGTCATATACGGGCATATAGGGGCAGGGGGAGGGGGACTGCTAGATCACCAGGGAATTAATTCATGTACTGTTTTATTTATGGGCACATTGGGGCAGGGGGTGCTAGGCCACCAGGGAATGAAGCTAATAACAGTTTTATTTACAGGCAGATCTGGGCTTGGGGGGGACCGCTAGACCACCAGGGAATGAATTCATGTACAGTTTAATTTACAGGCATATCAGGGCAGGGGCCATGGCTCATGGTGAAGGAGGGCTCTGAGAGTGGCACGAGGGGTCAATCCCTTCTGGAGGGTGAAATTCTATGTACCCTTAGACCAGCCTGGCTGGTCTAGGGGTGCTTAGAATTTCACCCTCTGGGAGGGTTTTGAGAATCCTGATTTAGAGGATGGGGGCACTTGAGTCTGCTGCATGCCCCCTAGCACCATGCTGCAGCTCATTTCATGGTGAATGGATGGTGCAAGCCCCATTCTGTACACACAGCCTGTGGTTGATGCAGGCTGCCTTTGTGAATCATTCCCTGCACATCTTTTGGTGCAAGAGGCACTTTGAACCATTCCTTGTGGTGCAAGCCCCTTGTGCCATGCTGGGAGCTTTGAGAATTGGGCCCATCATGTTCTCATATGCTAATGTAGTTCTCCGGGACAGAGATTTCAATGACCAGAAAATGGAGCCCACCAGGATTGTTACAGGGGACTGGTATACACAGTGAAAATAAACAAAAGCAAGCACAGATATCCACAACAGCTACACAAAAGGAGTTATCTGTTGATAAGGAAACAGATAAAATTAACAAGATATGAGGGCGTAGTACTCCTTTAATGGACTAGGCCAACTGGCTGGGAGTTAGAAATACCTCAGATGAGGTTTATGAACATTTGGGTTTGGGAGGTTTATTTCTGCACAGCACTGCTAACTTTTGTTTGACTGCACCACCACCAGCTAACTACATGCAACATGATCTGGCCTACACCGTTTCCATGGCTGGGGACCCAGTGAAGCACAGGCACTTCCTAGGTAGAACTAAGGGTATTACACTGGTACTGGTGGGGAGAAGGTAGTACCCCAGTACAGTAGGGCTGATTAAGTACTGTACTGTTGTAACCCCTAGATGGCACTATCCCAAGGGCTACTACCCCTGCCTGCTTGGCTAGTAGCAGGTTAAGGGGCCTGAGTAATCAAACGGGTGCCTCCTCCCAGAGGTCAGGGTTGTTAGTGGTCAAGCTAACCTGGGCATAGCCCTCTGGGACACTGTAACCCCCCTCTTTCCCTTCTAGTGGCCTGAACAATATACAATAATTACTTTCACAATGGCCCTTATTCACCAGGCAATTACCCACACTGTTTGCACTTACCACTAGGGCTGGTTCCTCTAGCTTGACTCTGCAGACCCCCCTGTAAAACAAGGTTAAGCACAGCAAATAGCAACAGTACAATACTTTTGGCACAAACTGGAAACACAATCAGGTTAAATGCAAACAAAGTTAAATCTGATTTATTCAGGGGACTTGAACAAGGGAGGGGCGTAAGCAGGTTGATTTGCTTAAAAGCTATATTAATCAGACAGTTATACTTGGCAGAAGACACCAGGAGAAAGGACTGCTGTGTGACTGGACTTCTCTGCTGGGACTAAAGAAGTAGAACTCTTGTACTTGGACCTTTAATTTAGGGTAAAAAAAAACAAAACTAATAAACAAAACAAAAAAAAGTGTATGTTTGTCTGAGTTAACTGAACTGAATGGTTATCTGAACAGTTATCTAGGTGTAAATCTCAGGTGATTGAAAGGACTTGATAGCTGTGAGGTTTAAATTATTTGTAGAAAGATCTAGTAAGTAGGGGGAGTGGCTTAGCTAGAAGGAAGCTACATTTAAATACTGCCTTAGAAAGATTCTGCTAGTAGCTTGGCAGAAGACACCAGGAGAAAGGACTGCTGTGTGACTGGACTTCTCTACTGGGACTATATTGCAGTGGCTGTAGAGCAGCAGTCTTCCAGGAGACGTTCTGGAGGATGCGATGTTGTCCCATCTGCAGGCACCTCTCTGGGCTGAGGGAGGAGGTTGCTCATCTCCAGGCTGAGTTGGCCAGGATTTGTGGGACCTCCTTTTCCATCCAGGGACCACCAGTGCCACTGCCGTTGCCTCACAGGTTGCCAAGAAAAAGGAGCGGTTGGACCACAGTGGGCTCAGGAAGGGTGAGGGTGGTGGAACAGAGGTGCATCCCTCCAGTTGTACCTCTCCACAATTCCTATGCCATTCTGGCAAAGTGTGGTTCCTCTATGGAGGCACCCGCAGTGGAGACCAAGGAGGATGCTGGGAACCTCCACAAAGGAGGCCCACAGGAAGGTGGCAGGGGACCCCACAGGGGAAGGAAACAACTCCTGGTGGGGGACTCCATTGTTAGGAAGGTAGAACTGGGGGAGGAAGGGGAGAGGGAGGTAAGGTGCCTGCCTGGCGCCATGGCTTGGAAGGACAGGAAGCGAATCCTCAGGATTGTGGGAGCAGCTGCACAGGGGAAGGAGCTGGATGTCATTGTCCACCTAGAGACAAATGACCTGGCTAAGAAAGGGATTAGAGAAGTGCAGGAAGAGTTTGTGGAATTGGGGAGGGGCCTTAGACAAGCAGCACGCACAGTAACCTTCTTGGAGGTGCTGCCCATCTATGGCGTAGGAGAGGCTAAGGTGTTCTGCACCATGGGATTCAATCAGTGGTTGAAAAACTGGTATGAAGCTCAGGGATATGGCTTCATTGGGACTGGGGGTCCACCTGGAGTGATGCAAGCCTATACTGGCATGATGGGCTGCATCTGTCCAGGAGGGGAACCAGGATCCTAGGTGATAGATTTAAATGCTTCATTGGCAAGCATTTAAACTAGCCAAGGGGGGAGGCACTGGAAAGGAGCAGGGAAATCCTAGCCCCCCAAAAAAAATCACGGTAGTAAGTGCAGTAAATACCAACATAGAGGCGTTGATAGGGAGAAGGGAAGGGGTAAATGGAGAAAGTGACAAAGGCAAGAAGGACAGGGATGGGGCAAAAAGGAATAAGGCATCAGGAAATGGAGAGTAATGAGTACCAATGCCCATAGTCTGGGCAACAAGCTCCCTGAGCTGGTGGCCTTGATGGAAGAGGGATGCCTGCATATCGTAGCAGTCACAGAAACATGGTACACAAAGAACCATGACTGGGATGTTAACATACCAGGGTACATAACCTACAGGAGAGACAGGCAGGGGAGAAGAGGGGGAGGAGTAGCTCTCTATGTAAAGGAAGGGATAAAAGCAACTGAACAAAAGAGTAAACAGGGAGGAGAGGAGGCACTGTGGGCCACCTTGGAGACTGGAAAGGGTACCACAATCTGCACATGGGTTGTGTACAGATCCCCATGTCAGGGGGAAGGGAGGGAATGGACAAGGATATGATAGAAGGCATTCTTAGAGTGGCAGAGAAAGGGGAGATACTGTTGATGGGAGACCTGAATATGCCAGATGTTAACTGAGGCACATTTGCTGCAGCCACATCCAAGAGCAGGGCCATTCTTGATGCCTACAGGTGGCAGGCCTCAGACAGCTAGTTTTGGAACCCACTTGTGAGGGAGCAATCTTAGACCTCATACTCTCAAATGGGGGCAGTGAGAGGATCTCAGATCTAGAAGTGGGTTGCCATCTGGGAACAAATGACCATCAGACAGTGTGGTTCACGTTAAACTCAGCTACAGAGTCAAGCCATACAAAAGTGAGGGTACTGGACTTCAGGAGGGCTGACTTTGGCAAGACGGAGAGTGCCTCAGAAAAGCACTAGCAAACAGGCTAGAAGGAGGTGGAGCAACAATGGGAATTATCAAACTGCCATCACAGAGGCAACAAGCCTTTGTGTGAAGCAATAAACAAATCAAAATGAAAGAAAGCCACTATGGTTCTCAAAAGAGGTGGCTGTGAAAGTCAGGAAGAAAAAGATAGCATTCCAGAAGTATAAGAAAACACAGAAGGAGCAGGACAGAGAGCTGTACCAGTTAAGGCAGAAGGAAGCAGGAGGGAAGTCAGAATAGCAAAGGCCCAAACTGAGGAAAAGATAGCCAACTCAGTTAAGAAGGGGATAAAACCTTTATAGGTACATGCGCAGCGAGAAAGACAAAGGAGGATAGTGAGGCTGAATAGAATGAACGGTGGGTGGGCAGAGGGGACAGTGAAAGCAGGATACTGAACAAATATTTCTGCTCAGTATTCACAAAAGAGGAGGGGGAAGTGCCTAATCCAATTAACAGAAGCACTCTTGATAGGGGGGTCGATCCCAGTCCTTTCACAGAAGAAAGGGTCCTACAAGAACTCCTAAAACTGAAGGTGGACAAAGCAATGGGGCCTGATGGAATTCACCCCAGAATTCTAAAAGAATTAAGGGGGGAACTAGTGAAACCACTGGCTACTCTTTTTAATAAATCATGGGAGGATGGTGTGGTACCCGAGGACTGGAGAAAGGTGTATGTGATTCCCCTTCACAAAAGTGGGACCAAGACAGAGGCAGGAAACTACAGACCTGTCAGTTTGATCTCTGTGGTAGGGAAAGTGATGGAGTCACTTCTGAAGGAAAGAATAGTTGAGTACCTAGAGGCCAGTGGGGCACAGGACCCAAGGCAGCATGGGTTCACAGCGGGAAGGTCATGTCAGACTAATCTGATAGATTTCTTTGACTGGGTGACCAAAGTAGTAGACCAGGAGGGGCTGTGGACATGGCTACCTAGACTTTAGCAAGGCATTTGACACAGTCGCACACAAAAGATTAATAGTCAAATTAACCAGCCTGGGAGTGGGTCCCAGGGTGGTAGCCTTGGTAAAACATTGGCTGGACAACAGGACACAGAAGGTAATTGTAAATGGAGTCCACTCTGAAGAAAGAGGGGTTACTAGTGGGGTACCGCAGGGTTCAGTATTGGGTCCAGTCCTTTTTAATGTCTTCATAAGTGACATTGCAGAGGGACTGGAAGGAAAAGTATGCGTCTTTGTAGGTGCCACAAAGATCTGCAACAGGGTTGATATACAAGAAGGTGTGGAAAGGATGAGAAGGGACTTGGCAAGGTTGGAGGAATGGTCAAAAGTATGGCAGCTAGGATTCAATGCAAAGAAGTGCAAAATAATGCACCTGGGAAACAAGAACCCAGGGGAAGAATACACAATGGGGGGGTAGTAACAACAACAAAAAAGGAAAGGGACCTGGGGGTAATCATATCAGATGACCTTAAGGTTAGCAAGCAATGTGAGAAGGCAGTAGGGAGGGCTGGGGGTATACTGGGATGCATAGGGAGAGGCATCACCAGCAGAAAACAGGAAGTTGTTATCCCTCTGTACAGACAGTTGGTGAGACCCCATCTGGAGTACTGCGTCCAGTTCTGGAGACCCCATCTCTGCAAGGACATAGACAGGATAGAGGCAGTCCAGAGGAGGGCAACTAAAATGGTGCAGGGTCTGCAAGAGAAGCCATATGAGGAGAGACTAAAGGAGCTTAATATGTTTATCCTTGAGGAAAGAAGGAGAGGGGGGACATGATAGAAACTTTTAAGTACCTCAGTGGAATCAACAAAGTCCAAGAGTTTAGCATCTTTCAGAAAAAGAGATGTGCAAGAACAAGGGGACACAATTTAAAGATAGAGGGGGGTGGTTCAGGGGCAATGTGAGGAAGTATTATTTCACAGAGAGGGTAGTGGATGCATGGAACAGCCTTCCTGAGGAGGTTGTGGGGTCTAAAACTGTGGGGGAATTCAAGAATGCATGGGACAGACATAAGGCAATTCTTGTGGGGGGTAGGAAGAAATAGGCTGTTGGTTAACTAGGATCTGCAGCCTATCCTGTAGGTATGGAAATGGGCAGACTAGATGGGCCAAGCGGTCCTCATCTGCCATCAAAGTCTATGTTTCTATATAAGTTCAGAGTCCCTACACAGTCACACACTCTGGGTACCCAGGTAGGAAAACGGTGGGCTAACCAGGAACATTGCAGCTGGTTGGGGCCCTGTGATGGAAGAAAGCAACATGCACAACACACACTATTTGTAATCTGGAGCCAGAGGGCTCAATTCGTGAAAGAAAAGGCAACAAGACAATCGGATGACAACACTTTTAGATTTAGCTATTGTTGCAGGGAGCTACCCTGATGTTTACTCACGATACTGAATACTGGACACAGGCAGGACGAAACTGAGACTGCAGGCCGTTGAGCTGGAGTGCCTGGAGAAGCAGGGCCCACATGAATCACCGAGGCGTTGTTCCTGTTCAAGGTGTTGAGCAGGGGGCTGATCCCCAGGCCGGTCTCTTGTTGATGACTTTCTCTGCAGGTGCATATCAGATCAAAGACTCATTCAACAAAAAAATCTTTAAACAAAAAACACGAGTATATAATTACAAGAATAATGTGCTGCTACGTTAATATTTGAAGGGGGCTACCTAATTGAGAGAAATTCTCTCTATGGGTGGTTTTCCTTTTAGGAACCAGGCCACTCAGGGTTCGTCACAGTGTGATGTCTGCATGTCCCACATGCTTATCTGTTGGCCCGGCCCCTTCCTTCTACCTTCAAAAAGAAGGTGAGTTTAGCAGAGAGATTTGGTGTTTACTCTATTGGTGTTCACTCGCATGGCGATTGTATTAAGGACACTTTTGCTCTCAGCGATGAGTTTATCTACCGAGAATTAACTCTCCTAACAGCATTTAATAAGGTAAAAGTCATGTCAAACATTTCAACTTTGTAATCTAAAGCATGGATTTAAGAATCCGGAATGAAATATATACACTGAATACGCGTTTTTTTGTGTATGCTCTCAACTATAAAAACGAAGTGGAGCACTTCTAACTGATTTTTATGAATGGGTTGTTCTTCTTATAGCAACAAATCAAAGTAAGGCTTTCTATAGACATAGTCACACTAATTCAGTTTTCTTTATGCTGAAATTTATTGTTACTAAAAGAATGTTTTTCTTTTGAATTAGAGAAAATAAAACTTATATGAAGAGAGAAGATTTTTCTCTTTGGACCACCCCTCCCCATTCACTTTTTGCGTATGCTTCGAGGTATTTGTGTATGTACAACTCGTCTGAGATTTGTGGACATCAAGAAAGAAAGTGTCCTGTTATGAATTATGATTTACTAAATGATTCGTTCAGGTTAGTTCTCCCTGTACATTTAAGAATATTAACTTGTGTACTTAAACTGGGAAGATATACAAATGTGTTGTTTCACTTAAAGTTGTTTATATCTGATTTTTTTCAGATTTGGATTTTGTACTTTGGATGAAATTATATAAAGGCTCTTTGTCTGAAGAAGGAACTATATTTGTTCTGAAACGTTACGACATATGAAAAAAAAATTTGGAGCCAATGTTGAACCTGTTCTGGAGTTTTGTGAAACCAATAACACTTATAACTAAATACAAAATATGAAGAAATTATGAAGAAACAGATTTATAGAAGATTTCTTATTCAAGAAATATAAAAGAAATAATTTAAGATACAAAGTATTTCTTCTTTTCTGAGGGCTTGAGTTTAAAGTTTTTTTGAACTATTCCAGTGTAGCAGGGCCTAGGCAAACGGAAATGGACACGGATTCAGTCCGTGGAGCTGGATACAGCCTCCAGCAAGCAAAACACAATTCAGACACACAGTGGGGAACCAAATCACGACCCACTATAAGCACACAGCACATTTACATGTAAGGAAATTCCACTGTACCAGGCAAATGGCTCTCCGGTCGCAATTACAGAGTTTCTGCACAATCCAGGAGTTCAGACATAGCTGGAAGTCCTGACAGGCTGATCACATTCAACAAATTTTCGGTCTTCTTCAGGTTAAAGCTTAGTCACAATTCAGTAGCTTAATTCACTCGCCAAATTCGGATTCAATTTCAGTTCCAAAAAAAAGTGCAAGTTCCCTCTGAAGAACAGCAGGCAGGTATGCAGGCCAAACTCAAGCCTTTCCACAGTTCTCCCGCGCTAATCCACAATGGATTACTGCTCAAACTATCTCGAGCTGTTACTTCTTCACTTCCCAACTCAGATCTAACTGAAACTGCAAGCAGTGTGGGACTTTCCCCAAGATCCAAAAGGTTTGGTTGGCTGATTTGTCTGTCAGTCACAACAAGGGCTCTCCCTCTAGGTTATTTTGGGTGCCAAAAGCCCAAAACTACAACTCCTGCAAGTTTTAGCCCCACCAAGTCCCTGTAGGCAGGCTCTATTTTAGAATCCCAAATGTACTGATTGGCCCATTCTGCAGTCCAGGACCAAGATGATGGAAACAAACAGATCAGTCCATGCTGCAAAGATGGCAGGTTAGAACAAACTGCAATATTATTACTATTCTAACAAATGATCAGCAAACAAGTACATCTTCTTACAGAACTTCCTCTCAGTTTAATTATGACTGCAATCTAGGCAACTCTTAAAGAGACAGTACACAGGCTATACAGGCACTCTCTGGCAATACATTTAAACTGCTAAAACGCAGGATGCCAGCCTGGCAGTGAGCATTTAAGTAAGTTCAAGGAAGACTTTTCGGGAACCCCCATTTGTAGGGGTTACACCTTTCCTTGCCTGGAGAAAACGTGGTGTCTGCGTCAAGTCTGTACCATCATGCATCAGTTAACATAAACTTATTACTTTACTATACATAGTCACTACACTTCACAATACTTATCCATAATTACAATGCTTATGCACATTTCATACATGTGATACTGATTCCACTATGATTAACATACTTGGCAGTGAGCATTTAAGCAAGCTCAAGGAAGACTTTTCGGGAACCCCCATTTGTAGGAGGGTTACACTGTGAATGTGTGATTTGGGAGTGGGTTGCTGTTAGTGGGCTGAGCCTGGGAGGGCACATAAGCACAGTCCAGGGAACATTCATATTTGGTTGCACCTTGAATGGAACAGAAGAGAGGCCAGTACCTCTTTTACTTTTCTCTGGGTGGAAGCACCATGCTATTTTTTATCTTTAGTCTTGGATAAGAATCCCCCAACCAGGATGTTAAAGGACTCAGGCTCTTCAACCTTGTTGAGCTCCCATGTCAGGAGTAGCTACCATGACATCCATGGGAGCCTGGTGACACTGTATTAAGGTAGTGTCTCAGACACCTGAGACACCCTGGGATACAGGCCTTATACTCGCTATACAGATACAAGCACTGCCTGGGCATGTGAACCAGAAAATAAATCCTAATGCAATGTCTTCTCCCCACTTAAGAGTGCGCTGATGTGGTCTCCTAGATGGCATGCCAAACTGCATCAGCTAAGTGCGTCATTTACAAAGAAGCATGCAGGTTTACACTGGCTGTGTGTCATAGGACACATCTCTGTGACCTATATAATCACTTTGCATGCAATCTCTCAAGGATAGAAGAGGGTTGTACTGGATATTGTGTACATGAAACAAGTGCAACATTTTTTTTTTACTTCTTTAAAAAGTTATGACATTTTTCATGCCTATCAATATACTTTGTCATTATTTATTTCATTTATTTATTTGTTTGTTTGTTTACCAGGTGAGTGCACTGATCCATTGGATTGTTTTCAGGCACAAACTGGGCCATAAAGATGGCACAGTACATAGTACACAGGATACAGGTGCAAAAGATAAATGATAGCAAGTGGTTGCAATACAAAGGTGACACATTTAAGTACAATAAGACTATACAAGTAGAACCAGTTTTTGGGCAAAATTGGGTATAAAGTGAACACAGAGATTCAGTGGCAGCGCAGTGCCCAGCATAATACAATCCAGTTACAGCAATTTCCAGATACAATAAGCCCAAATCAACAATTTTCAGGGTCAGTTTGAGTAGTCCAGCTTCCCTTAGGCAGGGTCTGTCAGTCAACCAAGGCTGGGCAAATACAGGTGACTGTTGCCACTAGGGAAGTCTTGTAGTGGGACTTGAGTTGGATGTGTGAATCCAGGGTCTGTAGGGGGCAGATAGGCTGTGCCAAAGGTTTTGTGTAGCTGAAAAGTAGGCCTTCTGGCTCATGCATGTGGTTACCTGTGGGCACTCTAACATAAGGCTAAAGGAGTTCTGGAGGCCACAGTGGCAAGGCTTTGGTTTGAGTAGGGGGGAAGGGATACCTCTCAAGGCAGCCTGGTAGGTAGTCCCAGCGGGCCTGTGGGGGGAGCCATCCTAGGGTCTGGTAAGAGGAGCAGTGATGTGTGGAGTGGGGTGCCATCAGGGCAAACCTACAGATGCCGTTATAGGCTGTGCTTAGTCTGGAGAGTCATGAGGATGAGGTTTGTGTGTAGATGGGACAGCAGTAGTCCAGCACAGAGAGTAAAGTGCCCTAAGCAATGGTGAGTCCGACTTCTGGGACTAAATAATCCTTGAGTCTGTATCCAACTCCTACTTTCTGGTGCACGTGCCATACGGTGTCCAATGTGATCAGTGAATGTCAGAGCAGTGTCAAGGGTGACTGCCAGGTATTTGAAGAAGTCACCAACTCATGGGGTGAGCCATCAGGAGATAGGATATGAAGGTGGGACTAGTGTCCGCAGCTGCCCTACTAGCCTGGATTTCTATCTGTAGAGCATGACCTTAGTCTTCTTGGCATTAACCAGGAATCTGTTTATAAGGAACCATTGCTGGGCAGCACCAAAGTGGTCCGTGAGTGTGGCTGAAAGTTCTGCCAGGGTCTTAGCTCTTCAGTATAGGATAAGGTCATCAACATTTATTTATTTATTGAATTTTGTTGACCTGGTAAGCCCACTGGGTCTAGAAGTCCCTTTTTCAGGGGCGACTGGGGGGGAAGGAGGATACAGATGGTAAGCAACTGAAATTGAACCAGATTAAGCTGTTGGTATTTTTAGTGAATGGGATAAAGTATAAAGTAGCAAGTTGCACTGGACCACCAGGAATTATTTATATGTAACAGGGTGGTGAGCAGGGAACAGGAGAGGGGAGGGACCGACGAACCACCAATTTTCATGTTTATGTATGGGGACGGGGACTGCTGCAGGGGAGGAACCGCTGAAACACCAATATGTTTATATATGTATGGGGACAGGGATCAGGGCTAGGGAGGGACCACTACACCACCAGGGATTGTTAATGAGGT
This sequence comes from Neoceratodus forsteri, assembly GCA_016271365.2. Classification (NCBI taxonomy): domain Eukaryota; kingdom Metazoa; phylum Chordata; order Ceratodontiformes; family Ceratodontidae; genus Neoceratodus; species Neoceratodus forsteri. Next base: position 128,456,748 of record CM028135.1, on the reverse strand, counting down.
ACCAGGGAAGGGATCGGAGCTAGGGAGGGACCACTACATCACCAAGGACTGTAATGAAGTACTGGGAAAGGGAGAAAGGCTAGGGAGGGACCACTACACCACTGGGGATTGTTAATGAAGTACTGGGGAAGGAATCGGGGCTAGGGAAGGACCACTACACCACCAAGGACTCTTAATGAAGTACTGGGGATGGGATAGAGGCTAGGGAAGGACCACTACACCACAGGGGATTGTAAATGAAGTACTGGGAAAGGGATCAGGGCTAGGGAGGGACCACTACACCACCAAGTATTGTTAATGAAGTACTGAGGAAGGGACATGGGCTAGAGAGGGACCACTACACCACCAAGGGCTGTAATGAAGTACTGGGGAAGGGAGAGAGAGGCTAGGGAGGGACACTACAACACCAGGGATTGTTAATGAAGTACTGGGGAAGGAATCTGGGCTAGGGAAGGACCACTACACCACCAAGGATTGGTAATGAAGTACTGGGGAAGGGATAGAGGTTAGGGAGGGACCACTACACCACCAAGGAGTGTTAATGATGTACTGAGGAAGGAATAGGTACTAGGGAGGGGCCACTACACCACCAAGTATTGTAAATGAAGTACCGGGGAAGGGATAGGGGGTAGGGAGGGACCACTACACCACCAAGGATTGCTAATGAAGTACTAGGGAAGGGATAGAGGCTAGGGAGGGTCCACTACACCACCAGGGATCATAAATGAAGAACCAGGGAAGTGATCGGGGCTAGGGAGGGACCACTACACCACCAAGGACTGTAATGAAGTACTGGGGAAGGGATAGAGGCTAGGGAGGGACCACTACACCACCAAGGACTGTAATGAAGTACTGGCGAAGGAGAGAGGCTAGGGAGGGATCACTACACCACCAGGAATTGTTAATGAAGTACTGGAGAAGGAATCAGGGCTAGGGAGGGACCACTACACCACCAAGGATTGGTAATGAAGTACTGGGGAAGGGATAAAGACTAGGGAGGGACCACTACACCACCAAGGAGTGTTAATGATGTACTGAGGAAGGGATAGGTGCTAGGGAGGGGGCACTACACCACCGGGGATTGTTAATGAAGTACCGGGGAAGGAATCAGGGCTAGGGAAGGACCACTACACCACTGGGGATTGTTAATGAAGTACCGAGGAAGGGATTGGGGCTAGGGAGGGACCACTACACCACCAAGGATTGTTAATGAAGTACTGGGGAAAGGATAGGGACTAGGGAGGGACCACTACACCACCAGGAATTGTTAATGAAGTACTGGGGAAGGGATCAGGGCTAAGGAGGGACCACTGCACCACCAAGTATTGTTAGTGAAGTACTGGGGAAGGGATCGTGGCTAGGGAGGGACCACTACACCACCAGGGATTGTTAATGAAGTACCAAGTCAGGGACCGAGGCTAGGGAGGGACTGCTGAACCACCACTTTTATTTTATTCTGGCATGGGGACAGAGATAGGGGCAGGGGAGGGACTGCTGGACCACCAGGGTACCCAGCCCTTGACAGTGCTGCAGATGGGTCTGTGCACTGTTAAGGGCTGGGTTTCAGAAGCGTTAAACTGCGTTGCTGCTGGGGACTGTTTAGGCGCTTCTGAACACTTTCAATATTGTGCTGCGCCACATATGCATGAGAACCCTCATTTGCATGGGTGCAAGCCCTTAATGTGTCACTTGAGACACCAGCGGTTGGGGGTGTGTGTTCAACTGAGCCCTTTGAATATGGGCACACCCCTGACAGCTGGTGCTATTCCAGGTTAGCCCGGCACAAACCCAGTTTGTGCTGTGCTAACCTTTTTAAAATGGGAACCCTTGTCTTAAAAAATGTATAACTTTGGAACCGTTATGACTAGAGACTTAATTTTTTTAAAATGAAATCTGGGAGTCAGCTAAGTAAATACAGTGTTAAGATATAACTGCAGCAACCATATATTGATATAATGGTTCACAAAATGTTTAATGTCCTGTCATTTTTAACAACATATTATAGTATATCAACATGTATATGCATGTAGCAACACAGGAGAATTGTATCATTAGGGTTTATAAAGGCTGATTAGACTCCAAGCTTTCATTAAAAAAATATATTTTTTATGATTAACAGTTCAAATATTACAGCTTTCAAAACTACAGTTTCAAGCATCATAAAAATATCACATACAATTATTTTTGAAAATGATCAGAAGACACTAATGATTGTTCTGAAACTAAACACATTCTTTTCTAGTTTGTTTTTATTTATTTGTCTTTTGTTTACTGGGTAGGGTACACTAGGCAAATAAATGCTATTTACAGGTACGACCCAGGACAATACACAGGTATTGAACAGTCAAATACAGAGTACAAAGGTAACAAACAGTCATATACATCGTACAACTAAAAGACAGTTGGGAGAGTGACATCATTCCCTACCTGGCGGGAGTATAGGTGGAAGATTCTGGTCAGATTCTTCCATATCCCCTCCATAACAGCCCACTTTGCGGGGTATGGACAAGTGCTGGAGAGAATGTGAGGAAAGGAGTGACCTTTACCATATCTTCTGGGGATGCCCAAAAATTCAAGATTACTAGTCCCAGATCCATAGAAAGCTGTGTCAGACCTGGGGCCCAGGGGTACAAATGGACTTTAAAACCTGTATACTGGGGCTTCCACCCAGGGAGGTGCACACTAAAGGATACAAGGAAGTCTCTCATACAGTGTGCTTATTAGCTACAAAAGGCACCACCACCACTCATTGGTTATCTCCCACCTTACCCACAGTGACAGAATGGAGGTAGTGAATAGAAGTCATTGTGGGGATGGAAAGAATAACAGCAACTCTACTATTGACTCAAGAGAAGCTTAGAAAAGAATGGAGTAAATTGGATTCCTACCAACTCCCCACTGATGTACAAGTCAGGGACAGTGGGGGGAGAGGAGGAATCAGGTTGAAAGGGCTAAAAACCCACCCCACTGTAAATAGAAACACCCCTGAATGGAAGAGTTACAGCTGTTGCCCCAAGAACAAACTAGTAAAAAAGTTCCTCAGAACTAATAGAAAATAATACACCACAGACGTGAAAGTTAGAGGTTGGCAATTTATTTATCATTTTATCCAACTGGATAAAGGGTTATAACCCAGTACAGTTCTCTGTTTTCATATTCCATAAACATAGAGATTTAAAATACAGTTAATTATATTACAGATAGAATAATGGCTGTGTAGGTGGTTGTAATGAGAATATTACACCCCCAAGGTGTGGGATGTCACATAAACCCTTAGAGCAAAGCTTGAGGGATTTATTTAAGCAATAAGCCACGAGGGGGTGTGGGTGATCAGAGGATTTACCATGGCTGGAGTAGTTTTCCCACAAGGCGCACGGCGGTGGGTAAATCAGCGCGGCCGTGGTAAATCTCTCATCACCACCCCAGTGGCTTATTGTGGATTATACGCACTGCTTTTCATTATTTTTTAAAAAAAAGCAGTACTTGGTATAATGCTTAAATAAGCCAGGCAATTTTTGTTTTCTTCCATTTTAGTGATGCAGGGAGCTGCTGTTTTACAGTCTCCGCTTAGCGGGGAAACAAGATGGCGGTCGGAGTTCTGCGATTTCGCCATTGGATTACTTTTTTTTTTCAAGATGTGGCTGGCTGGCACCTTTTGCGGTGATTATTGGAGGATTTACAATGGAGGTAAGGTGCCAGCTTGCCGTTTTCATTGGTCGGTGTCCGAGGTCCATGGTATAATAAGGCATCCCACACTGAGGGTGTGTGTAAAATTTTAGTTTTACACACCCACCCAGCCTTTATTTTATATAATTGCTGGGGAGTGTTTCTTCGCCACAGCAGTTATATGAAATAAATAGACAGAGCCATGGACCGATTGGATGTCAGCACGGTCCAAAGCGACTGACAGAAAAAAAGTGTATCTTTTCCTTTTGCTTTAAAAAAAAAAGTTTAAGCATAACAGGAGAAAGAAATCTTTTCATTTTATTTTTAAAGTAACTTACCGCCGACTACTAGGGCAGTGAAGTCTTTGGCGATAAGCAATGGCCATGGGCAACAGCACAGAGTAAGGGAAGAGCGGCAGTTGGCACATTCGTGATCCAAGAGAAACCCGGCACATGTTTGCCATTATAACCAGCTAGTTATAATGGCAAATTATAACCTGGTTTCCCTTAGGGAAAAAACTCACCAGTTATTATAGTGCAATATATCATGCAGATGATTCAGCATTGTAGGTACTGTATAACTCTCACTGATGCTAATTGTAATAGGAATTGTATGCTAAAGACAATTATAGAGTTGAGATTTGAACAATGTGTATAATGAGACACTGTGCATGCTATGCTTGGCTCTGAACCTCGATACATCTGAAGTTATAAAAAGATACATAGTACAACAGAAGCCAGCAGAGCTGGTGAGCAACATGAAAACATGAGAAGCAGTGCTTGTATAATAAACAGCAATGGATGAATCTCTCACAGGAACATGATACAAATGACATACCTAAAGCAGATGGCCTAGGGGAAAGTTAGCCAGCTGAATACAAAACATGAAGGTGAACAACCAGCAGAAGAGCATAAATGGCCGAACCTAGAAGTGAGGTAAATATACAAATTCAAGTCAATAGTGCAATAGGAATGTCTGGACTCTGCCAGGAGCAGGAGCAAGTGTACGCTTCTTTTAAGTGTTTCCAGATTGCTCCTTTAAAGAGACCATGTAAGGGAATACTTTGGACGCTTAATGAAAGGTAATCCAGAACTTTAGGGAAAGATGGAAAAGGCATGTTCACCCATCTTGGTGGAGCATTTGGGAACATGAAGGAGGGATTTGGCTAAATATCTGAGTAAGTAGGGTTGGCAAGGTGAGTTGGGGAGGGTACAGGGTGGGGCAGGAGATGAGGATCATAATATCTTGTCAATAAAGCAGCCTAGGAAGTAGGACTGGGAAGCAGAAGGAGAGAGCCAGTTTGGAGAGGCACGCAGGGAGCAGTGGTGGGTTAGGTGAGGAGATGACAAAGAGAATTGACATATGTTATTATAAGTCACCTCACTTATGATGGGCAGATTTGGGGACATAAGTAAAGCTCAACTGATCATACTGAAGTCAAGTGAAAAGGACTCCCTGGGAGATGGAGAGTCTAGCCTTAGGAATGAGTGCTCAGTAGCCCAGTTCTGGAGTTGACTGTTTTGCAGGACAAGGTGACATGGAAGGATAAATCAAAGGGCAAGATCCAGGGTGATGCCTTGGTAATTAAAATCCTCCATGGTAAAGAGGAGGGAGCCATCAAGCCATTTGGATAGCAAGGGGTTCAGCACAGGTTTGAGTCTAGCCTGAGACTAAAATAACATGGCTTGAGTCTTTGAAGAGCTGACAGCTAGATTATTTATGATGAGCCATGCCTGTCCTGCGAAAAGTCCAGCTGTAGCTGGGATTTGATTTGGGAAATGGAGGTTGAGCTAAGGTATAGTACAATGTCATCAGCATACATGACTGAAGAGCAGTGGGTTGAAGTGGGGGGGGGATAAAGATGGAGAAGAGCTGGAGGCCGAGTATGGAGCCCTACGGGACACTGAGTTTGAAGTGGACTAGGGAACAAACAGCATTATTGAAATTTACATACTGCTGCCTATCTGAGAGATAGCTTAAGAACTCAGTAAGCAGCATGAAGGGAGTGGCCAGTTAAAATTAAGTTGGAGTGGAGAAGGAAAGGGTCAATGGAATCAAAAGTGTTTGAGACATCAGTGAAGATGGCCCCTGTGAGGGAGCCCTTATCCATGGCAGACTTGATATTTTTTAGCCAATTCAGCGTGGTGGTGGTGCTATGTTCTCTGTGAAAATGATGTTGATTAGGGGCAAGGCGATTTTGGTGCTGAAGGAGTTTTGTCAGCTTGGAGACAACAACCTTCTCAAGTAACTTGCTTACGATTGGGAGTAATACCATCAGTCTGTAATTATTTACCAGCTTGGGGTCACCCTTTTTGAGGACAGGTGTGACTTTAGCAATTTTGCCAGTGACAATCCCAGAAGCCAGGGATACATTAAAAATATGTGAGATGTGCAGGGCTAGGATGGGTGCGCCAAGCTGAAGAAGCTTGCAAAGGATCCTATCAGGGCCTGTACTGCTGCCAGTTGGTAGGGACTTCAGTAATTTAAGGACTTTATCTGGGGATACTAACTTTAACCAAAGGGGGGGTTAGTATTAGAGGGAGGTGAGGAGGACAGCTCTGATTTAGTGACTGAGGGACAGAGAGATGGGCAAAGTGGGCATTGAAGACACTGGCAACTGTTACGGGTTTGTTGCAGCGGGCCTCATCAATTAATATATCATTGTTGGATCTCTTAGAACGGCAGCCTAAGAGGTCTTTGACATGTCCCCAGAAACACACCTAGGGTTCTCAGCTGAGGCAATTAACTGTTCTCTACAGAAAGAACTTTTGGCTAGGTGGGTGGCCCTTTTACACTGGTTCCTGAGTTCCCTTTAGGTGTAGCAGTCAACTGGGTCTGAGGAGGCTTTATAACTTCACCAATGTTTGACCCCATCCTGTCACCATGTCTCTAACTTTCCTCTTAGTAAAGGGGGCCAGCCTGTCTTGAACCTGAGATAAGTAGCTTTGAGTGAGGTTGATGACAGAATTTACATTGTTAGAGAAGAGGACAGGGAACCAGTCTGCTAGAGACAATCATGGAGGAGGGAGTGGGGTTAAGGCATGAGGGGTCCTAGAATGTAAGAATTTTAGGAGGGGTTTTGGGGACCTTGACTTTCCCAATGCAATATATGGGAGAGGGGCCACTTAGTGCAGTGGGCAGTACACCAGCAGACTGGATTCTGTCTGTTTTGTTGGAAAGCATCCAGTCCAAGAGGGTGTGACCACTGATTACCCCCACTGGAAGAGAAGTGGGTGGGGTCAGAAATGAGCTGGGAGAGATCCAGATTGCTAATCAAAGATTCATAAGACTTGTTCATGGGGGCCAGTCAGTCCAGATTGAAGTCACCTATGGCGATCAGCTAACTTTGTCTGACCTTGAGGGAAATGATATTGAAGCTATAGGGTTTGACAGGGGGTGCATTATGGTAAGATAACAGCCCACCGTGGGTGGGTTGAAGCACAAAGTAAAGCCAAGTGCTTCCACTACCCGAAAAAGGCCATTAGCCCACTATAATACACCCCCTGGAGTGCCTTATTGCAATTAAGAAATGGATCTTTTGTAGTAAATTGGATGTATTTTTTAAACATATTTTTGTTGAGCTACTTTCAGCTGGGCTATTGTGCTGGGATATCGGCCCAGTTGAAAGTACCTCTTGGCCAATCAGGAGCCAGCATTTTTTACCCATTTTATAATAGAGAACACAGCTAGCCTGGAGAAATCACTTTTGGGGGGACTGTAGATGCATATACAGTTAAACTTTTTAATATTACTTAAAAGACGAGTGCCATGAAATGTCTCAAAGGGGGACTCGGGGGAGGGGGGGATAGGTTGAATCGAGACATAGAGGCGACTCCTGTAGGAAAGGAGCATACCTTTTCCTCATTTTGGGGACATCAGGTCAACCCAGATCAGGTTGTAGTTTGGGATGGAGCAGGCAGAGTCAAGAATGTGTGGTTTTAGCCAGGTTTCAGTGACTCCCAGGACATCAGGGGAATAGTGGGTGATCCATAGGTCAAGAGCTGGCTTGTTGGCTAGGAGGTTACAAACACTGAGGTGAGCAACCTGAATGTCCTTACAGCCCACCCAGGTGGGAGGGGTAGGGAAAGTGGGAAGCATGGATCTGGGGTTCAGTTCAATATCTCCTGAGCCGAGTAGGAGAATTGCTAGGGTCCCAGGTGAGAATAAGGTTTTAATGAGGACAGCCAGGGGGAATGGCATACAAGAAAATCCATGGCATCTTTAGTGAATAGCTGTCAATGCACTATTACCTAACATTATAGATCGAGAGAGCACTCCTATCCAATCGGAATGCTCCTTTGCTCTGCACGTGAGACATTCTTATTCTGTGAAGGGTGTGTCACGCACAGCTGCCCTGGAAACTGGCTCATTAGGGTAAGGTTTTTAAAGATATTAATATATAATTAATCAAGTTCGATCAATAAAATATTAATACAGTACCACCACCAAAACCACTCTTATGGTTGTGAGAGTGGTCTGACTTGCATCCCTAGGGTATCAGAACTGCTCACCTTTGGTTTGCAGTTCCCATACTCTGCGAATGAGCATGAGGTCACTCTTACAACTGTAAGAGTGATCGCGACAGCGGTGTTAGCACACATTACATACCTCCTATCTTGCCCACATCCTATTGTTTTCTATTGGCAAGACCACTTTTATTTCCCCATAAATGTTGTGTAGTTGTATATGTAAAATGTGACTGTGGAGTTCTGTAAATAATGCAAAATTATACCTTCATATGAAAGGAATCCTAACTATAGTGCTTGCGTAAAAACTGCGTAAGCTAATTTATGTAACATTTGCTGCTGCTACTGCTGTTTTAAATGCCATCCTAAGACCCTCTTGAAAATGAGGTGATACACCTTAAAGACACTATCCTGGTGCTAACAATGTCAAATATAAGGAATAATGTATGAGCAACCATGTACAATGAGCTTGTGTTTCCATCGAGGGGTTGAAATAACTGCATATGGACCTCAGAAGTGAAGCTTGAGATGTCCATGCTTTTATCTCACCCAAGTTGGAAACACAAGGCGTGTTTTGTATAATCACCCATATTTTATTTGTTATAGTACTTTTTAATTTATGTTTTAGTTTACAGTTTTTGACCAGGAAAGACACTAAGCTGTGACTTGTTTCCAAGTGTATCCTGGAAGCACAGGGAAGTTAAGTGACTTGCTAGTGGTGACAGAGTATGTCAGTGCGGCTGTGGGATTCAAAACTAGCTCTCCAAGTTTGCAGATCAGTGTTCTTTACTACTAGGATATACTGCCTTCCAATATATCGTTTCAGACATTTTTTTGATTTTGTTACCTTTGAGTGATTTAGCTGAGCGTTGCTGTGAAAGTGAAGGCTGCAGAAGTGTGCAAGAAGGGAGATAATGCTGTGTGACTAAGCAGAGAAGCTGAAAGCAGTGGGGATGAGGCTAGGGGGAACACTGCTGAGTTAATGATGAAATGTGCACAACAACATCTTTAGAACCTGCACAACTTTAGACCGTGCACAAGGTTTTTGAACTGGCTGAATTCCATACACCATAAGGTCAAACCATATATTGTAAATTAATAAATGACTCATATGCCCATTACATTAGTACATGAGCAAATTGTGTGGAGTCAGTAAACAGAAATATCAAAGGGTGTCAAGCTGTACTAGAAAGAAGCAGGACCCACTGAAAAATGAGATGTAGCATCTCAGCCATGCTGTCCTGTGAAAATAAATTTCTTGTAAAACGTTTTGGGATCCAGTGCATTAACAGTACTACATGAGTGTAAATTCTGTAGCACTTTCAGTCCAGGCATTACCAGTAATTAAATAAAGTACAGTTGGTACAGAGTTGTGACAAGGACTATGTCACTATGAAGTGTGCACTATAGCCAGGCCATGCACATGAAAAGATAAAATTAATCTTCCTAAAATCCACAAGACATACACCTCCAGCTTCAAGAAAGGCACATATCTGGCAATAGTAAAAGCGGCCAGCATGAAAAGGTAACTATAATCCACAGAATTACTCCTTTAACTTCAAGAAGGGCGCGTACTTGGCTGTGGTAAAAACAGTCGCCAACTGTGGCCATCATCTGGGAAACCAGCGTCAGACATTTATTTGATGAACTACCCCCTAACTGCTGATAAGTTCTTTTTACCACAAGCTGACTCCTATGATGGTCAGTTACTGTTGCTTCAGCTGCCCGAGAGCAGATACATTTAAACTCCTCTGTTTAATGTTGTGAGCGAGTGAAAGAGGTGAAGTAATTTTAAATGCGTGTAAGAAAGAACCAAAACAATATGTACTGTATTGATGCCAAAATGATATAAGAAGGTGTATACTTTCCAGTGTGTGTGGTTTCTGTAAGCACATGCATACACATACACACACACACACACAGCCAAAAACCTCAACCTCAGCACAAAGCAGTATGGTCATGCAAATCTGCATGTATTGGGGTAACCTGACTAAAAAATGATTAAACTGGTGCTACATTCTGTTTGAAATGTCACTACTCCGGCCTCACTACAGCCAACTCACACTCACTAAGCATAACAGTAATCTTTCGAATCTGCACAAGAGTACAGATGTCAACAACACAGAAACTATCGCTTGCTGCCTAAAATGGCACAAAACTGAGGTTGAGTGATCAAAGAGGAGTTACGTCATAAATTTTATTGACATAAATTGCATGCCTTTAATCACATTTATCATTTATATTTGCATTGCAGCACCAGACACCTTGAACAAACTCTCCAGCCGAGGAATGCTTCTAGCTAGCAAGTGTTCAAATCCAGTTTTTCTGACCGCCTCAGAACCCCCTTGTATTTGTTTTAGTCCAGTACTCTTCCCAGCCATGACCATGGTGAATAACAACGCTCACGCTCTTTATTTGCTGTGACCCCACTTTGCTAGCTCACTACTGTTTGGGTGTACAAACAACCTTTGCAGTTTGTTTTTTGCATTGTATAGTTTAGCCTGTATTAACGACTCCTGCAGGATTATGATAACCTGTTGACTGCAGGACATCCTCCCTGGAACCCCCATGAAAATTAGATGCTGCATCTCATGGGGTAATCCCAGCTGGAGTAATTAAAAAAAAAAAAAGAAAGAAATTGCCTATTGTATATACAGTTATGACTGACTACAGCACGCTCTACAGTGTGTTCCTATCAGGTACAGGTTCCAGACATATAAGGTCTACGGGGTATGCAATTGGTCTAGTATAAATTCAAGACCCCAAATCAGGGGATATATGTCTTCCTTTTAAACTTCTCTGGGGAATTTTATACCTTGAATCCTGTAAAACAGATGTATCCCCTCTCCCTCGCTTCTAGGGGTATGAATGGATGTTGTAAATATGGGGAAAAGCATACACAGTTATTGTTCCACATACTTGACCTCTCAGCATTTGGTGACCTCTGGGCACTCAGAAATATGCCAGGGCATCTGAGCTGCAGAGGAAGGGGGATTAGTAACTCAGAAGCAACTTCCAAAATAAATGTAATGTCCAAGCAGTAGGTAACTTCAAAACAGGATCTTTTTTATTTACTGGAAGCTCATGAGCTCTTATATTCCCCAATGGGGCAAGCTGCATTCTCTCACTGTCCTTTTATTTTGGTGTCTATAGACAGTCTGTAAACCCCAATCTCTAAGGGGTGACAGTAAAGGTGTTGTTCAGATGGTACTCCTCATTCCTCTGATTTGCAGGGGTTGTGCCGACAACCCAGTAGGGGCACAGAGGTATAGAGTTATATTATAATGCATCACCGACCGAAACATGTTTGAGCTCCTAAAGGCAGCTGAATCAGGACTGCATAAGGATACTAGGGACCCCTGCAGCCAGACCCATGATTGGGGTTCACTTATTCGGACACTTGTCAGCTATACCACTTTACACCATAGGTGCATTTTATTTTTGACGTACTCTGAGCAGCAGACTTCACCCTGCACAGTCTTTTTTCTGCAACAATGGGGTATTTCACTCCTTAGAGCTACCTGGGGATGAGCACTGACCAAGTTCCCCTAAACCTGGTACCAGTTTCCTACTACCTGCTCCCCCGACCATAGGGCATTAACAGTAGTGGCCCCAGGCCCTTAGATTCACATTTGCTCCACAATTTTTCTTGGCAGACTAAACACTGGTACCCATGGGGACTTATTCCCCACAAAATTTGCTTGCCTAGGAGAGGCATACACTCCCTGGTGGTCCGAGGGTGCTAGAAGAGATGTATCCCACTCTCCTCCATGACTTGACCCCCGGGGCAGAGAGTTCAGGTCCACATTAGTACTTCTTAAGGTTTTATCACCACATGAGGGATCACAATTTAGGGACAAAGAGAGGTGGACACCCCTCGGGGGTCTGAAGCTGCCACAGGTGTTGCCTTCCATCCTCTTCCAAGACTTGACCCCATGGGCAGAGGGTCCTAGACCAAACTGATGCTACAGAAGCACACTTTCAAACCCTCCTGCCTAGTGTAGGGAGGAATGCACAGCAGAGTGCACTGTGCAGTCCTGATATTAAACAGTTCTATACCACCTCCATTTCTCTATTTGCACATTTGCTGTTTGTTCTTCAGATGTCTCCTTCTCTTCTTTTCTCTCAGCCTTTGGATTGATAATTGCAGGGAAGATTCCCCCCTCAGGGGTTGTTGCCGACAGCAGCCATCACAATATCAGCAAGATGGTTCTGGGCCTTTCACACAGGAACAGAGAGATTCAGCAAGGGGAGCAGGTCCTGGCTGATCAGTGCCGAGTTGGCCACTCCTGCCTGACTGCAATCAAGAAAACCTCCACCAAAGCTCCAAGTGGGCTGAATGAAGGCTCTAGGTTGTCCACCGCATCCACAAGCCCCGAGCCTGAATGGGCTGAAGCACAGCTCCGTTGGTCCCGGCTGATCAGTGCCAGGTCGGACGCTCCTGCCTGATCTAAACCAAGAAAACCTTTACCAAAGCCATGAGCAGGCTGAATCAAGGCTCCAGGCTGTCTGCCACATCCACAAGCCCCAAGCCCAAATGGGCCGAAGTGCGGATCCGCTGGTCCCGGCTGATCAGTGCTGGGTCAGCTACTACTGCCTGACCGTAACCAAGAAAACCTCCACCGAAGTCCCGAGCAGGCTGAATGAAGGCTCCAGGCCATCCGCCACATCCACAAGCCCCATGCCCGAATGGGCTGAAGTGCATCTCCGCTGGTCCCGGCTGATCAGTGCCGGGTCAGCCACTACTGCTTGACCGTAACCAAGAAAACCTCCACCGGAGCCCTGAGAGGGCTGAATCAAGGCTCCACACCATCTGCTGCATCCACAAGGTACGGTCTTCTGTCCAGGAGCACGTGGCATGAAAGCTGGTCTTTTGTTTGGATCCTGGGTGGCACTGCTGCCTTCCCATTGGCAGAATTGAACGCTGTCTTTCTTTTGTAATTTGGCGCTCTTAGCGCTGATTTTTGTAGCTGCTTCTTCACTAGAAATTGTGCTAGGCAGACAGTTATAGCCTGTTGTAAGATTAGGGCCAAGTTATAGTAATATTTCCTGACTTAGATAAACTATGTGCTATTATTGAATTTTTTGCCGTATTGCCTGCTAGCTGCTACCACTCTTTACTCCCCACACCAGTAACTCTTTTTCTCCCTTACCTAGCCCTCTCTGCCATTGCCCCCACTAAACTACGCTTCACCTTTCTTAATTTATTTTTCAATCCCCTACAGTGCAACTCTGTCCCATTGAAAAGTTAAATTTAGCCCCGCTGTTCCAGTCTCGGAGCTGGTGCTTGCCACGTCACTGCCAAGACATCCCTGCCCAGCTATCTTCCTGGCTATTAACTCCTCTTTAATTATTTGTAATTTTGTGATGTTCCCACCCCCACTTAAGACCCTTTGTCCAGCTACCTCAGAATCTCTTAGCCCACCCCCAGAATTAGCCTGCCCTTTTGTTTTCCCTGTGCTCATATACCTCTCTCCCCTTTCTGTTCTCTCACTAGCCCCGAGTCTGAATGGGCCAAAGTGCAGCTCTGCAGATCCCAGCTGATCAGTGCTGTGTCGGCCGCTCCTGCGTGACTGAAACCAAGAAAACCTCCACCGATGCCCCGAGTGGGTTGAATCAAGGCTCAAGGTCGTCCACCGCATCCACAAGGTATGATCTCTTGTCAGGGAGCGCTCGGCTTGAAAGCCAGTCTTTTGACTGGCTCCCGGGCCGTGCTGCTGCCTTCCCATTGGCAGAATTGACCGCTGTCTTACTTTTGTAATTTGACGCTCTCAGCGATGATTTTTGTAGCTGCTTCTTCACTAGAAATTTGTCCCACACTGCCCTCCCAGACCCCAGCCTCTATTAAATGATCCTGCCCTGAGTTAAGGCTCCACCTCCAGCTCTCCCACTGATCCTCCAGTTTTTGTTTATTTTTTAAGCCCTTAGTGTAGCCAACACATTCCCTTTAGGTTGCTCCAATTCCTATATTTAGATCCCCTGCATGCTGCGTGACTCGTGCACTGTTCCTGCTATACCAGTATCTGGTATTCCACATACAGTGTTTAAGCAGGACACCCATCTGCTGTTACTTTTGCCCTACTCTTTCTGCTATTCAACATACCTCCATACCTGCCAGGCCATGGCACCTATTACTTACATTGTACTACTATTATTCCTAAGCACCCATTATGGCCCTAACCCATGTGGCATACCAAGAAAATATCAAGTACACATCTCCACCCCAATCTTCGCCCCCAAACACTGCACCTCTAGCCTGTAAACACACCTCCCTCTCCACATCCCACCCCATATCCCCCCTTATACCCCTCCCACTACTCCACTCCCATGATATTTAGAGCACTATCTGTAATCTCAGCGAACCTTAATTATCGTGCCTTCACCCTATCACCTAAAAATCCTTATCTTTGCCAGCAAAACTTGGGCGGTCTCAAAGAAAGAAACTACTGGCAGCCCACAAGTGCTTCTCAAAGAAGCTACTTCTTCTGATCCTCCTCTGCCCAGGTAATGTGGAACTAAATCCTGGGCTGACATCCTTTGACTCCTCAACCAACTTCGTTACTGCCTCAGGATTTAAGATGGTGTTAATTAACATCCATAGCTTGACTAAGAAATTCAACCAGCTCCTAGTCTTGGCTGCACACTCCATACCAGACCTCATTATAATCACAGAATCATGGCTCAAAAAATTTAACACCGACCAGCAGATATCCATTCCTGGCTATAAGCTGTACAGGTTGATAGGGACACCAGAGCGGGTGGGGTGGTCATATACACCAAAGACAAATACAACATTAGTTACATCCATTGTAGGTCCATACCGAGCAATATGAAATGGTATCCCTGGTGCTCCACCTCCCTTCCACGGAAAGCATACTATTATTGTCTGCTACAGGCCCCCTGCTGGAGGTACTGATATACTTACAGCCTTAAAAGAATTGGTTACTTTGGCTAAAAATAAAATCATTATTATTGGAGATTTAAACATGGACTGGTAAACCTCTAAATCAACCGGCCTCAAATCGCTGTGTGATGAGCTAGGCCTATCCCAGGCTGTTACTGAACCTACCAGGGTTAATGATGCAAGCATTACCAATAGTACCCTCCTCAATGTTATGCTAACTACTCACACACATAAAATCCTACACTCCGCTGTCTACCACAACAACATGAGTGAACATGGGATTGTGCTTTGTTCACAAGCACAGGTTAGGAGTCACCAGCAGCCCAAGCTTGTAACAAAACGATCTTTCCGCAAGTTCAGCCCAGCAAACTACCTGGCAGACTTCGGTAACATAAAGTGACAAAACCTTTACCTAGCCAAATTGGTTGACGAGGCTGTCACCATCCTTAATAACAATCTCTCCACCTTGGCCATCAAGCATTCCCCATTCATAAAATCCAGAGTGCGCAAAACCTTCTATCCCTGGTTTACTACAGACCTCAAATCATTACTCACACACTGTGATAAGCTTTGGTCACAGGACAGGTGAACCAAGAGCCCATCTGACTGGCAGGCCTTCCGTGCAGCTAAGAATGCATGTGTTAGTCAGATACGTGCTGCCAAGACTCACTACTACATCATCACCTTAGAAAAGATCAACGGTAATGCATACAAAATTTGGAGGATGCTCAAGACAGTTGAAGGACGTCAGGCTGCCCCTCCATCCTGGCAAAGTTACATGTCAATGGCAAGACAACTGACAACAACAAACAAATCCTTGAAGTGCTTAACTCGCACTTTGCCATCGCTGGAGTGGCCTTCGAATCTTCACCGTATGCTGGCCTTGTAAATAGTGCTCAGCACAGGGTTCCTTCCAAAACCCCGGCTCCACACTGCCCAGTCCATCTACAACAGATCTCCTTCAAAGAAGTCGAAAACCTGCTTATCAAACTGGACACTAAGAAAAGGGCTTGAACCACCCTTCCTAAAGTTAGGCTACTATCATCTCACAGCCCCCATACTTCATATATTTAATCTCTCTATAGACACAGCCACAGTACCTTCATGCTGGAAATCCGCTCATGTCCTTCCCTTGTTTAAATCAGGTGGCCCATGTGATTTAAGCAACTCCAGGCCCATTTCTATCCTGCTTGTCCTATCTAAAATCTTTGAGAAACTGATTCACTCTCAACTTAAATGCCATCTTGAGACATTCTCACTTCTTAACTTGGCCCAATTCAGCTTCTGTCCCAACCACAGTACCATATCTGCCATCGCCAAAGTCACAAATGACTGGATTGCAGCCCTGTACTCAAAAAAGATCACAGGTGCAGTCTTTCTAGACCTAAACAAGGCATTCGACACTGTCGATCATAACCTTGTTACCAGTAGCCTTATTAGTATAGGAGCTACACCCCCCCACTGCCCAGTGATTCACCAGTTACCTGTCAGGGAGGCTCCAGAAAGTCAAGGCCGATGGACTTTTCTCAGCTTCCGTACCAGTCTGTACCCATCACTAGAGGCATCCCACAAGGCTCAATTTTAGGCCCTATCCTTTTTTCACTCACTATTAACAACCTCGACTACAAACATCCTGGGCCCCGTTCTTGTTCAGCCTCTTTCTCAACACTCTCCCCAGCTCCTGCTCGGGCAATATGCTCCTATATGTCGATGATGCGGTCCTCTTTGCCTCCCACCCTGACCCCACATCTCTATAAGTATCCCTGCAGCTTACTTTCAACCAAGCCGAAAAGTGGTTCCTTGACCACCGGTTGATCATTAACTTCAAGAAAACCAAATCCATGCTCTTTTCTCACCACCAGAATAAGGCCAAAAATGCCCCCTCTACATTCTCCCCAGTAACCCACACCCTCTTGAGCAGGTATCATCCTACAAATACTTGGGCGTCACCTTCGACTCGTCTCTTACCTTCCATACCCACATCACCCTGTCCTCAGCTATAAATGCTCGGATTGACCTCCTCTACTGACATAGAGATTGCCTCCCCCAAACTGCCCTCCAGCTGGCCATCAACTCCTCTGTCCTGTCCTTAGTGGACTATGGTCTACCCATCTATGCCACGGCCAACAACACTGCCCTTGCCAAAATTCAGACCTTGATAAACAAGGCCTGCAGGCTCATGACTGGTGCATCCTAGGCCAGTGCACTCATACCTGCCTACTCTATTGTACTGCTAACCTGCTCACCTTTGAGGATTGCTTGCGCTACCAAACCTGCCTACTTGCCAAAAAAATTCATGCTAGTTCTCCCCCCCCCAGGGGTCACTGCATCCTTGCGGTGTGCATCCTCATTCGTTGCCACCCACAGCACAGTTAAGGCCACCTTCCAGGTGCGCCATACCAAGACCTCTTTAGCTCAAAGGTTCTTCCACTACTGTGCCCCCACATGGTTCAACTTCCTTCCGCCCTCTGTCACCAATCTTCCCAAAATTGGTTCCTTCAAAATCACTCTCTATAACCTCCTTTTTGGCGCCCGAAGTTGTAATTGTCCCTAACTAATGTAATAATGGGGTCCCTCCCCCCTGGCCCTCAGTCTTGACAATGTCCTCTGGACTGCTTTTCCCCACCCACTGTTTTCCCCCCTCTTAGGTACTCTTCCCTGGTGCTTCCAGGGCTGTACCTTCTATTATTATTATTGTTATTGTAATATTTTTATTTTTGATTGTAACTTCTATATGCAACTTCATCTGTAAACCACTGCTGTATATGAATCTTACTGTTATCTGTATTGCACCTGTATGTTACCACTGTTGTACTCACACTGTATTCATGTCTACCCTCTCTGCGACGAGGTGCCTTTGTAAATGGGTCTATAGGTGCTTTTACACACAGGTTTATGTAATGGAATAACTGTTACGGAAACAGTATTCTGTTACATCTCTTGTGTGTAAAGTGCATCTGTTTCGTTCCATAGGTGAATGTTCGTCCAAACCGCAATCTCTGCTTTTCACGGTTTGCACCGTTGTGTTCCGTTTCGTCGGGCTGTGTAAAACAGCCATTCCAAAGCAGTGCACAAACAGCAATAGAGTAGCAAGCTCTGTGGGGGTGGCGAAACACAAATGGAGGTGGGAGCTGCCAGAAAACTCACGGAGTGTAGAAGGGATCCTAAAAATGCAACAGAGTACAACGGTGCCACAGGTAACGCTCATTTCATTTTAAAAACCTGTGTGTAAAAGTGCCTTATGACTCAAACATTGTAAATCCAACTTCTCTAATATATATAAAAAAATAAAATAAAAAACAATATAACTCATTCCAAACAACATTTCTTTGCAGACAATACAGTTCTGTATGCCTCTAGCTCAACCCTTTCCGATGTAAGAGATATGTTACAAGTGGACTTTGCCCAACTTGAGATGAACCTTATCAATTCAAAGCTCCTACTTGACACCAAAAAAACAGAGGCTATGATCTTTACCATCAGTAACTCCCCCTGCCTCACACCAACTCCTCCTCCTACCTCAGCCGTCATTGTCACAGCACCAGGAGTATCTCTTGAGGTTGTACCCAAGCTTAAATACCTAGGTGTATGGCTAGACAACAAACTTAACTTCAATGCACATATAGATAATCTGGCCAGTAAGCTGAAGTATAGAATAGGCTTCTTCTTCAGGAACAAGTCTCTTTTTCCATTCGAAATCAGATCCAGGCTCGTACAGACCACATTCCTGCCTTTACTCCATTATGCCGACATCATTTACAATTCATCTGCGACCACAAATCTGAATAAATTGGATGTCCTATACCATCGTGCCCATTGGTTCATCACCAGCCCATCCATTCATACCCACCATTGTGACCTCTATGCAGCTGTCGGCTGGACATCACTTACCACCAGATGCTTGAACCACTCTGGGACTTGGCACTTAAAATTCTCCTGAACAAACTCCCGGGCTATATTGCTTCCCTTGTTCACACCTCCCACAACTCCTACTCGCTTTGGAAGGCCAATATTATCACTCTAGACTTGCCTAAGACTCGTACCACCGTTGGTAAACGTGCCATCTCCCATGCCCTTCCGGCTGCCTGGAACCAGATCCAGTCAGTATTAAAACTCTCCTGCCTAGTATCTGTTAATTTCTTCAAAACCTATGCCACTGTTAACTTGAAAACCTCCTGTAGCTGTCACTAGCCTCTACCTGGGCACCCTCTGACCTGTCCCTACCTGGGCTCCCAATGACCCTTCCCATATTGATTTACTACTGTTATGTTCAGCACTTTATTACATTATACCAAATATTGTATACCAATATACCAAACGTCTACTTTATTACAAGTCTGTCTTTTTACTACTACGTGTTATCTTTTTTTCCTCATGCATACTATTTGCCTGAGTTCTTAATTGTTCGTATATATGCACCTGAAATATGCCTATTGAATTTCTTGCATTACTTATATATTCATCGTCGTGTGCATTGAGCATTGTATATCAAACATCCTTTACAATGTGAGGTCCTTATACTACCATGTATGTATGATGTTATTGTATTATGTTTCATGTATACTAGCTGCCTTTACTTATATTTGCTTGTACATGCTTCTGTTATATACCTTCAGGACCTCCTTGTGAATGAGCTTGCTCAACGGAGTTATCCTTGCAATAAACATGAACTTGAACATACTGGGCAATTACCTCCCCAGACTGAGGACTTCCTGCAGCTCTCTCAACCACAGTCAGCTGGCTCTTTTACTCAGAGGGCTGCAGCAGGCCAGGTGGCCCAGCCCACTAAGACACCAGGGGATTAACCATTTAGAGATTTCTAACAAGTCTCCTAGACTTACTTAAGGAGCAAAGCTCCTTATAGGGGCCACACAGATATAACCTAGTCCCCAGGAGAAAGAGGGGACTCCCCAAATAACAAGGATGGCTGGATCAGGGAGTTATGTTGCTACTTTGATGGGAAGCAGTCAAGGGTGGACTTAGGTGTCAGGGAACTCTGTGGTGTAGCAATTAACTTTAGCCTTGTATACACATCTGCTTTTGTTCCTGCTGCAGTCTGTGCTAACACAGCCCCAGCCTCCTGATGAGATCACCATGCAACTTTACGTAGCCCCTCTAAGGGCTGATGCAAGACATGCTGGTGAGGGACCATGACTCTGGGGATGGTCTGCTGCATGCACTGGAGGATGCTGGAAGTTCCTTTCTTCATTGGAGCGAGTGCTACAGCCTGTTCACACAGCTACGTACATCAGTCACTCCACAGCATGTTCCCAAAATTCACATGTTTTGGGAATGCTCTAAAGTTGTCCCACTCTGGTCGCTCATCAAACAGAGGGTAGACCCTGTGTTGGGTATTAATAACTGTTTTTCCCCAGAGATCTGTTTGGTGGGGGAATTTTCCACTGTTAGGGTTCAAGAGCGCAAGTACTTTTTAGCCCTAATGGATCTCTTTGTCAAGAGGTTGGTCCTGCGCCACTGGAGAGACTTAGTGAGCCTGTCATACATGGAGTGGCTTCAGGAACTCTTTGATAACCTATGTCTTGAAAGGCTGATATCAGGAATGCGTAATCACCTCCCATGGTTTGACAAAACATGGGGCAGGTTGCACACCCTTTACTCTTTACAGTCTAGTTTGGGCTCCTCTAGGTGATTTTCTGGTTCCCGTTCATTCCTGGAATTTTGTATAGGGCCTGTTATCTGTTATAGATGGTCGGTGCTGGGATAGGCTCTGTTCTACTGCTCGAGAGGCATGGGTGGATGGAGGATTGGGTGGGTTTGGAGGCTGTCTTCTGGGGGGGTCCTGGGTTAGTTGCTGTTTTTGTTATTTGTATTCTGCCTCTTTTTGTTGCTTGGTTATTGTGGTTGTTGCTGAAAATCAATGAAGTTTCCTGAATTTCAAAAAAAAATGTTCCCAAAATTCATGCAGCCTCAGGAGAGTTTAATCGACCAGTTTACCATGATTGGCAAGTGTCCACATGGCTGCTTTTGCACCAGAGTAGCCCAAGCACTCAGGTTACTCTGGTGCAAAAGCAGCAATGTTAATGGCCCCTTTTTGCCCCTTATCACTCTGTTCCCAGTTGAAGATGCAGAACAGTTACCACTCACCTGCAATCCATTGGCTTTCGAACAGCTGCCCGCCATTGGAAATAAGCATTCGCATACAATACAGGCTTGCCTGCTGAAACAGCCCCGCTATATGTTTATTATTGACACCAGGAATTATTTCAGGTCTGACCAGGGATGGAGGAGCACTCTGTCTTTAACTTAGGTGTGCCTGGGACAAGGACTTATAAACATGTTTCCACATACAGTCTAATAGTTCTTAGGGTTCATAGGATAATATGAGCTGGGAGGTCCAAAGACCCATTATTGCTTGCCACTTATTCAGTGGTGATACTCATATTTTTTATTTCCCATGTATTAGTCTAAAGATGTCTTAAAAGACTCCATAGTTTTACTCATAACTATAGATTCTGGAAGGGTATTCCATGCTGTAACTACTCTTTGGCTAAACCATTTTTTCCTCGTTTGTTCTACTGATTTCACCTTTTATTTTTAGTCCATGTGTGCGCGTACACTTAGTGGAGACTTGCGATGTTAATCCAATAGTTTTCCACATATAATTATCTCTGGATGCATGAAATACTAAGCATAAATCACCCCTCAGCCTTCCATAATTCATTGAGTACATGTTCAAATCCCTTAGTCTATCACCATAACTCTTCTGATGAACTGCCTTAATTCTTTTGGTTACCTTTCTGTGTACATGCTCAATCAGTACTTCGCCCTTCTTGTTTTGTGGCGCACAAAGTGGAGAACAGTACTCGAGGTGCGGTCTCACAAGAGATGTGTATAGGGGTACAATCACTGATGGGTTCCTACTCAATGTTTCTAAAAATGCATCCTAATAATTTATTTCTTAATTTGACTTTGGTTCTGGTATGGTAGTTCTGACTGAGCTAGCTTATTTTCGGTTGTGTTGTGATTCAGTGGATGTTCTCTCCAGTTCATGTGCACTCAGGCGCAATGCTGAGTCAAGCATTCATTGAAACATGCACACAAAGACATAATTCCAACACTGACCCATATTTCTTTCCCATCCAACACAAAGGGGCATGATTCTGGTAGGCAACCATAGGAGCTGGGTTTGTAAAATTTTTGGTGGGGCCCAGGGGTCAGGGGTCAAAGCCCCACCCCCTGGCCCAGGGGTCAGAGATCACCTCCCCGGTGCTGTAACATGGTCATCTGGGGGTTAAGTCCCTGGCCTCAGGTATGAAAAGAAAAATTGAATGCACTCATTAAAAGCCCAATCAACAATGGATGTCATGTTTGTTATTGTCCGTTGCACCCATCAGAACAGTTATCGGTACTATAGCAGTCAAATGAAAACACAAAATACAGGTCTAAAACATCCTCTCCCATCAACTGAAAGAGCCAGTGGAGACAAAACAGGCAGACAGGCAAATCCACATTTTTAAGTAGTCAGCAGTAACTTTTTAAAATTCCAATTTTAAAGGGTCTGGTGGAACTATGCACATCTGATGTGCTGACCTGCAAATCAGTGAACTCTACTGCAGTGGGCCCCAACCCCAAATAAATACCATTGTATTCAGAAATGTGTGAGACTACCATAACTGGCAAATGTGTGAACTATTGGACCGGCCCTGGAACTCTGCTATTAGCACAGTACTGAAGTTATGCTACTTTGGCCCATTACAGAACTGCATGCTCTACGTCATGTCAGACTGCCAGTTATTTTTTTGTACTTTGAGTTGCTGGGGGCTCTTCCCTCATGTCCCAGAGTGTTGGGGGCAGAGCCTCCAAAGCACAAATAAACTGACGAAACCTCAGTTACAATACCCTGTACACTATGTCAAACTATCAGTTATTTTTTTATTCATTTATTTGAGTAGGGGCTTCCCCCCCACACTCCCGTGTTAAAAAAAAAAACAAAAAACAAGGAACAGGGGTGGGCGGTGGGAGCAGAGTCGTCAAACTCACATAAACAGATGAAACCTACATCAACAGCCAGCATGCAAAGAAAGCAACCTAGTGCCGCCATGGTACAGCACAGCAAGCACACAACGAGAAGTACACTGTGTTGTCTTTAGCTTTGTGTTACACTAATAGCGGTGGTCTGATAACCTATACAATCCCCCCCACAACTTGCAATATG
This sequence comes from Neoceratodus forsteri, assembly GCA_016271365.2. Classification (NCBI taxonomy): domain Eukaryota; kingdom Metazoa; phylum Chordata; order Ceratodontiformes; family Ceratodontidae; genus Neoceratodus; species Neoceratodus forsteri. The sequence continues at coordinate 128,433,536 of CM028135.1, read as the reverse complement.
CTGAACAGCTTCCTTCATCATGCCTCTTAACACCTCAGAATTAAAATGTGCAATGGCCTTTAAAATATGGAGCCAATGGCCAGAAATCCAGGCAGTACCACAGAGTAGTTTCATTCATTTGGCAATTCACCAATAAAGAGTGAAAACTAACAAGATTCTTGTGACTGATGGTGATTGACAAAGTCAAACTGCCTAACTCACTGGTCACTATAGTGATCGGCAACAGGACCGTCCAAGAAGAAATGTAGTTCCCCAAGACCCCTCCAGTGTGTGAAAGCTTGCAAGTCAGCAATGGAGCCGGGTTTGTAAAATTTTTGGTGGGGTCCAGGGGTCAGAGGTCACCAGATCAGGGGTCAAAGCCCCCAGCTGGGGTCTATGGGAGTTGTGGTTTAGGTTGGTGGTACTGGCACCAGCACCACGCAAGATGTCCGTGCAAAACACCTTTCTGTGGCACAAATACTATGAATATGGGACTGCTTAGTGCCTATATTCAGCTCCCAGCTGCTGCCCCTGGCCTCAATTTGCACTGCAGCAGCCCCTTCCCCTTCACAGTTTGCCTGGGAGGCACAAATCCTGTTTGTCTGCACTTACAGGGCTTTTTTTCATATAGAACATCCACACCAAGCCCCGTGCACCTTGTCCAGTTCCAAAGGAAAAATAAAACTAGGTCAGTAACCTAGAGATTTACCTGATTTTGGCAAAAGCACAAACAACCCCCAACACATGGTAAGAGCTGTCATCACAAGTTACAGCAGTTTAAAGTAGCAGTATTTGTTAGTAACCATATAGTTTTTTTTTTCAGCAATAATGACCATCTTGCAACATTTCAAGATACATGTGTTTTTTCTGGTTTTTTTTTTCATTCCTAAACCATGATATGGGATTTTGACATTTTAAAATGTCCCACTCCTGTTACCAGTGCAATGCCCAACATGAAAACATTAAATATCCAGGTACAGTGTTGTGCTGTATGTTTACCATCAGGGAGATGAATGCAGCATGAACATTTAACAGGTAACCTCAGTGGAACTGAAATCTTTAAAAACTGCTAGTGGAGGCCATCTTTAATGATGTGTGGCATTAATTACTACATTAGCTGCAAAAGAAGTTTAAACAGTCTCTGAGAAAAACACAAATATACCGAGCATGACTATTCAAAAGATGTCAGAAATAAGTTGTTGCTGAAAAATCATATGATGATTTCTTGGCCAGCTAGCACATAGTGCTGCTTGCCTGCTTTAAGAGTTTTGGTAAAAAAAAGGTTAGGCCTTTTGTTCCCAAATACTGCATAGCTTTCCTCAACAAAACATACATCTCCATTTCAAAACAGTTTCATTAAGTGCATTTTCAGATTTCACATTACAGATGAATTTAAGTTATATAATCTGATATGAGCTGCTTTGAAGAAACACTAACATAATTAGCAAAGCTGTCACAAGTTTTAACTCGGTAAATCTGGAGAGACAGTATGCAATTGGGAAAATAAGCAGAAGTGTGAAGGTATTCAGTTCACAAATTCTTAACACCATTCTCCAATCAGTCACCAACCCACCAGTAACCTCATCCTCCAGATAAAGTCCTAATAGTTCTGCCCAACCTCTGCTAACAACCAGTTGGTATGCACTGTACCATATAAACTGTACAACAGAAACAATCCCCCCATAACAGCCCTGCTCTGTAAAAGTATAGTTCCTGTACAGTATCTGACTGCTTTGGAAAAAGATCTTGGTGGTCACTTGATTAAAAACAACATGCATAGGTGTCAGTGTGGCTCATTTGGTAGCACATCCACCTCTGGGTCAGAAGATCATGGGTTTTAGTCCCATGCCAGGTGAGACTGGGGATCATATCTAAATGTTGGCACTCAGGTGCAGTATTAGGTAGGTGCTGTACTGTTGAGGTGTGCCATCCTTCAGATGAGACATTAAACCGAGGTCCCTTCTACATATCCTGGTCACCAGGAGCTGTCCTGGTGGGTGTCCAGGTGGAAGTAAAAGAACCCAAGGCACTTTTCTCGAAGAGTTGGGGACTTTCCCAGTGTCCTGGCCAATAATCCCCTTCCCTTCAAACTGGTTCATGCAATTGTCCAGGCTGTGTGTGATGTGCAAATGTCTGCCACTACACATTGTCACTTCATCACCAGTCTAGCACTGCTTGTAAAGCATTTGGAATACAGTGTGTATGAAAAGCACTATATAAATACTGATTTTTCTGTTAACCAGCTGTTCTTACAATCACCAACTATATGTATATCTCCTTCCTCTATTTATGGCTTAACAAGCTTAGAACATGCATCTTTGCCATTGCCTTCCCATTCCCTTCTAATTACTTCTGCATGCATTGATATTCCATAAGTAGTCTAGATTTACATATTACTAACACTGCCAACAATAGTGATGCAATGACACCTCTTGACGAATTATGAATGCACTATACAAACTGAGATTGCCAGTTCACGTGTAGCAGGACAAACTATCTGCCGCAAAATGATCCACACGTCTCACAGATGACCAGTGTGCTTGAACCACAACTGATACAGCAGATCAAACTGCATCCACCACACACAATGAACAATCAGTGTATTTTGCAACAATGGCAACCCCCAGAAATCTTGAATACTCCCACCCAAGTCAATTTTTGTTTTCTGAGCCTCAGAACACAATAATTGACTTGTATGGGTGGGTGTATTCTAGCCAGATTGACTATTTGGTTAAATTTTTCCAGTCTGTATCTAATTGCTGGCCCTACCCACAAACCTAAGTTACTGGTTGTTCTAGTCCCTGGCCTGTTGACAACATCAGAAGGCATTTCTGCTTTGAGATTCCACACACCAACTCCCTTTCAATTGCTGCCTGAGCTGGTACTGTTTGTGGGTTGACTGTCTGGATAAGACCGTTTATTTCTAACACACCAAAGATGTGTCCTCATCCTTTGCAGATTGAATTATGCCAATCAAATTGACCCGGGCATAGGCTACTACTTGGGTGGGTGGAAACGTGTTGTGGGGCAGGCGGCTTTTAACAGCTGTCTTGTTGAACAAAATGTTTTAAGAAAAAACATGCAGCTAATATGACAAGCTGCGCTAGCTTCAGTTGGTATTATACAACAAAAAAAGGGAATTTTTTTTTAGTATGGTTGATTATCCCAGGCAGGCCATGGTAGCTCAGCTGAAAAGCAATTTACAGCTAGGCAGATTAAAGCAGTAAGCACCAAGTGACTGTTTCATGGTCACACAGCAACTATGAGGCTGTGGTGAGATTTGAACCTTGCTTGCGAGTTAGTTCCCACAGTAGTACTCGGAAGTTGGCCCGGTGGCGCTGAGGGTTGAGGTGCTGGATGCCACACCTCGCACCACACCGGCGACCTGAGTTTGGGAGTGGACTTGGGGAGCCAGGGGTCGGCCGGGGGGAGATTGCCTGAGCGTCCGACGACGGCTCACCTTCTCCAGGGGCGAGGGTGGGGATTCAACCCAGGTACGCGGTGACCTCTGGTGGAGGCTGGGAGCATGACAGCTCATCTGTGCCTCGGGGGATCGATTGGTCGTGGGTGGAGGCCTGCAGACCAATCACCTCTAGGGGCTGCATTGTCTAGGGGGAGGACGTTGCGGACGTCGGCACTTGCGCCTTGACGTCTGGGGCTGGCAACGTCCCTTACAGAACAGGGAAAAACATCCCTCAGAGCCAGGAAGATGGATCGCCGAGCCGGGTCCCGATGTGCCAGTGCCTGCCTACCACCCAAGGACCCTGACAAGACTTGAAGGATTCGGGGGCTGCCCGACCCCGACCCCGCCTGGGGGATTCGTCGAGGCTGGATGGAGGGATCGGAGGTTGCAAGGTAGGCACTGGTAGGGGCAGGCTTAATGGGCGACTCCTGATGGAGTGGCTCTGTGCAGCTTGTCCCCTTTGGTCCATTACAGGCCCCATTGCAGAGCACCTGTGCAAGGCCTGCCAACTACAGAGGAGCCAGACCCAGGAGTGGACCCACAGCCCAGCTCCCTCCAATCAGAGCGCCCTAGCACTTGGGTACAAGACCCGTGATCCCCTGAAGCAGCAGACCCCACTCAATGGGGGTTAGTGAGTTCCCCACCTGACCCTGGATGTCAGCGGAAACATTCAGCACATTCTCTTCTGATTCTGTTTCTTTCTTTTTCCTGCCATGGTGTGTAGCCACAGCAATCTGTTTCTCTTTTTTCCTTGCTGTATCTCAGGAGCAGACAACAGGTACCCAACCCTGAAAGGCACCTGTCCATCATTCTGCTTTCAGTCTCTTGACTTCAACATAGCCACATTCTAGCTCTGGCTCACACATATCACCTGCACTCAAAGTCCCATTTCTCACCGTACAGGTCCATAGCAATTCTCCAGATGAAGAGGGTTACTCTTCCTATTCTTCTCTCAGCACATTCATATTTACTTGTTCCTCAACATTCCTCTATATTCTGTCTTTTCCCAGGCTTAGACACAACCTTTGTCCTTTTACCAGGTTCAGGACACAACCTTTGTCTTTTTCAGGCTTAGATGCAGCCTTTGTCCTTTTTCCAGGTTCAGGACACAATCTTTCCTCTCCTTTTCCCACTGCTTGGGTGCATCTTCAGTTCAACACAAATTTCTGGCAATCTGCAGCTTTCCCTTTTCCATTCGAGCTGCCTTCAGAACAACGCAGAACATTTAGCAACCTGTAGCTTTCCCTTTTTCTCTTCGAAGCTGCTGCTTCTTCCTTGCTTCTGCTTTCCTTTTTCCTGATGGGGCCAATACTCCCTGCCCTTGGGGACAAATTGCTGGCAGTCCCCAGGCAGGCCCATTCTGCAGCCCCATTCTCTCCAGGGAAAGAGCCCCCTTCCTCCTGGGGGGGCTCCCACCAAACTGACTCAAAGTCCAGCTGTTTTGGGCTTTTTGTCAGCTCCCCGTTGGCTGGAGCCACTGTCCTTGAGAAAAATTAATATGTATGAGGCTCTCTTGATGCCTGATTGGTGCAGAAAAAGGCACCTAAACCTTTCCCGGTCTTTCCCCCCCAAAAGTCCTTTCACATAGTCCCAGAGTCCTTGGCAAAAATCCTGGCTCAGTGGTTGGCTGGCTGGTGTCACATGGCTGCTTAACATGGTAGCCGAAGTAAGCAGTCCCACACAGAGCAATTGGCACTCACTAAAAGTGAATTTTCTTTCTCCCAGTTACATCTCCCTCTCAGCTAAAGTCTCCTGTCCCTCTTTTGCTCTACCAAGGGACCAGGACCGCCAGAGAGGCAAACCAAACCATCCGCAAATGGCCACACAAAAATATGCTACTGCACATGCGTGGAGCTCATGGCATCGTAGTGTCAATTTCAAGACCGGCAGCTCTGTGGACTGGCTCCTCTGGCCCCGCTCTCTCTCTCTAAAGCCATGCGGAGGCTGGCAGGAGAGGTAGAAACACAGGGCAAGCCAGGAAACCAGGACCCAGGAGAAAAAAAGAATGAAGGTGGAAGCAAAATCCCAGGGAAACAAGCCTTTTTCCGGGGCTCACAGGTAAGCCTGTTACAGGACAGTTACTCTTGTATTATTATTGTGCAACCCCCTGTCAGCGCTAAACTGAGAGGGCAACTACCCCTGCCCGTATGGCTAGTGAACAGGTTGAGGGCCTGGGTCCTAATGACGCGGTGCCTCCATTTTTGTAACCTGAAATTTGGGGAGAAAGGTGTCACTCGGCATGGTGATTAGGTTTAACTACTCTGCACAGGGGAACCCAAAATAGTCCAGAGACTAGAAGCAATAATATAATGTCCAATACCAAGAGATGGGATTCTAAAGTGTGGCTTTATTCAACATCTCTGAACAAAAAGCATAGACGGACCCCCATGGGGCTACACTCCTGGTAATGCAAGTAAGATGTTGACACAGACACATATCCAATCTTGGATCCCAAGTTTCCATATGACATGGACTCTTCAATTAGTGGCACACTACCACACTTTACTCCATCCCAAACATCTGGGCACCCTCTTCAGGCACTGGCCGGTACCTGAAAGAAGGGTATCTGGTGTTTCAAAGCGAATTCGTAGAGGTGAGCCCTGTTACGCCAGGTGGGGGGTCTCCCACCTCCACCTCTTGTTCCATAGACCCATACCCGGCCATTCCTTTGCTTAAACACACTTCACTGGCTACTATAGTGCAGACTGTACATGGCTTTGTAATACAGTAACTGTGTTTCCCTGAAGACCCCCCCCACATACAACAGTCATTGCTGTTTCACTGTCCCATAAGACCTGGACTTGGCATCCTGACTGACCCACAGCCCCAGAGACTTATTTACCCACTGTTTTGGTGAATGACGCTGGCCTTTTGTCAAAGCTTCATCACCTTCCATGTTGCAGGTATCCAAAACTCTGTAGGAATCTCTATTCCTCAAAACTGTAGTGCCCCAGCACTCTCCATCAGGCAGCTTCTTCCTTTTTCCCAGGCCAGGGGATTGCCCCTGGGAGTTGGTTCTTTGTGCCTCTCTTATGGTGGAAGCACACACCCTAAGGTAGCTCTGTGTCAGAGTTGAGGGCAGGCCCCCCCTTCCCTCCACTACACTACAAGATCTACATCTTTCTCCCTCTTGAGCCTACTTCAGACTTCAACAGATTGACTCAGACTTCAGACTGCCACCGAATGATTCAAAAAACCCCAACATTCTAGCCTAACTCCCTGCTGCAACATTCCAAAGTGGCTCATGCAGCTGCAACAGTTCTAAATGATGTCATAGCCCCAGCTCAGCAGAGACTGAAAACAAAGCAAGACACAGTGAAATCCATTTACTGGAGTTTCACTAGCTGCCTGTCCCTGCCTGCCACTAGATCTAACTAGGGTTCTAGTAACCCCGGGTAACGGGGGGGTTACACTCACCTTGAGCCAGGAAAATGACTGTCCCCAGTCATTAACACCTGGCTTGGGCCATCCTACCCTCTGTACTACCTACGGAGAGGGGTGATCAGGCTCTCTCCTACCATGTGTCAGGCACAGGCAGGTAACACTAAGGGCCCAGAGGCCATCAGCCGACGCATCGGCCTCTACTCTAAGATCTTACTAAGGAAATTCAGTGGCCCTGGAAGAACTGTCCAGAGCATAGCCCTAATAGGTCAAACTGTGACCCCTCCGGCCAGTCAGGCCCACAGCCTGCCTATCCCCCCTAGCCTTCTAGGGAAATCCTATCTGCCTCTTACCTAAACAAAAACACTAAAGAGGACCTCCCCCCAACCCTGGACACCTGCCACCACACACCTGTGGAAGAAAAGAAGTTAAAACACTGTTAAATTCTTACAACAGTACTTTAATTACTACAAACTAAAGCAAAACTGAACTCCGATGAGTTCCAATCCACTTCTTGTCTTGTCTTCATTGCTTCTACCAGGAATACCTGCAAGACAAAAAAGAAAAACATCCTCCCTAATCTGCAATTACAATCCTGTCGAACTAAGGCAAGAACAAACCAACAAGCCCCATCCGACACTGGAGAATCCCAAAAAAGCATTTTTTTTGGAAAAGGTAGAAAATAGCAACAGTATATACAGAATATTTACAACACACATTTAGCAGTTCTTTGGGGATGGAAGGCCCTACAAGGTCCCAACTAGTGACTAAATACAGATCCGAAGGCAAGTCCAATAAAGAGTCTCTCCTGGGCCGGAGCCCCCTGAAGCAAAGTTCTGCAGACAAATGTCCTGTAGGGAAGAGAATCTGAGGACAGTCACAATGAATGTCTGCTGGTGTTGGATGTATACTGCAAATGTTAGAAAAATTGAAAAAGTCTAGACTCACCAGTCCCTTGAAGAATGGAAAACATACAGTATGACACCTGTGTCCCCACGAAGACTCTCCCTGGCAGCATTCCGTCAATACAGCTGGGCAGACATCTTCCTGAAGATGAACAGGATGGCACATCTGGGAACAGCTGGGCTGATGTCCTCTCTGGAGATGGAACCTTGAAACAGGAACAAAAAGGAAACAGTTTGTCTGAAGTCATCCGATACCCAGGCGATGAATCAGGCTGCAGCTGGGCTGGTGTCCTCTCTGGATTTGAAGTCATCTGGTGGGCCACGTTGATGGATTCTGGAAAGCCAGTACACTGTAGAACTATCGGATGTGGGGCACCTGGATCCTGGACGTCCAGACTGGCGGAACAACATAGCTACGGCAACGGCTGGAATGGCAGCATTGACTACCACTGCTCTGCTCTCCACTTGGTAGGCATGGGCACATTCACAGGATGTTCTTGACATTGAGGGAAATAGCACAATGGGTCAGGTGCAAGAATTATTACCCTGTCTGGGTTCTCATAATTCACATTGTTAAAGGATTCATGTCCCTTGCTGTCCACAATCTGAACAGTGTCTATAAACAATGTCCTGCCCACTTTCCATGTTTGGAACTTTTCTTGCAAGATTCTGTCTCTTACAAATCTGCTGGCACGAGGGTGCACGTGTGTCATGGCCTTTGCCATAATCTAGGATTTTCTGCATCTTTCTAGCTCCTCCCAGATCCTTCTAGGAAAGGTAGAAAACAATTCTCCATAGACTTTATTCGCTTTCCTACGAACCAGTCTTTCCTCCTTACAGCATTTGGTCAATCTGCAACCTCTGGCCTGGCATGAGGGTGGCCAGTCCTGGTTCTGCCAGCTTCTCATTCTTAATGACACACAAAATGGATCCCTGGCTCTTTCTTGCTCAGCCAGGGCAGTGGAATCACCACTCTCTTCCATGAGTTCCTCTAAACCAGAAACTGGAGGCTGTGAACCCACGCCTTCTTCATCAGGCCAAATGGGTTCCCCCTCATCATCTTCACTGAGAATCTATGCCCAGGAGTGAGCAGTCATCCTCAGTCCTGAGATGGTCCACTCCTCACTAGGCGTGGAGGTCAGAACCTCCCATTCAATGGCCTCTTCTGTCTCACCTTCACCTATGAGACTTGGACTAGGTCTCTCTATCCACGGGTCTGCTGATGCTCCCTCTGCACTGTCTCTCAGTGACTCAGACTCGGACATATCAGTCATCTGTGCTGTCTGTTGATCTGCACCCTCTAGCTTTATGCCACACTCCTCTGAACTTCCCATTTCAGGCTCTCCCTGGTGCTGCGTGCTGTCAACTGCAGTTCTTGTAATTCTGTCCATGTGGGAGCCAAATGAATCTTGGGCACTTCAAACAAACCATATTTCTCTAGGCACCCAGAACAGTGAGGTACCATGAATACGTCCCTTCCAGCATTTAAGCACATTACACATACTCATACTGGATATCCAGGAATCGTCACACGAGGAGGCAGCCGTCCTCCATAGTAGTACTTCTCAATATTTCTCAACTTGTTAACTTCTCCTACGATCATAGCTCGGGCATGATCCGGGCTGGTTCTGAAGCCATGACTGCAGAGGTAACAAGCACTCACTGTTATTACAAGTCCCATTTGGTTGAAAAAACCTTTCACAAATGGCTCCCTTGCTGCTGTGTTTACATGCCTTCCCCACCCTATCATGGCGGCGGCAGCACTCCTGATGCATCAACTCTCTGTAATTGGGTCAAGCCACTGCGCATCAGATTTACACACACTACTGATAATTTCTGCTCAAACTGCACAAACTTGCACTGTTCTCCTTCCTAGCACATTTATACGATTTACATTAGACCTTTCACTCACTGAAGACATTGCTGTAGCTTACAGTCCTTTAAAGCCTCAGTATTTCAAGCACAGGATTTCCTGTATTTTTTGCTGCATCTCTCATACAACTAACAGTCTCTCACTTGGCTTTGAAAACTATACTGATGTGGAACCTATAATTATGCTTACAGTCTGTTGCTCAGAATTCTTATTTTAGCTTTTTTCAAACTTGGCACAGTCCTTCTTTGCAAAACGACTACACTGCTACATACAGATTAAGCTGGCTTTCGTTGTAAATCACACCAGTTTGAGCAATCATTTTGGTTGGTACTCACTGTTATCAGTAGCTGTTTGTTGCGATGGAAAAATGACCTGCAGCCAGTCTCAGAGGCCTCTGGAAGGAAGCGGGTTGGCAATCCTGCCGATTGCCCCTCTGAACACCACACTCACAGTCCAGTCGATCAAGATGTGGGTTGAGCCCGAATTTGAACAGAAAAGTCAGTTTTATAAGGTTCAACAGTGTTTTCAATCACTGCAAAGCTCCTCCTGGCAAGCCAGTTCGTACACTCCACTCACTCTCCCTCTCGAATGCTGTGCAGTCGCTCTAGAGCTGGTTTGGGGGCGGGACTGATTGCAGTCTCACCAATCACTCGACGCCATGCAAATAAGCCTCAATCTTCTCGTGTTGTTCTCCTCATGGCGATCGTCAAGCAGGCAAAATTTAAACTGCAAACCATAATTTTTTTTTTTCAACTGTAGCTCCTCAGCGGGAGCCCATTTTAACCATTTATCATGGCATTTTACTTAGCGACTCCCTCAGTTCATAAAGCAAGCACTTCAAACTTCTAGGGCACAAGTCTCCTTTTGTTACCCACAGTTTTCCACACTTATTTTTTCACAATAAAGTTCAAAAGCTGGCAAACACTGTATTTTTTGATGCAGGACAAGGGCATACCCACTCAGGCTTTACTGCGCCTTGGTAAACAGTTGGCATTTTAATAGCAGCACATGAATAACAGCATACAGTGGCACATTAGTTAAACGTTGCTTCAGTTGTTTTGGGCTACCCACTGCCAGATAGCAAAAACGTTAGTCATTGTCCGGGTGACATTTCTTACATTCCTCCCAAATTTTCACTCAATCCCAGTGGTGCCTCCAAAATGCAACCCCCAGTAGGCGCTAAACTGAAAGGGCTACTACGCCTACCTGTATGGTTAGTGAACAGGTTGAGGGACCTGGGTCCTTATGACACGGTGCCTCCATTTTTGTAACCTGAAACTTGGGGAGAAAGGTGTCACTTGGCATGGTGATTAGGTTTGACTACTCTGCACAGGGCACCCAAAGTAATCCAGAGACTAGAAGCAATAACATAATGTCCAATTCCAGGAGATGGGATTCTAAAGTGTGGCTTTATTCAACATCTCTGAACAAAAAGCATAGAGGGACCTCCATGGGATTACACTCCTGGTAATGCAGATAAGGTGATGACACAGACACATATCCAATCTTGGATCCTAAGTTTCCATATGACATGGACTCTTCAATTAGTGGCGCACTACCACCCTTTACTCCATCCCAAACATCTGGGCACCCTCTTCAGGCACTGGCAGGTACCTGAAAGAAGGGTATCTGGTGTTTCAGAGTGAATCCATAGAGGTGAGCCCTGTTACACCAGGTGGGGGGTCTCCCACCTCTTGTTCCATAGACCCATACCAAGCCATTCCTTTGCTTAAACGCACTTCACTTGTGCTCTGTAGTGCAGACTGTACATGGCTTTGTAATGCAGTAACTATCTTTCCCTGAAGACCCCCCACATACAACAGTCAGTACTGTCTCACTGTCTCATAAGACCTGGACTTGGCATCCTGACTGACCCACAGCCCCAGAGACTTATTTACTCACTATTTTGGTGAAGGACACTGGCCTTTTGTCAAAGCTTCGTCACCTTCCACGTTGCAGGTATCCAAAACTCTGTAGGAATCTCTATTCCTCAAAACTGTAGTGCCCCAGCACTCTCCGTCAGGCAGCTTCTTCCTTTTTCCCAGGCCAGGGGATTGCCCCTGGGAGTTGGTTCTTTGTGCCTCTCTTATGGTGGAAGCACACACCCTAAGGTAGCTCTGTGTCAGAGCTTAGGACAGGGGGCCTGCCCCTGCAGGGCACCCCCTTCCTCCACTACACTACAAGATCTACATCCTTCTCCCTCTTGAGCTACTTCAGACTTCAACAGACTGACTCAGACTTCAGACTGCCATTGAATGATTCAAAAAACCCCAACATTCTAGCCTAACTCCCTGCTGCAACATTCCAAAGTGGCTTATGCAGCTGCAACAGTTCTAAATGATGCCATAGCCCCAGCTCAGCAGAGACTGAAAACAAAGCAAGACACAGTGAAATCCATTTACTGGAGTTTCACTAGCTGCCTGTCCCTGCCTGCCACTAGATCTAACTAGGGTTCTAATAACCTCGGGTAACAGGGGGATTACAATTGCTAGCCTATTTGCAATTAACTCTTTACTGTATTTGTTTATGTGTGCTGCTTCACACCGATGTTGTTGTCTTGTACTTCACTTGTATCCTCCCGGGTCATACCTGAAAATAGGCATTCCCATGTCTAGTGTACCCACCCGGTCAACAAAAGCAAATAAATAAATAAATTGTATATTACTGTACATAATGTTTATTATTGTATTACTGTGCATCTACTTATTTTGCACTTCCCTTACCCTTTTCCCCGGGATGCATCTGGAAATTAGCTTTACAGCTCAGTATGTCTTCCCAGGTAAATCGCTTTCAAATAAATAAATAAATAATTATCAGTTGTTGGAGAGACTGTACTCCCACTACCAGATAGATTCAGACCGCCAGTCAAGAACTAACCAAGCCCCAGAGAGCAGAATCAAGCCTCTTGACCCGACAGGGAGGCTCCCAGGTAGTTGATTGTCAGAGGGAGTGAAACATGGCCTCAGGGGAGACCGCACTCCCAGAACAGAATTAAGCCAGAAGTGAGAGTGTGCTCCCAGGTGAATTCTCAGACATTGGGAAACTGCTGTTGAATCAAGATGTAGTCAGTAACAGAGAGAGTTTACTCTCAGATAAGTCCTTGGCCACTAGGGAGACTTTGCTCCTGATTCCAGATGTGATCATTTGCAGCAGGCAGCACTCTGAGGCAGGAGACAATGAGTGCCACTGTCAGGCAGAACATCCCGAAGAGAAGGTGAAGAGGCAGGTGAAAATAGAAACATGGCAGCAGACAGCACTCTGAGGCAGGAGACTGCGGAGTCAGCAGTGAGGGTGAGAACAGTCCAAGACTGAAAAATCTGAGGTGGGTGAGTAATGCTGAGGTACAGGGAATAAATTGTAACTAAAGTTAAAAGCTTAAAACCTAATATGACCCCTGTGGCGCAGTGACTGGTTTCATACATAGATACATAGATACATAGATACATAGACAGTGTCGGCAGATAAGGGCCTATGGCCCACCCAGTCTGCCCATTTGAGCTTGTAAGTTCAGTTTATGTTTTCCTAGAAGTCTGTTGCCCCTTACCCCTGACCTTCAGAATTCCTTTATGTCTATCCCATGCATTCTTAAATCCCGTGATTGTTTCAGCACCCACCACTTCCTCTGGCAGGGTGTTCCATTTGTCCACCACCCGTTCTGTGAAGAAATTCTTCCTCATGTTTCCTCTGAATCGTCCTCCCTCCAACTTCATCCCATGCCCTCTAGTCCTGGAACATCTTTTTCACTTAAAAATAGTGTATTCCTGCACCCTATTCCTCCCTGTGAGATACTTGTATGTCTTTATCATATTCCCTCTCTCCCTCCTCTCCTCCAGGGAGTACATGTTCAGTTCCTTCAACCTGTCTTCATAGGACTTGTGATGCAATTCATGCATCATCTTTGTTGCCCTCCTCTGAACCTTCTCCACCCTGTCTATGACCTTATGTAGGTATGGTCTCCAGAACTGTACACTGTACTCCAGGCGGAGCCTCACTAGTGTCTAGTATAGTGGAATTATGACCTCCCTTTTCCTGCTGGTGATGCCCCTGCCTATACATCCCAGCATCCTATTTGCTTTACCCGCTGCCTTTTCACACTGTTTCCCTACCTTGAGGTCATCAGAGATGATAACCCCAAGATCCCTTTCCTGCTTGGTGCATGCTATATCCTCACCCCCCAACTGATATATTGTGCCAGGGTTTTGTGCCCCATATGCATTATCTTGCACTTCTTTGCATTGAATTTCAACTGCCAAACCCCTGACCATTCTTCAAGTTTTGCAGGTCCCTTCTCATTCTGTCTACACCCTTTGGTGTGTCTACTCTGTTACAGAGCTTTGTGTCATCAACGAACAGTGAAATTCTGCCTTCTAGGTCCTGCGCAATGTCACTGATGAAGATGTTGAATAGGACCGGTCCCAGCACTGATCCCTGTGGTACCCCACTGGTCACTCTTCCCTCTGTGGAGTGACAGCCATTTACCACCACCCTCTGTGTCCTGCCACCCAGCCAGTTACCTACCCACCACACTACTGTCCTGCCCACACCCATATTCCCCAGTTTGTGTAATAGTCTTCTATGTGGCACAGTGTCAAAGGCCTTGCTGAAGTCCAGATAGGCCATGTCCACTGCCCTCCCCTGATCCACCTCCCTAGTCACCCAGTCAAAAAATTCAATGAGGTTGGTCTGACATGACCTCCCCCTGGTGAAACCATGCTGCCTTAGGTCCTGTAGTCCATTGACAACCAGATGTTCCACCAATCTCTCCTTCAGTAGTGCTTCCATGATCTTCTCCACTGCCAAGGTGAGGCTGACTGGTCTGTAGCTCCCTGCTTCCTCTTTGTTCCCACTTTTGTATAATGGGACTACATCTGCTGTCCTCCAGTCTTTAGGTACATCCCCTGCTTCCAGTGATGCATACTCCTGCTTGGTGACTATACAGGGCACACATAATAGATATATATCAACAGATAGAGGTAAGTGCACTTTGTTTTATTTCGAATGTTTACCTATGCATTTATTGTGTAATGTTCAGTGCAGGAAGATCCAGCAAATGGGTTTACACCTAGTGATCCTATCCTGCTAAAATATAAAGATATGCATTCCAGTTTGAGTTTTCATTCATATGGTGCATCCTACAGTATCCATCTATAGTATCTGTTTATCAAATTACAGTATCCAGCTACCATATCTATTTGTCTGTCTGCCTGCCTACAGTATGTATCTGCAGTGGCTGTCTCCAGTGTCTATTTACAGTATCTGTCTGTCTGTCTCCAATGTTCATCTACAGAATCTATATGTCTGTATGTCTGTAGTGTCTATCTACAGTATCCATCTATAGTTTGTATGCAGTAAGACACACCAGGGTATGTGATTATGAGTCCATAATCACATGCCTTGAGTGTGTTTTTAGGAGGTGGTGCTTGTGCTGAGTGTCTTTAAACACACTTGAGAAGTGTGACTACTAACCCTGCTTACAAATTCCCTAAAGTGTTTTATTGCACCTATACAATTGGTCAAAATAGGAAACTATGAGCTCCTAGGTCCTGAAACAAGTAAGTTGATACTCAGGGAAGGAGTCAGGTTCCAAATGGCACAAAGTAAGTGCAGAAAGGAAACTCTGGGCCGGACAACTAGTGCAGCGGTGGAGCTACCGCTTGCCATCCAGATGACCCGGGCTCACGCCCCGAGCCCGGAATGTATGGTGCTAGCCAGTGAGGCAGGGTTCAGGTGTCCATTGGATGCCTCCTGCATTGGAGAGGGAGGGCACCTCCTTCTGTTGGATGACCGCCCCCTGCTGACCCAGGGGGAGGGGTTGTCATGTGGGAAGGAACAAGTTGTCCCTTTAGGGTGGCCTTATGTTGGCATGTACCCACTCATCTGGCAGTTGAAGAGGAGGCATCACTTGCCCAGAGTGGGCCTGGCAGGGAGGCACCGAAGGTGAGGCATGGCTCACCTGCCCTTCTGATGGCCCTGTTAGGCATCTCACCAAGGCCACCTCTCAGGACCATGCCCTGGGGTGTGAGGAGGAAAAGGGAATAAAAATCTCCAGCAGCTCCAGGCAGATGAAGCTGCCCCACCCCCTATGCCATGGCAGAATCTCCTCAACTCCTCCCTCTCCTCACTGGCTCTACCCCATGGGCCCTGACTATCGAGTGAAGTATGTTCCTACTGATTTGAGGGGGACCGGGGGGGTCCCACCCATGGAGAATAAGCCGTGGGTTACAGTCAGGGTACCTGGAAGGTTGTTGAGCAAAGGTTGGTGTTGGACTGGATCATCTGGGACATCACGTGGTGGGTGGAGGGCTTGGGCAGGTGGAAGGAGGTCCCACCAGCTGGCGAGGTGAAAATGGGGACAAAAACAGAAAGTAAAAAAAAAAAGAAAGGAAACTCGGAACCAACTTATTCACTCACTCACTCACCCCTCATGTTGTTTTATTATAAAGCCAAGTTTGTCACCAACATTTCATAATTAAGCAATAATGCACGACAGGGTGTGTGTTGTGCTTGGATAACGTCATGCCTGGGGTGATTGGGCACAAGGCCGCAGGCCGAGAGCGACTAATCACCCCAGAAGTGACGTTATCCCACCACAACACACACCCTGGAGTGCATTTTTGCTATTATGCAATGGCTTGTTTGTAAAACAAAGGGGAAAAAAAGATTGAAAAAGTACATTGAAAGTATTTTTTTGTCATATTTCTAATGGGTAAGGTTACTTTATAGAAAAATAGGGTGGATTTCTTGTTTTAGCCAATAGATGGAGCTGCTATGTTTTCATGTGCCTCTATAGTTCCCATAGGAAGGAGTTGTCAGTGCTGCTAATCTTTCATCGTCATGTGCCCTATACCCTCGTTGTTTATGTTTTGTGCAGCAGAAGGTTTTCAGTTGTTTTAATTTTTTTTCTACGTTTGTGTTCTGCTAACTCGCCTTTCATCCTAGTGCTGTCATGAATGCAATATTGACCCCCGCTTCACCGCTCGTTCCAACCACTTGCCTGCTTCCTTGAAGATACTTTGAAAATTAGAGCAAAGGACGCAGGAAGGTGGTAGGGAGAATATTTGTTTTACAGGGTAAGGTTTAACGTTAAAAAAAGGGACAGGGGGCGCTGATGAGCAGCTAAGAAGTAAGACTCATTCTCCTTGAGCTCCGCACCTCAGAGACCTAAATATATAATTTTTTCATAAGGCTAAGATAAATAGAATCGGATTCTGCTGCATAATTGCCCAGAGCCGCATAATGATTGATGACTACCTTTCTAATGCAACAGGGAAGCCCGTTAGAAATGCTGGGAAAAACCTGAAGAAACAGCCAGCTGGGCCCACACCAGAATCTACAGGCCCAATATCCTTCTCAGCGGCAGAATTGGCTGTACTGGGGCGAGAGGTGACAACGCAAATGCTGGAGGCATTGAATCCCCGCTTTGAAAAGCTGGAGAACCAGATTGAAGCAAAGTTGCAAGAAATAGCGGAGAGAACCACAGCACATGGTGAAAGGTTAATGGAGGTGGAGGATCGTACAGCTAGGGTTGAAAATTTGGTACAGCCTCTACTGGAGAAAATCATCACTTTAGAGAAGGAGCTGGAGAATATGAGAGAAGCCTTAGACTATCAGGAGAATTATTTCAGGCGCACCAATCTGCACTTACGAGGGCTCCCTGAAGGGAAAGAGGGTCCGGACATAGTGAAATTCTGTGCTGAAAAATTACCGAAAATATTGAAACTGCAACCTAAAGGGGGAAAGCATAAGATTGAAAGGGCGCACAGAGCCGTACTGCCAAAGCCAGGTCCAGGCCAACCCACTAGAAGTATTGTTATTCAGTACCATAATTTTCAAGACAGAGAAACAGTGATAAAAGCCTTTAAAGTAAATCAGCCTGTTGAAATTGATGGAGTGAGAATCCATGTCACACAAGATTACTCGAACAGATTGCTTAAGAAATGGCGGGTGTTTGCCACTGTGATGGCTCAGCTAAGAGAGATGCAAGTGGAGCACTACATGATCTACCCTGCGATCCTTAAAATAAAACACGAAGGTGCGGTGTACTCATTTTGGGAGGTGGAGAAGGTGAACATCTTTATAAAGGAACTGAAGAAGAAAGTGGGTTAATGAGAGTGGCGACATGGTGGGAGAAGTGAGAAAGACTTGAGACACTGACTATCCTTTCTGGTTGGGGGTAGCTCCCCCTTTATAAGTTGAGTTGTTCATGTTTAGTGTTGAAAATCTTTGAACTCAGGAGGCCTACGGCTAAATTGGCGGATATTGGGGACTGAATGAGACTGTTTTTGGAAGAATACATGCTGAAGTTTTGAAAATGCGGAGGAGAACGCTTGCAGACACAGGAGAAATCGGCGGAAGAGCACCCATGGAGAAGGTAGGCTGGGAGGAGTGGCTGGTGGCCTGGGCCTAGCGTGTGTGGTTGTTTGAAATCACACGGCCTGCTCCACCGGCCTCCGACCGGGCCAGCTGTTGAAAGGAAGCCTAATAAATGAACGAGACTGTGCATGGGATTATGGAGATTGATTGTGGAAGGGAGAGGGGATGGATATGACTGAGGGTAAGAATTAATGGGACTCAGAATGGACCGATGGGGCTGAACTGAAGCGGTTCTGGTTCTATATCATATACATGTCATGTTATTATGTTATGAATCAGATAGGCCAGTATTGGTCACAGATGAAGTGGTCTTGGGGGGGTGAGGGGAGGTAGCTGCTCAAATAGCAGAATTTGGGAGGTGCTGTCGTGATGGCAGAAGAAAGTAATGATGGACAATGGCTGAAATGGTGGAAAGGGGAGTGCTGGGAGGAAAGGGAATGGTATAGGATGTCTGGGAGTAGGAGTAGTATGGGAAAGAGGGGGGTAAAAAGGGGTATATAGTACTATTGGGGGAAGGGGTAAGAACAATCGAGATTCACATTCAGGTGATAAGGGTAAAAGGGCATGTAAGATAGCAAGGCTGCAGATATGGTTGCTGGGACAATGAAGCCTAGACTTGGGCGAAATATGGGGAGAGTTGGAGGGAGATTAAGAGGAATGCCGAATGCGGGAAGTATTTGGAGGGATAGAGGAAAAGTGATAATGGAAAGGGATAATGGTGGGAAGTGATTTGGTGGTGCAATCCTGGAATGTTCATGGTCTCTCCTCTCCGGTCAAATGGAGCACAGTGCTAACAACGTTAAGGAGAGCACAAGTGCAGGTGGATCTTCTGCAGGAAACACACCTGACACCGGTGGAGCATGTAAAACTCAAAAGAGGGTGGGTGGGTGCATGCTACGCGGCCTCTTTCAGCCCACGTAAACAGGGAGTGGCGGTCCTGGTGCATAAAAATTTGCCATTGCAGATCACAAAAGTCCTTGCAGATCCAAGGGAAGGTAGATATGTGTTTGTTGCAGGGGTTCTCCATGGCATGAAAGTCACGTTTGGGAGTGTGTACGCACCAACTAATTTAGACCCGGGGTTCTACAATAACATACTGTCCATATTGATGAGAGAACAATTTGAGAACCTGATTATGGGAGGGGACTTCAGTTGCACGCCTGATGGTGCCCTTGATCACTTGGAGGGGAAGGGACGCAGAGATCCTTGTATTAGGAAATGGAGGGAAGGGTTGGTAGAATTGAATTTAGTGGACGCCTGGAGGACAGCGTACCCTCAAGATAGAGAATATACTTTTTATTCTAACCCACACAAAACGTGGTCGAGGATTGATCATGTCTATGTAACGCTGGACTGGTATGAGAAACTCAGGAAGGTAGCACATGGTCCCATACAAATCTCAGACCACGCAGGAGTGGTGGCATCCTCTCGATCTCCGAGTGAGAGGGGGGAAATGCAGACATGGAGATTCCCTACTTATATGCTAGGCTCACAGGAGTTTCAGGATTATGTGAAGGAGCAATTTAAATTTTATATGGATGTAAATGCACCGACTGCCACTTCTAAACAAATGTTATGGGATGTGGGCAAGGCGTACGTGAGGGGAGCAATTATAGGGTACATGGAGAAATATAAAAAAATAGATTGGAAAGACAGAAAGCCCTTCAATAGAAGTTGAGAATATTGGAGGGGAGGGTAGCAAGGGGGGGAAAGAGGTGAACAGGCGAGGCAGGAGTTGGTAACAACCAGACAGATGCTTAATACCTTATTGATGGATGAGGCTCAGAGAAAAATTATTCTACCTGAAACATAGAATATATGAGTGGGGGAACAAGCCAGGGCCTTTGCTGGTAAACCTTGTGAAGGGTAGGAAAAACGGTGCACATCCTTGGCATCAAAAATTAAAAAGGGCAGACGTTACTAATGTGGAGATAAGGGATACATTTAAGAAACACAGGATTTATGCAGAGCAAGTGGAGAGGGAAGTGAAAAGAAATGCATGACTTTCTGGCTAAGTATAAATTGCCCCAAGTAACAAAGCACCAACAGGAGCTGTTAGACAAGGAGATTACCAAGGAAGAAATTATTCGGGCCATCAACACAATGAAGCCGGGGAAGGCACGTGGCCCAGATGTCCTGCCCGAAGAGTACTATAGATTGCTGAGAGAGGAGGTAAAGGAGGTTATGTGGGAAGTATTCAGGGAAGGAAGAGAGAGTGGGAACTACCAGATACATGTGGCTGCGCCTTGGTGTGTGTGATTCCTAAACCAAATAAGGACCTAATGGAATGCTCATCATATAGACCAATATCCCTGTTAAATTGCGATGCTAAGGTGTTTGATAAAATTTTGGCTAGCAGATTGGAGGGTATCCTCCCAGAGTTGATCCATCCGGATCAAACTGGATTCATAAAAGGTAGGCATTCTTATCATAATATTAGGAAGGTTCTTAATGTCTTGGAACAAGCCAAGAAATCGGGGAGGGGGAGCTGTATTGTCATTGGACGCCGAAAAAGCATTCGACAGGATTGAGTGGCCATATCTGTTTACAATCTTGGAACGCTTTGGGTTAGGGGAAAGTTTCACTAAAATGGTAAGAGGGTTGTACCGGGCACCCAAGGCTGCAGTACTGGTCAATGGGAACTTAACAGAACAATTTACGCTCCACAGGGGGACACGGCAGGGATACCCTCTCTCCCCTCTGCTATTTGCAATGGCAGTAGAGCCACTGGCTATAGCCATCAGAGAGGACCTAAGAATACAAGGGATAAAAGGGAAAAGTGGGGGACAGCATAAAATTACACAGTATGCTGATGACATGATGTTATATGTGATGAGCCTTTCACAGTCTATGCCTGCCTTGCTGGAAATTATAGGTCAATTTACTACATTCTTGGGATATAAATTGAATCTGGGAAAGTCTAAAATCATGTTTCTGGGGGAAGAGAGGGGGATGCGGGTGGTACATGGGGTTTGAAGAGGGTAGGTACGCACTTCACTTGTTTGGGGATCAAGATAGGTAGGGACTTGAGGTCACTTTACAGACTGAACTATACCCCACTATTGAAATTGGTAAGAGAAGATTTGGGCAGATGGAGAAACCTGCCTATATCATGGTTAGACTGACATTTACTGAAGATGAACATGCTTCCCAGAGTCTTATATCCATTACAGATGTTGCCAATAGGGTTGACAGGGAGAGATATAAAGGCATTTGAAAAGGATTGCTCCAGGTTTATATGGCAAGGGAAGAAGCCCAGGGCTAGTTTAAATAAGCTGAAAGCTGACCAATCTCAAGGAGGGCTGAACTACCCTGACATGAAGTTATATTTCTGGGCGGCACAATTGAGGATCATTAAAGACCGGGTGTAAAGGCCAAAAGAGGCCAGTTGGATGGACCTGGAGGAAAAGGGATATGGGGTTCAAATCTCTTCTTTGTTAGCAGAAGCAGGCAGAAGGAGGTTGCGGGATAAGTGGGACTCGAGTGTCTTAGTGAAGGGGGTAATAGATAGCTAGGATCAAATTAAGAAGGCGATGGGGCATCAAAAGGGGGAATCTTTTATTTTACCATTAGTTGGGAACCCATTCTTTATCTCAGGGGTAGGAGATCCAGTATTTCAGAGTTGGGAAGAGAGGGGGGTAATGTGCCTTAATGATATAAGGAAAAAGGGAGTGATCCGCCCATTCAACGAACTTAGGGAAGAATTGGGCTTCCCGGCCCATCACTTGTTTAGATATTTCCAGGCGAGGAAATACATTCAGGGCATTGAGAAGCAGAGGGTCCCTGGTGCCCGGATTCATGTTGTGGAGGAATTGCTGCAGCAAATTAAACAGAAACTTGTAGGTAATATAAGGAAGGCTACATCCCTCCTGCGCCTCCAGTGGCCAGATATGACAATTAAAACTAACACCTGTGGGAAAGAGACTTGGGAGGTATACTGTCCGAGAAGCAGTGGACTTTAATGAAAGGGACACACCAGGGCTTATTACTTTGTAATAAATATAAGGAGGCAGCATATAAATTGGTGCACAGGCTGTATACTCCACCAGTTGCAGTGAACAGGTACAACCCAACAATATCGGCTATTTGTCAGAGATGTGGGTCAGCCTTGGGTACCTACATTCATTTTGGACGTGCCCAATACTCCAAGCCTTTTGGGGGGAAGTGGCGAAAGAGTTATCAAACATGAAGGGGTAGCAGGTTAGAGTGGAGTCACTTATAATGTTGTTTGGTGTAGACGACACACACCAGGATGAGTGGGAAATGCTAGAGAGATGGGTGAGAATACTTTTGGTATTGGCAAAGCAATGTATTTTGAATACATGGGTTTCTGGGGATAAACCTACAATTAGGCAGTGGAGGAATCTTGCATGGGATGCACTGCAACTTGAAAGTTTGACATATAAGGCTAGGGGGCAAGAAAATCAGTTTGCGAACATGTGGGCACCCTACTTGCAAACTATGCACCCATTGGAACAAGAGGCACTAAGATGAGGATAAAATAAACTACAGGGAACAAAAATAGGGAGGTTAATAGTAAAATATAAAAAAAGCAGTAAAAGAGAACCTAGGGAGCGATGGATGGGCTCCTCTATTAGGAGAAGTTGGCTTCAAGGGGTAACATAAACAAAAAAGAAAAGGGGGTCACTATCAGAGTATGGTACCTGAGGCTATAGTGAAAGGTATGGATATTCATAGTGGATGAAGTGAATTTCGATTAATCGGGGGAGGGGGAAGGAGGGGAGGTGATGGGGTGGGAGGTGTGAGGGAGGGAGGGAAGGGCCCTTTTCTTTTTTCTCTCTGCTCTTTATCCTTGGGGGCATTTTTGTGTCCTGCTTTTGTTTTCTTTGTTTCTCTTCTTTTATTTTTTTATTATGATGTAACATCTTAAGATCAAATTATGGAGACGTACCTATTCTGAGAATGATGTATATGGTCTATAAGAATGGCACTTAAATTAATTGGTGGAAATTGATGGATGTAATAAGTAAGGCCTGTAAGATATGTATAAGAATACTATGTGTCTGCTGAGATGTAAACTATTGTTTTGCTGTGGTATGAAAAAGATAAACTAATAAAAAGATTATGCAAAAAAAAAAGGGACAAAGTGATTAAAAGAGCAAGCGAGTGAGTGAGAGCCACGTGGTGGCTGTTTGAAGATACACTCGCTCGCTGACAGTGAAGACGCTCATACAGAGTGGCTTTTTTTGTTTAATTACCTGAAGTGACAAAATCTATACAAGTAGTTGGAATAAAGTGTATGGGGGGGTTCCTAATTGATGCAAATGCAGCCCGTTGTTTCAGGAGCTACGGCAGTTTTGAACTCAGAAGATGCTTGAAGAATCCTGCGACAGAGAGTTAGACATGGTACATTCAGCACTTTGCTTCATTTTTGTTGTACAGTATGTGTTTTTATAAACTGGGATTGGGAACTTGTTGGAGCTAAGTGTGGAATGCTTTATTAGTGCTGGAACAATTGAATCTCACCCCTGAAGGGATGCGTGAGGGCTTTATCAGTACACAAGGCAGTGCAGGTACTGGGCAGTGGGCAGTAATTCTTTTTAATGCTTGTATGTGTGATGTGGTGATGTGTGGGACTAGATCCATAATGTTATACCAGGATAACATCACGAGTCCATTCCTAGACTGACCAATCAGAGTCCAGCATTTTTTCTTGCCATTGTATAACTGAAGGTTAGTTCCTCAGGGTTAAGGCCTTTATATCTTTCAGAAAAAACATACATTTTTCATAATGGTCATAATAGTACTGTTGGATATTATCAAGGTTGTCATTTGCAGGTATATATATATATATATATCTATATCTATATATATATATATATATATATATAATACTGGCGTGGTTGCGCCAGTATAGTTAGGGTCGAGTAGGCAGTTTAATGTTAAACCCCAAATTTTGCACCTTAATAACTTTGCAACCATTCAATGGATTTGCACAAAATATGGAATGTGCAGTCTTGTATTGCAGATCTCTTGATTTGCCAAGCTGAGTTTTGATTAGACTTGTGGTTTTTGTGCAGCAAAGTGCCAAAAAATGCATTTGTTGCTTTTATTTCTGCACTTTTTTGCTGATTTTTGCCCATTGCGCTGCAGCCACACTGTTTGGTATTTTGGTCTGCAGGGTATCCATATGTTGGTCATATAAAATAACTAACCTATTAAGGAGAAAGAAAAGATATTATAGGGCCTATAAAAGGAAGTCAAGAACAGAAAACTGGCAAAGATTTAAACCAGTCGCCAAAAATATTTAAATTACTATCAAAAAAGCAAAGTGAAGAATTGAACTTAATTTGGTAAATAAGGTTAACGACAACAAAAAGAAGTTTTACAGTTATATACTGTAGGTAGCCTAAATGGGAAACAGTCTGCTATTGGTCCTTTAATGACAGGAGATAGAGTGATAACAGAAGAAAAGAAAATGGCAACAGAAATTAATAGATGCTTTCTAAGTATACCTAATTCCACAAAACAAATCATACGAAACAATGAATTAGGTAGCAGTTGTCCAGAATTCTAAACTTTTGACATAATTAACAGTATAAACAGTCTCAAAACAAATAGTTCACCCGGACCAGGTGGTATTACACCTGTTTTTCTAAAAAAATTGATACAACAACTTGTAGGGCCCTTGACATATTTATTTAACAAGTCTATTCAGGAGGGTACCACACAAAAAGAGTGGAGAATGGCAGAAGTTTCACCGATTTTTAAAGGTGGAGACAGGACGGTGGTAGGTAATTATCGTCCAATAAGTCTGACATCAGTAATTGGCAAACTGATGGAAAAATTACTGCAAAAACATGTTACTACTCATTTATAAAATACTGGTAATACAGATCCTGCTCAGCATGGTTTTATTCCTGGAAGCTCCTGTTTATCAAATTTAATAAGCTTTTTTGAGCCAGTTAGTGCAGCCCTAGATGAGAATATCTATGTGGAAGTTCTTTTTTTGTATTATTCTAAGGCTTTTGATAAGGTCTCCCACACAGCCTTATTAAGATAACTTGTTAAAATATGAATTAACAGTAATAAAATGGATCTCTTCATGGCTGGGTAACAGGATACAATGTGTGACCATTAAAGGTCACTCTTCAGACTGGGGAAGAATCACCAGTGGTGTTCCTCAGGGATCTGTATTGGGTCCAACACTGTTCAATATACTGATTTCATCCCTTCCTAGCACAAATGGAGTCTGGACTGTCAAATATGCCGATGACTGCAAAATAGGAGGGCTCGTACAGAATCCTGAGGATGCCAGTGTAATACAAGGAAACTTAAATGACATGGCAAAATGGCCAGATGAAAATGAAATGTATTTCAATTTAGATAAATGTAAGGTGATGCACTTAGGGAAAAGAAGCCTTGGCCTAGATATTCAAAGCGGTTGCGCATGGTGCAACAGGGTTGTGAATGCGTAACTGCAGAGATGCGCCATCGAGCGATATTCAGCAGGAACAACTGCGCAGCGTAAGTGGCATTGCGCCAATGCGCAATAGAAATCTATGCATGTGCAAGGGCAGGAGGCGGACCCATGAATATGCGGCACAGTGCGATATTCAACCCCCAACCAATGGTGCAAGAGAGGAGCAACTGCCAGTTGCGCAGACCAGACTTGAGCCTATAAAAACAGGGAGCAAGTCAGAGGAGAGCACTTGCACCAGAGGGGAACAGGACAGTGGGAGACAGACAGGCCATCTGAGACAGGAAGAGGGAGACAGGAAGAGAAAGAGAAAGACAAAGAAAGTGAGAGAGAGAGAGAGAGAATGAGAGAGAGAGAGAGAGAGTGTGAGATGGAGTGTGACACACAGGGAGGCCCACTGAGGGAGGGGGAGAGAGTGGGTGCCTAACAGAGCCACCTGATCCAAGGGGAGTGACACAGGCACCCACAGGGGTGGGTGACAGAGCCAGCAGGCAAAACCCAGCCAGGGGTAGGGTACGCAGGAGGAGGCCCTGCCGAGCAACAGGCACTGCCCCACAGAGCGGGGGAGCAGTGGAGCCGGATGCCCAGGGGGTGACAGGACAACAGAAGGCCATGGCCAGTGTGGCATTCCAGATGGAGGCCATAATGAGGGGTGTGAGGAGGCAGGAGGCAGAGCAACATGGCCGTGGAATGGCCCATCGGTGGTACGCCCAGAATAGGTGGTATCAGCCCCACATCAGCTTTGAGAGCCACGCTGACACAGAGATCATGGGCCGGTATTGCCTGAACTGGGCAATTCTGAGGCAGCTCTGTGAGCTGTGCAGTGAGGAGGCACCCACCAGATGGAGCCACACTCTGACAGTGGAGACAAAGGTAACAGCTGTCATATGCCTGCTCACCACGGGCACCTTCCAGAGACCAACAGGGGACACCACAGGCATAACCCAGTTGGCCATGTCATGGCTCCTCACACAATTCCTCAATGCCCTGCTGCCATATGCTGCGGAACACGTCCACTTCCCCAGCACACAGGCAGAGCGTACAGCAACCATGCAGGACTTCCACAGGGTAGCATGTATGCCTGCTGTGCTAGGGGCCATCGACTGCACCCATGTGGGCATCTGCACACCACCTGGCACAGAGGGGGTAGCCTACATCAACAGAAAGGGCTACCCCAGCATCAACTGCCAGGTGGTGTGCGTTGTCAGGGGGTGCATAACCAATGTCTGTGCCACACACCTTGGGGGAGCACATGACGCCTTCATCTGGCACAGCTCGGCACCGTGCCACAGGTTTGAGAGTGGGGACATCCCCATAGGTCACCATATGGCGAGACCACGGGCAGCTGGGTACAGCAGGGCATGTAAGGGGGGCGGCCAGGGCAGGGGGACCACCGTGTGCACCCGGGAAGGGCATGGGGCACAGTGACAGGGGTCAAGAGGCTAACCATCTCTCTCTCTCTCCACACACACAGGTGACAGTGGCTACTCACTCAGGCCCTGGCTGCTCACCCCCTACTGGCACCCGTCATCCCCCATGGAAGAGCAGTACAATGAGGCACACGCCAGCACACGGAACATCATTGAGTTTGGGTTTGGGATGCTGAATCATGGTTCCGTTGCCTGGACAGGTCCAGTGGTGCCCTGCAATACAGCTCTTCGAAGGTCTGTAGCCTATTTCTGGCCTGCTGCATGCTGCACAACATAGCCATTGACTGTGGGATAGCTGTTGCGGCCAATGAGGGGAACAGCAGTGGGGATGACGCGGGTGATGGGCTGGGTGGTGGTGGGCAGCCCCTCATGGGCAGAGGGATCCCCGGCTCATGCGGCTGGCATGCCACCATCGGGACACAATAGCACAGGAGCACTACGGTGCACGCAGGTAGGTGGACAAACACCTATGCACAGAACCAACACAGTGGCAGGGCACACAGCCATGTGGGAGCATGGCCATGCACACACAGGCATGGGCAGTGGCGGGGCAGTGCCACACGGCCACACGCAACACCAGACAGCACTGCACAGCATCACACACGCACCCACACAGTGGCACCCACAGGCATGCGACCGGGCGCTAGCGCGTGCTGTGGATCAGACGCAGGGCACTGGTGCACATACGCAACCAGTGTTGTGAAGGCAGCGTCATGCACATGTCACATGGGCCAGTGGCTGGGCAGGTGCACACAAGGGCAGTGTGTGGTGCAACACATGGCTGCCATGACTATGCCATGCACACACACACACAATGCCCATGTGCACACAGGGTGGTGGCTGCAGACAGCAAACAGGGTGGAGTGCACATCAGGTCCGCTGCGTGGACACACGGCTGCCACAGACCTGGGGATGGCTGTGCCATGGTCGCCCAGCAGACTCAAGCTGCACAACAGCCACAGGAGGGGTCTGCAACCACCCCCCAAGGGTGGGACTGCAGGACCATGACCGGGTCCTCGCAGGGGTCTGCAGGCTCCCAAACAGGCCCGCACCAGGTGTGCCTGGGATACCCACAGTGGAGCCCAGTGTCAACACAGTTGGGGTTGCCCGACACCGGGCTGTGGGGTGGACATTGCACTCCGCGGTGTCTGTGGCAGTCAGCCATGCCCTGTGGCAACCAGTGGGGCAAGACTGACCGAAATCACATTGGCAATGCGGTCCAGGGCTGCAGTTGTGTCCTCCCACAGGCATTGACTGGCCTCCAGGACCTGTGTGGTGCCCCTCTCGTGCTGCTTGGCTGCCTGGCACACCTCTGCACGGAGTGCCCTCACTCCAGCCATGAGCAGCACCTGTTGCTCAATGGAGGCCCACAGCAATTGGGTGTGCTCTGCCAAGGGTTCAGTGCCCTGTGTGCATGCGCGTGGCGCAGACCCACTGGTTGGGTACGACCGCGCTTCATGGCTCCCCGCTCAGGTGGGTGCTGCACAGTGGGGTCCTCATGGGGTTGGGCAATGACAGGTGCTCCGGCAGTGGACATGGTGCCTGGCCTCCCAATATCTCCAGCCATCTGCCACTGCTACCCCTCCGTCACCTGTGTGTGGCCAGCACCTGTGCGGGTGCTCCGCCACCCTGCGCCACTGCGTCTGTGCACACAGCAATACCAGGGGCAGTGGTGGGCAGCTATTTCACCACCAACAGGCCACTGGCCACACTGCCAGTGCTGGTAGTTGTTATGGGTGTCTCCCCTCCGACATGACCCCCATCGTCCAGGACTATGGTTAGATCATCATTAGTGTCAGACACCGCCCCGATCTGTGTCTCCGCACAGAGCACGCCAAGGCTGGAATTTCACTGAAATACAGCAAGGGCCTCATCCGCCACCACACCCGGGACATCCAGCTGGATGGCGGTGGCATGCTGCAGCCTCTGGCCCCCGGATGCCCGTGGAGGTGGATGGCTGGTCCTCTGAGGCTGGATGGGCTCCCACGACAGCCGCAGGTGCCCCTGACACTGCAGCAAAGGCTCCCTGTTGAGGTACACCTCAAACAGGGCATCTGCCTTCGGTCTTGTAAAGTTGGGCCTGCACTTCTGGGCAGGCCCACGCTCCTCACCCTCCTCGTGCTTGGACATGATGCTACTTGTGGACATGGACATGTGGTTAGTGGCTGCAGCGGCCCACCCCAGCCATTCAGCTCGCTGTACTGGCTATCCCTTTGGCAGGCACAACTTACCTCTGATGGTTGCAATACCGGTCCAAGGTCTGTGCTGTTGGGCAGTGCCTTTATAGCGCATCGCATGCAAATAGGCTGATGCACAACTGTAATGACATGCAAATGTCCACATTGCACTGCGGATAGGCTGATGAGCTAATGTGCATATGATGGATGAATATTGTGCTCTTGCGCATTGCACAATGGACTTGCTTTGGTGCATGTCGTTGTGCAATGCTGTGACATGCGCAGTGCACCCTCACCAACATGCATACGCCATGGCATATGCTACTGCCTATTGCGCTTGGTGCACTATGGGGGCCATTGTACCCTATGCGCCATGGACCCTATGGCGCTGGGGCACTATAGGGCCTATGGCACTTTGGCGCTATTGGGCATATGACACTCGGGCGCTATAGGGCCTATGGTGCTCGGGCGCTATAGGGCCTGTGGTGCTCGGGCACTATAGGGCCTATGGTGCTCGAGCGCTATGGGGGCCTATGGCACCTGGGTGCTATTGGGCCCATGGAGTGTGGTGCCTTCATGGCTCTATTGCGCAATATGCGTCATGGGCCCAATAGCGCTCACGTGCGCATTGCACATGCTGACCCCTACCCTGCACTATGCCCTCCAGGGACCTCTGCCCACATGCTGGTGTGGCCACACCCATGCCGTGCATCCCCAGAGATGCAGTCGCTACAGGCAGTGCATCTCACGTCTTGGTGTGCATCCCAAGCACGCTGTGCACGTGCGCTTCTGGGCACCATTTTGTCCTGCATCTTTGCTGTGGCACCATGCCACATTGCACAGTGCCCTGATCATGTAACTGGAGCCAGGTTGAGCTGATTAACCTTGTGGCCTAGGTGGAGCCCCATGCTGCCAGCCTGTTTGGCCAGCAGCCCCTGCAAAGACCCAGGACCGAGGTGTGGCAGGACATTGCTGACAGGCTTATCCAGGCCACTGGTGTGCAGCACACCAGGAAGAAGTGTTGCCACTGGAATGGGGCCCTGGTAAGGAGGGACCCAGAGAGGCTGAGGGTGCTGCAGGCGCGTGTCCGGAGGGGGGCCATGCCACGGCCAGGAAAGTGGGCTCCGACTGCATCTGGGCATGTCCACTGTTCCATGGGGCTAGCAGGGCTGCATGCCATGCTGGGGGGGGCCTGTCATTGTGTGCCCTGTGGCTTCGCATTGCCA
The DNA here is from genome assembly GCA_016271365.2 of Neoceratodus forsteri. Classification (NCBI taxonomy): domain Eukaryota; kingdom Metazoa; phylum Chordata; order Ceratodontiformes; family Ceratodontidae; genus Neoceratodus; species Neoceratodus forsteri. Next base: position 128,403,288 of record CM028135.1, on the reverse strand, counting down.
GTCATTGGGTGCACTGCGCCACTGCCCTGCTGCCTTGCCAGGCCAGGCCGGGGTGCACTCTGTGCTTGGGGGGTGGTGGCAGTGGGCTCATGCTGTGGCTGAGTTCTGATGTGTGCCTGTCTGTGTTCCTGTCCTAGGTCCTGAAGGCCTGCAGGCCCATCGGCTGTTCATGGAGGACCAGGTGGGTGTGCAGTGCTGGGGCCAGTGCACGGAGCACCACAGTGAGCAAGTAGGCACTGTGCATTCCCACATTGTTGTGCAAAGTGGGCGGCAGGGGTGGGGGTACGGCCTTGGTCTCCTTTGCCTTGTGCCATGGCAGCTGTGTTTGGTACATGGTGCAGTGTGCGTGGTGCCATGGGGCGGCTATTGCACATGTGTGGCAGCTGTTGGTGGGCTAGGTGTGCGTCCGGCTACCACTAGTGCCACCGTGGTTCCAGTGCAGCACCATGCCACTGCCTGCCGCTGTGCTGTCGGGTGGCCCTTGGGCAGCAGTTTCCAGCACTGTGCACTGCCGTGGCTTGCCAGGTTGGTGGCAGGTGTAGGCCCACCCACTGCAGGTGGCCGGGTGCCACTCCAAGGGCTCCCACTGTCCGCTGCACACAGAGGGAGCTAGGGTGCTATGGACATGCACCGAACACCTGTCCCTTCCTTTGCCATAGGTGTCTGGAGGGGTTCCAGACTCCCGTTGTACTGCCATCTGCTGTGGCAAATTATTCTCATCACCTCACACATGATGGAGATAGCAGGCCAGACTAGGCTGATCCTGCTATTAGACCGGCACAGGTGTAGGCGCCAGGCGCTGGCAGGACATGGCCAGCCATGATGTTCCGCAGCCCCCTTCCTGCCTCTGTCCTCCCTGCCCCTACCTTCCCCATCCACCTGTACAGGCCCTGTCCCCTGACCCCTTCCCACCTACACCTACCTTCTCCTTTGTTTATGGATCCTTGTAGAGCTGTTTATCTCTAGTTATATTACGTTTGTTACTTGTTTACCCTTCTGTGTCCATGTCTGCTTTGCAGCTGGCGAGTAGGTCCATGCTGCAGTGGAGTGGTGGGTGGCCGTGTGGTGTGCCTGTGTCATTGAGTGGTGTGTGCAAGGTGGTGGCATGCCCCTCGGTCAGTGGCTGTGCCTTGGAGCAGCTATGGGATGGCAGTTTGGGCTGTGTGGCATGTGTGTGGTAGGTGCCGTATGTCAGGGTGTGGTTTGCTGTTGTCCGGGCGGCTGCGTGCCCTCCGGTTGGTGGTGGATTAGGGTGCCCACCCTTGGATGTCAGTGCCACCTGTGCCTTGCATCCTCCACCGGAGGGGGGGAAGCTGCATGCCTGCACTCCTTGTGCAGTGGTCACCTGTGTGCTGGCTGTGTGTCCCTGCCAGTGTTCCTAGCCTGGTTCCCCCACCTTCCCACACTGTTTCCCCCTTCCCTCTTGCCTGGTGCCCTACTGTGCCTGTGTCTGTTCCTTCTGTGCCTTGGTGCATCTTCCTCTGCTCCTTGTGCATCCCTGGGTGCGCTGTAGCACATTTCTGGTTGCTCCCTTGTGCAACCCTCACTTCGCCATGGCTCAGCGACTGTAATATTCAGCTATGTTGTGCTGGCACATGTTGCAATGCACAGCCATTTAATATTACAGTCACTGCGCTATTGTGCAGTTGACTTGAGCTACACCAGGGTTGCGCATGCCTTTGGTGCATTTCTGAATATCCCGCCCCTTATGTACTCTTACCAAATAAATAACACCATATTGAAAACAGTAAAGGAAGAAAAAGATCTAGGAGTATTAATACAGAGGATTTAAAATTTGATGCCCATGCACTTGTAACTGCAAAAAATTTCAAAAATGAATGGGATGTATACTAGGTAACATCAAAAGTAGAGAAGAAGCTGTGATAATCCCCCTATACACTGCATTGATGGGGCCCCACTTGGAGTACTGCTCGCAGTTCTGTGCTCCTACATCTAAGAGGTCACAAATATTATACGAAAAAATACAGAGGAAAATGACTAGAGCAATAAGATGGACTAAGAATATGAGCTATAGAGATAGATTGCAAAACTTAAATATCTACTCCACAAAATATAGGCAGGAAAGGGGAGATCTCTGTCTGGTTTATAAAACCTTAAATGACCAATACATGAAGGAAATTCTTGGCTTTAGAAGCAATCCAGGAAAGGCTGTCACAAGATCCCACAAGCAGAAACTATTGGGAGAAGAAAACAACACAATCAAAAGAAGTAAATATTACACTCAGAGGGTAATAACAAAATGGAACAAGCTGCCAAGATATGTTATAGAAAGTCCTGACAAGAGAACCTTCAAATTAAACCTAGATGATTATATAGGAGATATGAAATGTGTATTCCATCAATAAATTGGTGGCAAGTTCATCAAAGGGCCAAGCGCTCACTGAACTTGTAATCTTACTGTGAAACTATGAAATGAAGCATAGGTTTTGTTCAGGGTGACACTCTCTACAAACCCATACCTTTGGTTTGCTTCATTTTGGCCAAAAAACTGCAATTTTAAACTTTGACATTCCCAGTTTGTGACTCGCGTCCGATCCTCGTTTGCAAGGTAACAAAATTCCCTTTCACAAGCCGATCTCCTTTTGTGAGGTAACAAAATCCTTGATCACGACTTAGGGACCAGGTGGCCCTATCTCACGAACAAGGAATGACTTGCGAAAGGGGAGTTTGTCAGCTCACGAAAGGGGATTGGTTCGCGAAAGGGGATTTGTCAGCTCGTGAAAGGGGATTGGGTTTTTGAATTGCATTTCGAGAGTTAATAAATCTCTTTGTGAGCTGACAAAATCCTTGTGTGTCATTTCCTGACCAGATGACCTTCTCGCAAACAAGAATTGGTTCTCGAAAGGGGATTTTGACACCCTCGTTAAAGGGGATTGATTCTTTAAGGGGAATTTTGAGCAGGCTTATAAAGGGATTGTTTTTTGAATCATTCGAGCTGACAAAATCTCAGTTAGTGAGCTGTCAAAATCCCCTTTCATGAGCAAATCCCCTTTCACAAGCTGACAAAATCCTTGATTGTGACTTCCAGACCAGATGGCCAAAATCTGACGATCAATGATTTCTCACGAACGACCATTATGACAGCTCGTGAATGGGGACTGACCTCGTGAACAGGGATTTTGCCACCTCACGAACTAGGAATTTAAAAACTTTGTCAGTGCACTGTGGGGGATCACGTGATGACTCTGTAGCGCCAGCAGCACCGCAGACCAGATCCCATCCTGAATACCGACTTTTACTTAAAAAAGTATATATCAGCTGTATTCTAATCCTCAACTTCGAAAATACAGGCTTCGTATAGCCTTCTCATTACATTGGAAGCGAAGCAATAGAATAATCAGCAGAAATCCAGACAGAATACACGGAGCACGTTCAGAGGCCTATTGGCGTAATGGAGGCCGAAATGCACCAAGTCCCAGTCCACACTCCACCGCAAACGCCGGAAAAAGGGCCAAAAAGACCAAAGGGTCAAACCGGGGCCTCTGCTAAGTCCTCACTGGCCCTAACTGGAACCCAAACTAATATTCCTCTCTCAGAGAAGAAATTTATGGAGGAACTTCAACCGTTCAAGCTCGCTCTGCAAGAACTAACATCTGAGCTTAAATCTCTTCGTGGAGGCCTTGCAGACACCAGCAGAGCCATTCAGATACTACTGTATGGGTCACATCTTTAGAGGGCTGGAAACACACCACGGACTCCAAAATGACCAACTTAAGGCAAAGGCTACACAAAACAGAATCCAAATTAGAAGATCTGGAAGGCCGGAGTAGACGAAATAACATTCTGATATTCGGCCTTCCAGAGGATGCAGAGGGAGCTATGCCGATTGTTTTTCTGCAGAAACTACTTGCTAAGATAGCGGGGCCCTCCCCCAACAACACTACCTACATTATTGAGAGAGCCCATTGCTCCTTACAACCAAAGCCTGGGATGGGTAAACCTCCTCGTCCTCCTATTCTGAAATGTTTGAATTATCTAGACAAGACTCACGTTTTGGGCCAGCTTAAAGAGATGCACCAAGTTTTATGGGAAGGTCAACAACTCCGGTTTGCCCAGGATCTCCCCTCCACCATCAGGCAGCGACATGCTGAATATCATCCCCTGGTGACAAAGTTGATAGCAGCAGGGATAAAATATAGGGTCCAGTGCCCCTCTCACTTTGCCATTCTCGTTTCAGGATCCTGGCACAATTTTGAGTCAGCGCAGCAAGCTCTCCCAGCTTTGCAATCTCTGCTTCCCGACTTATTTTCCTGCCTGTTGAAGATCTTATTCAGCAACTGAGGTTCGATCGGTTTCCTTTTTTCTGAAAGAGCTACACGAATGTGCGCAGTGTAACTCCCAAAATGTCGGCTGTTGTGATGCACGACCACAAGAGGGCAGCAAAGCCCCACGGATGCTTGTGCCTCTCAGTTTGAAATCTTTACAAGTAAGAAACATAGAAACATAGAATTTGACGGCAGATAAGAACCGCTTGGCCCACCCAGTCTGCCCATTCCCCTACCTAATGGATAAGCTGCAGATCCTAGTTAACCAGCAGCCTACTTCTTTCTACCGCAACCCCTAGAATTGCCTTATGACTGTCCCATGCGTGCTTGAATTCCACCACTGTTTTTGACTCCACAAACTCCTCCAGAAGGCCGTTCCATGTATCCACAATCCTCTCTGTGAAAAAATACTTCCTTACATTACCTCTGAGCCACCCCCATCTTCAAATTGTGCCCCCATGTTCTTGCACACCTCTTTTTTTGAAAAATGCTACCCTCTTGGACTTTGTTGATTCCCTTGAGGTACTTGAAAGTTTCTATCATGTCCCCTCTCCTCCTTTCCTTGAGGCTATACATATTAAGCTCTTTAGTCTCTCTTCATATGTCTTCTGGTGCAGACCCTGCACCATTTAAGTTGCCTCCTCTGGTCAGCTTCCATCCTGTCTATGTCTCATGGAGATTAGGTCTCCAGAACTGCACACAGTACTCAGATGGGGTCTCACCAGCTGTCTGTACAGAGGGATAACAACTTCCTGTTTTCTACTGGTGATGCCTCCCTATGCATCCCAGTATCCCCCCAGCCTCCTTACTGCCCTCTCACATTGTTTACCCACCTTTAGGTCATCTGATATGACTACCCCCAGGTCCCTTTCCATTTTTTTTGTTGTTAGTATCTCACCCCCCATTGTGTACTCTTCCCCTGGGTTTTTGTTTCCCAGGTGCATTACCTTGCACTTCTTAGCATTGAATCTAAGATGCCATACATTTGACCACCTCTAACCTTGCCAAGCCCCTTCTCATCCTTTCCACCCCACCTTGTGCATCAACTCTGTTGCAGATCATTGTGTCATCTGCAAAGAGACATACTTTTCCTTCCAGTCCCTCTGCAATGTTGCTTATAAAGACATTGAAGAGGACTGGTCCTAATACTGAACCCTGCCGTACCCCACTAGTAACCTCCCTTTCTTCAGAGTGGACTCCATTTACTATTATCCTCTGTGTCCTATTCTCCAGCCAGTTCTTTACCCAGGCTATCATCTTGGGACCCACTCCCAGGCTGGCTAACTTGTATATTAATCTTTTGTGTGGGACTGTGTCAAATGCCTTGCTAAAGTCTAGGTAGGCCATGTCCACAGCCCCTCCCTGATCTTCTACTTTGATCACCCAGTCAAAGAGATCTATTAGATTCATCTGGCATGACCTTTCCGCTATGAATCCATGCTGCCTTGGGTCCTGTGCCCCTCTGGCCTCTAGGTACTCGACAATTCTTTCCTTCGGAAGTGATTCCATCATTTTCCCTATCACTGAGGTTAAACTAACAGGTCTGTAGTTTCCTGCTTCTGCCCTGCTCCCACTTTTGTGAAGGGAATCACATCTGCCCTCCTCCAGTCCTCAGGTACCACCCCATCCTCCCATGATTTGTTAAAGAGGGTAGTCAGTGGTGATCACTAGTTCTACCCTTAGTTCTTTTAGAATTCTGGGATGAATCCCATCAGGCCCCATTGCTTTGTCCACCTTCAGTTTTAAGAGTTCTTTCAGAACCCTTTCTTCTGTAAATGGGCTGGTATCAACTTCTGTATCCAGAGTGTTTCTATTGTTTGTTTTGGTATCTCCCCCTCTTCATTTGTAAATACTGAGCAAAAATATTTGTTTAGTATCTCTGTCTTTTCACAGTCACCCTCTGCCCACCCCCCCCTTTATTAAGCCTCACTATCCCTCCTTTGGTCTTCCTTCGTTCCCTAATGTACCTATAAAAGATTTTATCCCCTTTCTTAACTGAGCTGGCTATCTTTTCCTCGGTTCGGGCCTTTGCTGTTCTGACTGTCTTCCCAGCTTCCTTTTGCTTTAACTAATACAATTCTCTATCCTGCTCCTTCTGTGATTCCTTGTACTTCCTGAATGCTTTCTTTTTCTCTTGAACCTTCACTGCCACTTTTTTAATTTACATTTGGGCTTTGCTGGACATGTTTTCAATAGATTAGTCTACAGGTAATTTGAAGGACTCTCAAGTTAAGATGATTTATTTTTTTTTATTTTAAATGCAACTAGTTCTGCATTGTGTTTCTCTGTTGTGTAAGATAGTTGAGACAATTTTATTCATTTTCATGTTTATTCATTATACATTTAAATACAATGGAGTTGGCTTTTCAAGGGTGGGGGTTGGTTAGCGGTAGTGAATGGGTTAGCAGGGTGTTCTGTGTTGTAAAAGCAGTTGGGGGGTATCCACAGCTGCACACAGTATGTTCTGTTTGATACTGTTAATATCCAGGTCTAAGCCCACTTGGGGGCTATTTTTGGTTTGTTGTCTATCAAGCGGGTTCAAGTTGAGTTCTCTTCCTTACGCTGTGGCTAAATGGGAGGGGGAAATTAAAGAAGGGTAAGGTTAAGATAAGGTTGGATCAAAGTTTCACTTGCACTTCTACTTCAAGGGTTTTTATGTTTTTGTCATGGGTATTCCAGTTTAGATTAGTGAAGTTTCTTTATGCTGCATTACAATTATTCGATAACAGGGGAGGGAGGTGTAGGGTTGTGCTAACAGGGAAGTCTGCCACAAAGAAGGGATGGTTTACATTTCAGTTCTGTAGTTGGTATTGGTTGCCTAACTATAACTTTTATGTCTTTTTCTTTTCTCATATCATATTATATGGCGGGGATTAGATACTGCTCCTGGAATATAAAAGGGGCACAAACTCCGGCCAAACGGACTAAAGTTTTACTTCATCTCAAAACTTTACAAACGGATGTAGCTTTTCTACAAGATACACATCTTTTGTCTAAGTGTGTTCATTATTTCTGTAGAAATTGGGTGGGTCAGGTGCTTGGGACCAGCAATGATACAAAGAGAAAAGGGGTTGCTATTTTAATAGCCCGTAGAATTCCCTTTAAGCTTCTACAAGAAGTTGCAGACCCTGAAGGTAGATTCATTATTGTGAGGGTCTTCTGGCTCACACTGAAGTAATACTGGGTTCCATTTATGGACCCAATTCTGATGATCCCGAATTTGTTGTCTCCCTAATGGTCATGCTTGCTCCCTGGACTAAGCTTCCAATTATTCTAGGTGGTGACTGGAACCTGGTCCTTTCAAATACCTTAGACAGATCCAGTCAGATTAGGCTAATTTCTTCACCTGGCCAAAAAAGCTATCCATGAGCTAATGCATTCCAAGGGTCTTACTGATCCTTGGAGGCTTATGTATCCCAATGATAAGGAATACTCATTTCATTCCCTCCCGCATAATACTTTTTCCCGTATAGATTTCTTTCTTTTAACTGTAGACCATCTCCCAGGGATTTCCCTAGTATATTATTCATCAAAGGCTATCTCAGACCATCGAGTTGTCCATCTCAAATTGGACCTTTTACCAAATGTACATAGAGACAGAATTTGGAAACTTAATAATCAGATCCTGAAACTGGATGAGTATGTTCTACTGATTCAAAATGTTATTAATAATTACGTGAAACTCAATGCCCCATCTATGTCTAAAAGGAATTTTCTATGGGGATCACTGAAATGTGCACTAAGGGGAGAATTAATCCGCTTAATGACTAAACATCATAGACAGAAGACTGCAGCTCTCGCTTCGATACTGGTTCAGATAGCAGATTTAGAGAATCTTCTTTCTCCCTCGTCTTCAGTAGAGGAATGGGGAAAGGTTGAGTCTCTCAGAGCCCAATACAATCATTTACTAGCTGAAAAAGCAGAATTTCTTCTGCTTCGTTCCAAAATCTCCTACTTCTATCAAGGGGAGAGGGCGGGGAATCTTCTAGCTTTACAACTTCGCATTCAGATGGCCGACAGAATAGTCTCCTCTATTTACTCACCCTCGGATGCTCTTCTTACTTCCCCCCCAGACATTGTGAATGCTTTTCATAAGTATTATCAGCAACTATACTCAGCCCCTGCAATTATACTTCCCTCTCAGCAATTAGATTAGTTTATTCAAGATATCAATCTTCCTGTGTTATCTGACCCTCAAATTGATAAATTAAAAGCTCCTATTACTTTAACAGAAATCTGTGAAGTCATAGATTCATTATCTGCAGATAAATCCCCCGGACCCAACAGATTTACAACTATTATAAAATGTTTAAAGAGACTTTAGCAACTATTCTCCTGGACACTTTCCATTGCATATTCGAAAAGGGAATATCGAACACTTCCTTGTGTCTTGCCACTATTGTGGTACTTCCTAAACCCAACAAGGATCCTCTACAGATTGATAACTACAGACCTATCTCCCTCATCAATGTAGATCTTAAAATCCTCACAACAATTCTCTCCTCTAGACTCAGCCTGGTTTGGGAACACCTTATTAGCATGGAACAGGTCGGGTTTATCAAGGACAGACTCTCCTCAGATCATTTCAGGAAAATAGTCTATTTTCTGCGTCCAGGGATTCAGATACACCGGCAGCTCTTGTTTCCCTGGATGCAGAAAAAGCTTTCGATAGTGTATCATGGGAGTATCTTTTTCTGCTGCTCCCCAAATATCATATCCCTCTGGAATTCAGCCAGTGGGTTAAAATTCTTTATGCATCACCGACAGCCCATATCCAATGTAATGGAATTCTATCTACTCCCTTTTCCCTGTTCCAGGGTACCCGTCAGGGTTGCCCTCTTTCCCCCTACCTTTTTAATCTTTATTTAGAACCCCTCATCAGGAAAATCAATCTTTTCTCCCTGCAACGGGCATATCAATAGGCAATAAGGAATATAAAATCTCAGCATATGCAGATGATTTACTTCTACATATCTCCAATCCCACCCAATCGCTCCCTGCTGTATTTCACATCATCTCCTAATCTGAGTCTTTATCGAACTATAAACTGAATCTGACAAAAACAGAATTTCTTCCCCTCAATAAACATACTGTAAAGGATGATGTGGCTCATATGGGTCTACAATTGAAATCTGACATAATTAAATATCTCGGGATTTATCATCATTCCTCTTCACAAACCATGAAAAAACTTGACTTAGATGCTCTCATTAACAGTTTATCAGATGATTTCAAACGTTGGTCGAAACTGCCGTTAACTCTGTGGGGACGTATGAACATTATTAAAATGAATGTTCTACCGCGTTTACTATACCTTTTACAAATGCTCAGTCAGGCCCTCCCATTTTCATGGTTTTCACAGGTTCATGGTATTCTTAGTAAGTTTATATAGCAGGGTAAAAAAGTCAGACGGAATTATTTTAAACTCACTAGACAGAAAACTGATGGTGGGCTTCAAGCCTCAGATTTCTATATATATTATTTAGCAATCCATTTGGCTAGAATCCGATACTGGTTACAACCTTTACATAGAACTGGTCACCACCCTCCTTGGGTCGGGATTGAACAGGATCTCTGTGAAGCACATGTCATGGATCCCAAGGCTCTATCCTTTATGCCCCCCAAAATATCCCTAAACCTCTGCAGGTTACCCCCTTAAACTCACTAATTCAAGTGCAACATCAGCTAAATGCTCTTCTCAAAATGGATGTTTACAGAGATATAACACAGCCCCTGTTCCATAACCCAAATTTGTTAATTTCAGGCAAACCAATCAATGTTCAGCTTTTCTGGCCACATATAGGTATAGAGCATGTAGACCACTTGGTACAGGAACAAAAATTAATACCCTTTAGAGAAGGTCGCTCCCTTTTTAGTTGGCAGAATACCTCTATCTTCAAATACCTCCAACTATCCCACATGCTGACACATTACTTTGGAACAGGGACTTGGTCTAATTCTTTCACTACTGCTTTACTCCCATATTTTAATTCCATTCCTACATCTCATTTGACATCTTACTCCTATGATTTTATTCTATCAACGGTGGCCACCTGAGAGGGCCAGAGGTTCTATCATTGGGATAACACTATCCCATTATCCAATACTGTCAGAGACTGGCCTTTGATTTGGACCCAATTATATAAATATATTAAATGGGACAGATATAGATATATGCAGTTTTGCATTAACCATAATCTATATTACACCCCTTCTAAATTGCACTGAATGGGTATTCTATCTTCAAATCAGTGCTCTAAATGTCACCAGGCCCCTGCAGATCCAATCCATATGTTATGGTCATGTGAAAAAAATACTCCTGTTTGGTGTAACATTCAAAATAGGTTGGATCCATTACTTATACTAACAGACAGTTTTAGCTTGGAAACCTGTATTATAGGTGACTGCATAGCAATACCAAGGAGTAATCAGAGGGCCCATATGGCATTAATTTCAGCATGTGCTAAAAAAGTCATATTGAGACACTGGTTAGACTCAGCCACTCCTAGCTATTTAGAATGGTTCAAGGAAATCATGTTCACCCTACAAGCTGAGTATACTATAGCTGGACTTTCAAAGTGTATTGGTAAATATGAACAAAGATGGGAACCACTTTATGCCCTTCTGTTAATTAATTAGATGCTGGTATTAATAACCAGTTTTTCTGACAGGCCCTTTTATTCTCATCTTTTTTTTTCTTCTCCCCTTGTTTTTTTTTTTTTTAATATATAATTCACCCTTATCCTTTTTTTTTTTTTTGAGGCAACCATAACCATAACAAATAATAACCGGTGGCAGATTAAGGTGGGCGTGGGGAGAAAGGAGCAAACAAACAATCCTATTTAATTAATTCTTCTTTATATTAGAACTGTTTTTTTTTTTTTTAAGTTGGGTTTTGATTTCTTCTTTCGTTAGAAATGTATTCTCTGTACTCAATTGATAATCTCCATCTATGTTCAGACTGGATTTCTGTTATACTGTTTGTTTGCAAAAACATAATAAAGTATACTAAATGAAAAAAAAAACTTTGTCAGTGCACTGTAAATACACGGTTTGGTCTTTTGGCTTGAAATTTGCAGGGTATAAAGTGGGTGTCCCAGAGATGTGAATTATGCTGTTTAGGTGTAAAAATGTTAATCGATTCCATAGATACGCCATCATGAAGTTGAGATTTTTCCCATAGGATAACACTGCGGCACCCACAGTGACTTTTGGTGCCTACATCTCGGAAACAATGCGAGATATAGATTTTTTGCTACCCGCAGCTTAGTCCACCTTTAGGACTAAGCATGCGTGGAGATTTTGGAGTCATGATTACAACTGCAGTGGAATTGTTTTCATAGCTTGTATGGTTACTGAGCTATTGGCAAATTAGTGTTATACGGGTTCCTTTTCAGCCTATAGGGCTACTGTGTGGCTCCATTGTTATGTGTAAGTGGGGCCCTGTGCTCCCACAGACGCATGTCGTTATGCACAAATGGGCAACTTGGTCCCACCGACACATATCACTTACCAGTTACATTACACTTTCTCAAAAAGTAAGGAAATTCATTGAAAAAAATGTTATTAATGCATCAGTTAGGGTTGAAGTGACAAAAGTAGGGAAATGAGACATTAGGGTTGATCTCCTAACCCCCCCAACCTACCACCTCATCCTCCATCCTCCACACATTGACAGGCATCGAGGTATGCCATGGGGTCATTAGGCTTAACTATCACCCCATTCTCCTATGCTGTACCATGTCAGCTTGTTTACACATGGAATGGGGTGAGAGTTGGGCCTAATGACCCCATGGCACACCCTGAAGCCTGTCGGTGTGTGGAGGATGGTGGGTGGGGTGGTAGGGTTGGGGGTTAGGAGCTCAACCCTGTCTCATTTCCCTACTTTTGTCACTTCAACCCTAACTGATGCATTAACAAAGTTTTTTGCAATGAATATATATAGATACATATATATATATATATATATATATGAGTTTCTGTCTCCTAATGACAGTATAAGTTGGAACTCTCTATAAATGAGCTGCAGGACTTAACTGCAACACTGCAATACAACAAACATAACTTTAGACACCCTCATTTATTTTATAATTATTTATCTTGCTATCTGGCTGGCTGGCTGGCAGTTTACAGGATCTTTCTACAGTACCTATGTATCTGTCTATCTGCTGTCTGGTTACCTTTATCTGTTGCTCACTCTCTAGCTAATCATCTGTCTGTCTGTTTGTCTATCTCTATCTATCTATCTATCTATCTATCTATCTATCTATCTATCTATCTATCTCCCCTCCCTAGTGCTGGAGGCTCTATCTATCTGTCTGTTTGTCTGGCTATCTGTCTATCTTCCCTCCCTAGTGCTGAAGGCTCTGTATCTATCTATCTATCTATCTATCTATCTATCTATCTATCTATCTATCTATCTATCTATCTATCTATCTATCTGTCTATCTTCCCCTCCCTATTGCTGGAGGCTCTATCTATCTATCTATCTATCTATCTATCTATCTATCTATCTATCTCTGTCTGTCTGTCTATCTATATCTATCTAGCTATCTCTATCTCTATCTCTATCTATCTATCTATCTATCTATCTATCTATCTATCTATCTATCTATCTCCCCTCCCTCATGCTGGAGTTCTCTCTCTCTCTCTCTCTCTCTCTCTCTCTCTGTCTATATATCTCCCCTCCCTGGTGCTGGAAGCTCTAACTTTATGCTCCTCTCACATGACATCCTCAATATCGCAGCTCCAACCACTCAAATTTCTTTCCCCAGCTCCCTTGAAAACAGAGAGGATTGGGATAGTGTAAAGGAGGGTGCCAGTATGTACTTCAGCACCTGGAACAGCACCTGGGGATCTGTGGCCATGGTCACACCAGGAGCAGGAGTCAGCATGATGCCAGTGTGAGGTCAAGGCTGAAAAGGAAAACCCATGAAACTGTGGGCCAACAGGGAAAGGCAGTCAGACCTCTTAGACCACAGCTCAGCAGTACAGCAGTGGGTGGCTAAAGGGGCTGGAGAGAGAGAGAGAGAGAGAGAGAGAGCAAGGGTTGACTATGAGAAAGGAGAGACAGGCGGCAGCAGTCTGAGGAAGCAGGAGCTAAAAGTAGTCAGGGCTCCAGAGGACAGAGCCTACGTAAGCTGCAGGCAGAGAAGCTGTAGGAGAGGCGCTCCTAGTCTGAGAACTGTAGTCTACCAGCCTAGGTGGGAGAGCCTAGAAAGCCTGAGTGAGGTTAAAAGAGAGAAAAGGAGGATTGAGAGCCTGCCAGCTGCAGCAGACACAGCCAAGCTGCTGCAGGGGAAGGACTGTCTGCATTTCAGTTTTCCTACATCTGTCTCTTAAGGTATCCTTCCAGACAAACAATCAAGAAAGCAGCATATCCAGGTAAATGAGCCCGTGCAGTCATGGACAGCCAGTCCTTAAACATAGAATGTAATATAGAGACTGCACTTGTGAGAAGGAAATAAATCACAAGATTTTTTTTTCCTTCCCTCAAGCACCATGGCCACACCTTCAGTGGGTGACTGAAAGTTCCCCACTAGGAGCAAAAAAGACCCTTGGTTAGCCAGTAACCAGTGGGGACTGGGGAAACGTTTAGGTGCTGACAGCAGAAGTAACATACCAGAATTCCTTCATGCTAGGAGCCAGTGGAGAGCAGCCTGACTCCAGGAGGAGTAGAGGACAGAAACTGTGAGTACTAAGCAGGGTAGCCCCTGCAATGTTTACAGTTTAGATAGATTTGTTAGTGTCACAAACCCACTCAGCAGGTCAGGCCCTCTACTCCCAAAGTGCCAACCTCTGAGCGCAGTCTTGTGAACAGTGTAACAGACATGGTAACCCTCTTGTCTGTTTTTGTGAGTTCGGATCAACCTTTGGTCTCAAGTTCTGGAGGAATTCAAACTGTGAACCTCTTGCTAGTATACCCAATGCACAGGCTCAAATATTTCTGTCTTTGAGGGGGCCAGATACCTTTGCCTATGGGCACCTAACCAGGTATACAGAGATGAACCCTTAAAAAGTTTAATAAAGACCTCAGATTTAAAACACTTCTCTGTCCAGTTTGGTACCACCATTCAAGCTTATGTTTAATATCTGCAATAACCATATACTTTTCTTACAACTAAAAAGAAGTCAAAGATGGACCAAGTTAAGTTCTAAAAAGAATTTTACTAAAATAGTCAAAAATATGTTAAACGCAAAATACAGAACTCTTATACCACAAGACATACAAATCTTTTAAAAGAACAAGGTTTAAACAGTGCAAATTCCTACTTACAGTACTTAGATTTGAATTCTTTCTAAATACTTGTTTACAAGTGCTCCAAAGATGTTTCCTTAGTCAGAGTCTAGGAAAAAGTGTATAAGTAAAACAGAGTATTCCTTAAACAACTGTATGGGACAACCCATTTTTGTGTGAGGTCAGCTAGCTCCTCCTCTGTCAGATTATGTATAAAAAAACATATATCTTATACAAAAGTATTTCATTCTGCAACTTCAGCATAATTCATGCCCTTCAAATGACACTTCTTTTGATCTCATAATAAGCTTCCTCCTTCCAGGACATGACAGCATCTTTATGATTTTGCACTTCTATGTAATAACCTGGGTTTTCCTTCCAACGTCATAAAATGGATATGTTATAGCAACTATGGTTGTAATTAACTCAGACAGACAGGAGCCTTAATTAAGGCCTTACATGTAATACATGGTCTCTAAAAACTGAATGTGTGTGAACTCACATGCTGTCAGCATTTTTCTTATGGCTTTCATCTTTGAGCTGAAATCTGTGGGGGGAAGGGATGAGTGAGGTCATTCTAAGAGCATCAGATTTTTTTTAACAGAGACAGTCAGTCATACATTTTATATAAAAAAAAATGATACAGTGCTCGGAGCTGGCTGTCTACGTCACACTTAGTGACAGGCATCTTGTAAGTCCTGCGTTGGGACTATATAACACAGTGCCTCCCAGGTGAAGATCTAGAATTTATAGTGTTTGGAGCCTCACCTTAGTTACCTCCATAATTCAGGACTTTGATTATTTTTTTTTTTCAGTTGTTTAACCAGGTATAGCACACTAAGCTGAAAGCGTTTTTACAGGAGCGACCTGGGAGCACAAGGAGGTTAAGTGACTTGCTCAGGGTCACACAGTATGCAAGTGGAAGCTGTAGGATTCAAACCCAGGTCTGGTCTGCTGAATGTCACCAAATTTGCAGCTCAGAGCCTTAGACCACTGCGCTATACTGCCTCCTGAGTAGATTAGTGTTTTCCTTGTGGATTAAAAACTGGTACCACAACCTGTCGTCAGCTTCCCTCCAGGACTTTGTTCCACTGGAAGCAGCATGCAGTTCAAAGACTAACCAGGGCTCAAGAGACTAGGGCTGGGGGGATTTAGTCTGTGACACCAGCTAGGTATAGCATTGTGCGGTGTTGTTGAGACTGTATTGTTTAATTGCCTGTTTACTACCTTTTTCATTAACTCCACATCTCTCTGATCCTGTGTCCCTCCAATAAATCTGTTCCCTTTGGTGCTTGCACTAGTGCTTTGTTAATTTCATTTTGAATATTGTCTGTGTTATTTAAAAATATCTGTGTGCTGTAAGTATGTATCTCTGGGAGCATCGTCCTTGTACCACTATGTGTATGAAGGAGTCACACGGGTAGAGACACTGTGCCAACAAAGAAGAACCCACAGAATATTATCGAATCCAGTGCCATTCATCC
Organism: Neoceratodus forsteri; assembly: GCA_016271365.2. Classification (NCBI taxonomy): domain Eukaryota; kingdom Metazoa; phylum Chordata; order Ceratodontiformes; family Ceratodontidae; genus Neoceratodus; species Neoceratodus forsteri. Next base: position 128,387,281 of record CM028135.1, on the reverse strand, counting down.
AAAGGTAGAAATCCTGAGTCATGTACCAGCTGAGGCTTAGTCGCAGCTTGTAAGTAGGGGCTAGCTGTCTAGATACCTATTTATCTATCTTTCTGTCTATCAGTCTGTTTTTAGGTAGGAGATATAAATATAGTGCTTCCCTACCTTTAAGACTCCCTTGTTATTCGCACATCAAAGGTGTTAGTCACCCCAGGACCAGAATTGCCTGATCGTTACATCAGCTGAACAGGATGTGAGCTTGAACCCATGCAGACTGGTTTGAGGTGTAGATTTTTGCTTTTTTTTTTTTTCAATTGCTTAACCAGGAGTAGCACACTAAGCTGAAAGTTTGTTTACAGGTGAGACCTGGGCGCACAGGGAAATTATGTGACTTGCTCAGGGTCACACAGTATGCAAGTGGGGGCTGTGGCATTCAAACCCAGGTCTCCAGATTTGCAGCTGAGAGCCTTAGACCACTGCACTATACTGCCTCTCTGCACCACTGCCAATCTTGTGCTTAAACTACAAAGTTTGTGTAAATAAGGACATTTACAGAAAACTGCCTCTGCAGCCATTTTCATCACCTCTGACCCACTCTTCCATGGTGAGGGGGAGTGGCTAACCATAGAAATGTAGAATCTGACAGCTGATAAGGACCACTTGGCCCACCCAGTTTGCCCGTTTTTCCCTACCTATAGTATCTCCACAGACCCTAATCAATCTCTGGCTCTTTCTCCAACCAGTTGATATAGGCTGCTTGGGGAGAGAGCCACAAGGCCTCCTGAATGTATGATGGACCTAATTATTCAGGCATCTTTCCAACTGCCAATTACCTTTTAGGTGACAGAGCTCCAGGACTAATTGCTGTGACTTGTAGCTCAGCCAACCAATCAGAGTTGCTGTCCATTCAACGAAAAGCAGTGGCAGTTCTGAGCCCAGGTCAGATCTGTGGGAGATCCCAAGACAGCAAGTCTACATGTGTTGCTGACAGCTTGTACTACAGTGACAGACTGTGTGTCGGTCTGCTGGGATGTACCAGAAGTGAGAAGCTGAGCCCTGCTTTAAAAGAGAGGTATTTGTATACTGAGCTGCAGCTTTTATTTTCAGTTTTATTTTAGGCTCCCTTGAGCCAGTGGGGATATATCCATTATCATCTTGTAGCCTCCCTGCAAGCACCCCCCATGCACACCCAGGTATTACTGGGAGACCACGATAACCCACACGGTTGGTCCCCCTCCAGAGGCTGAGAGGGAAGAGAGAGAGAGAAAAACAGAGAGAGTAGGAGTATGCTATTCTGGGCCTTGGTGGTGAGAGTGGAACTGGGGAAGCCAGGCTTCATGGTGCTCTGCTTAAGTTTTTTTCTCTTTTAGGTTCCCCCCATGGAGTGGAAATGCAATGATGTCCGGGTCATGTCAAGCATGCTCCCACACCTGATGTGCTGACTTCACGACTCCATCAGTCCCACAGCCTGCTCTGGACCCAGGCGCCAAGACCCCCAATCATCGCTAGGAGTCAGACTATTGCCAGGTGCCTTGACTCTCCCACCCTAGAGGAGGACAGCTGTCCATTGGATGATCAATCCTCCTCCCCCTGCTGACCCTCTGATGCTCCAGGCTCATTCCCAAATGGCACCACAAGTGATAACTGTTCCACTGCGCTGGCGTGCCAGGATGAAGCTACAGCTTGAGGAGAGATGTTTAGCCGCACTGCAGTCTGAAACTGCAACTGAGTCTGCCTGATCAGCACTACTGCAAGCTGCTGTTTATCTTCACCCACGTGAGACTGCATGCCAGGATGTGTATGGTGGGATGGTTACATAACAACTTACAGGAGAAGTTACCCTGTGGACCGTGATTGCTGGACCCTGCAGAGGCCTGACCTGAATCTGAGGGACAGCTGAAGACCTGCAACCCCCACAACCATCCCAGGCGCTAGCGAGAGTGAAAGCACAAAGCCAGAGAGCAACCAGACATCAGCCAGAAAGGTATCACTGCAAACGGTGCCAGCAATTGTCTGCACCATGAGGAGATCTCCTGGTTCAGGAACCATGACTAAACTCAGAGCTTGCCTTGCAACAAAACATGTAACATAGCTGGAAAGTGCTTACTGAGCTTGTTCATCTGGACAGGAGTCACAAATACTTCAGTTGGAGGTTTTTATTCAAAGGCCTTTGGATTTGGGGTTTTCTGTTTCACAGATTGTTGCTAACTGTACTTTAAGGGCACCACTGCCAATCAACCACTTGCAACATCATTGGGCCTGCACCGCTACCACAGCTGGGTATCCAGTAAAGCACACTGGGAGTTCCTTAGTTAGAGCTACAGTACATGCTATAACACTGGTATCTGTGGGTTGAGGGTAGCACCTTCAGTACAGGAGGGCTTGGGCAAGCTACTGTGTTGTGCATTGTGGTGTGGGTCTTGGGCACAGTTTGAGGCCTGCACTTGGATGGGCCCATAATTATAGCTCAGGGTTACTGTTATTTTGCCTGCGCCTTTATGACAGGGTTGAGTATGACCCTGTCTCATTTGTTATGCAGAGACAGTTAAAAGCAAGGATCTATGCTGTCCTCTCGTATTCTACCGCTTGTCTGTCTCTTGCCTGTCTAACTGTACAATCATAAAAATTTCTTGTGGCATCTAGGAAAAAACAGTTATGTAAGAACTTACCGTAACAGTAGATCTTTGAGGGAATCTCTGTCATCAGGTCACATCTATGGAACTTAGCCGTCAGGCATCAGGATAACATGGAATCTTTTTCTGCAGCAGTCTATTAGGGGCCGCCCAAGCTGACAGCAGGCTCCGACGTCACATGCCCTATATAAGTGCAGGCAGCCCTGCTCCCTCCTCAGTTCTTTACCTAGTTGGAGGCCATGGGAGACAGGAGTCCCATCAGGGAACCAAGGAAAGGGAGACAGTGCCCAGCTAGCAGAAAGGCTGGAGCAACAGGACAACCGAGCTGTATGGAGGGAGAGGGAGAGGGAGAGAGAGAGAAAGGGAGGGAGGGAAGGAGAGAGAGAGAGAGAGAGAGATGGGGGATGGAGAGAGGGATGGCATGATGTAATGACAGAGATTCCCTTGAAGATCTACTGTTATGGTAAGCTCTTACATGACTGTCCTATCTTCTTCAGGGATATCTCTATCAACAGGTCACACCTATGGAACAAGTCCCAAGCAGTGCTGACAGCAAGGACAGTCTGGGTGGCAGGAAGGCCAGTGGCCTAAGAAAGAAAACCCTGACGTACAGATAGGCCAAAGCCTGCCCTTCTTCTGGAGGTAATGTCCAGATTGTAGTGCTTGGTGAAAGTGTGGACAATACTCCAAGTGGCAGCAACACAAATCTCGGTTGCAGACATGCCCCTGAAATAGGCAGCTAAAGTGGCCATGCCTCTGGTGGAATGTCCCTTAACGGCCCCAGGAAGTTCCTTACTGTACTTCCTGTAACAAAAAATAACACATTTGGCCAACCATTTGGACAAGCACTGTTTTGAAACTGTAGGGCCCTGCTTGCCAGAGACGAAAGAAACAAACAACTGAGAGGACTTCCTATGTCCTTCGTACGGTGTGTATAGTAATGCAGAATTGTATGCACATCCAAAGTATGGAGCAAAGTTTCCCCTGGACTGGCATGCTCTGGAAAATAAACAGGCAGGTGGATGGATTAATTTAGGGTAAATTCAGACAGCACCTTAGTAAGAAACTTAGGGTTAGTACACAAAGACTCTTAAATAAGGCTGTTCACACATGCAAGTTTGTAGCTCTGAAATTCTTCAAGCAGTAGTAGCAACTAAAAATAACACTTTCCACAACAGAAAGCATAGCTCAAAAGATGTGACTGGCTCAAAAGGAGGCAGACTCAACTTCTCCAGAACAAAATTCAGGTCCCAAGCTGACACTTGGTTATAAATAGGAGGCTTCAAGTGGAGAATGCCTAGAAAAAAAGTACGGGCCACATCCAGCTGTGCCTTAGTACAGTCATCAATGGGCACATGAAAGGCTGATATAGCTGACAGCTGCACTTTAAGAGAGGAGTATTTGAGTCCTGCATCAGTCAAGGTCAGGAGATACTCCAGAACATGGTTCATCAGACAGGTGAAAGGGTGCAGGCTATGAGAAGTGTTCCAGATAGCAAACTGTTTCCATTTCATAGAATAAGTGGCTCTGGTGGAAGGTTTCCTGGTGGCCACCCGAACATCAGCCACCTTCTGAGACACCCCAAACTGAGCTATGGCTATGTCCTCAGGAGCCATGCATGCAGGTGGAGGGATTTGAGGTCTGGATGGACCAAGGTCCCCTGAGCCTGTGTCAGCAGGTCCCAGCAGAGGGGCAGGGGAACTGGAGGTTCCACAGCCAGTTGTTGCAGTAATGGATACCGTATCTGCTGAGTCCTGAATGGAGCCACCAGAATTAGGGTGGCACCCTCTATCTGTAGCTTGATGAGCACTTTCTGACTCAGAGGAAAGGGAGAGAATGCATAAAGAAACCTCCCTTTCCAGGAGAGGGACAACACGTATCATCAAAAAACTCAAGGCCCTGGCTCTAGCGAACAGAAACATTGCAGCTTTGCATTGAGTGGGGATGCAGAAAGGGTCCAACTCTGGATGACCCCACCTGTTGAATAGGTCTTCTGTGACCAAGGTCAGCAGTTCCCGCTAATGCATTTTGGACTGCGACCTGCTGAGGCTGTCCACTGAGGCATTTTGGGCACCTGGCACATGGAAGGGTGACAGTTCTAGACCATGATCTAGAGACCCTTACCAGTCCCTCATTGCTTCCCGGCACAGGGGTGGGTGGGTAGGAATGAGTTCCCCTTTGCTTGTTGAGGTAATAGACCACACTGAGATTGTCCGACTGCTCCAGCAGAGGGCTCAGGGATAGATGGTTCTGGAAGGCCTGTAAGGCATACAGAACTGCCCTCATTTCTAAGACATTTATGTAGAGGTAAGTCTCCCAGTGGGATCACTGGCCCAGGGTCTGATAATGGCCGAGGTGGGCTCCCCAACCCAGACCTGAAGCATCTGTGGTGAGGATTTGCTGAGGAGTGGGGATGAGAAAGGGGATCTCTTTTAAGAGACTGGCCAGGTGCATCCACCAGCGAAGCACTCTGTGGACTGGGGAAAAGACAAGGACCAGCTGATCTAGAGTTTCTGAGTACCAATCCCACTGGACCCTGAGGGTCCACTGCAGGACCTGGCAGGACAGTAGTCTCTATGCCAAGGACAGACTACACTTGAGTGAGGAGGGAAAGAAAGTGTTGAAACAGAGGGTGGAAGAGTACATAGAGGAAGTAGGGAATTTAAACTAGGAGCCGGGTGTGGCAATTGGGCAAGAGACATGCAGAGACCACAGGTTGGGAAACCATATGAGCTTACCCCCCATAACAGTGACAAAGGACAAATAGCAAGTACTATTGGTGATGCTAGTAAAGGAGGGCAGGATGGGAGGGGGGAAAAGGGTGGAAGGTGGTTACCCTTAACGCTAGGAGCCTTGGGAGGAAAACTGCAGAGTTACAGATGCTCATGGCAGAGGGAGAGGTGGACATTGCAGCCATCACAGAAACATGGGCCACCCAATACAATGACTGGACCTGTCTGTACCAGGGTACAGGTTATTTCATAGGGACAGGGTGATTGGGAAAGGAGAGGGTGTGGCACTATATGTGAAGGAAGGACTGAAGTGTGTAAGGGAGAAAGGGGAGGAGGGTAGTACGGAGTCAATTTGGATGCAAGTCCAGGACTCCAAGAATAGGATTCTTAGAATGGGAGTGGTGTACAGGCCGCCATCTCAGACGGAGGAGTTAGACAGGGAACTAGCGGGACAGATCAGGAGGACCTGCCAGAAGGGTAGTGTGGTGATTGTGGGGGACTTCAATATGCCAGGAGTGGACTGAGCACCCCAACAACCAGGAACAGAAGGGAGCAGGTACTGATGGATGCCTTCAGGACAGCTTCCTGCTGCAAATGGTCAGTGAACCAACCAGGTTAGAATACCCTTGACCTTGTGCTGGCAAATGGGGACTTTGTGAGGGAATTTACAGGGAGGAACTGCTGTCAGGAGTGACCACCACTCAGTATGGCTCACATTGGATATGGGCAAGGAAGGAGTGGAATCTGGCACAAGAGTGCTGGACTTCAGGAGGGCCGACTTTGGGAGGATGGGGGGAAGTGGTTAAAGGGTACCTGGCCAGAATTCAATCTAATATGGACACTAACCAGAGGTGGGAGCTCATAAAGCTGGGGATAGTGGAGGCAACCAAAACCTGCTGCAAGGCCCAGAGCAAGAAGGCTAGGGCTAAGAAACTGAGCTGGTTGAGCAAGGAGGTCATGGAAAAGGTAAGGAGGAATAGAGCTGCCTTTAGGAAGTACAAGAAAACAGGGAGAGGGGAGGACAGGGAGGAGTACTTGATGGAATCAAAGGCAGTGACAAGGGCAGTAAGGGGAGACAAGGGATCTACAGAACTCAGGCTGCCACAAGGCATTAAGAAAGGGGAGAAGGACTTCTTTAGCTACATCAGGGAGAAAAGGAGCTGTAAGGACCACATAGTAAGGATTAGGAAGGAGGGGAGGTTGGGTGGAAGCAGGGTGCGATAAGGCAGAAGCACTAAATGAGTACTTATGCTCAGTATTTACTAAAGAGAAGAGGGGGGTGACACCCACGGGGGGAGAAATGGCAGAAACAGGGGGGGATTGGGTGACAGATGGGGAAATCATGGAGGGCAGAGTTCAGGAGGGTTTGAAGGCACTGAAGGTGGATAAGGTGCCAGACCCAGATGGCATCCACCCCAGGGTACTGAAGGAGCTAGCAGAGGTCCTTGCAGGACCTTTGTTAGACCTATTTAATGACTCACTACATTTGGGGTGTGTACCTCAGGACTGGAGGATGGCTCATGTGGTGCCCCTCCACAAGAGTGGCCCCAAGGATGAACCGGGAAATACAGACCAGTGAGCCTCACATCCATCGTGGGTAAGCTAATGGAGACTATCCTGAAGGAAAGGCTGGTGGCTCTCCTAGAGGCCAAAGGACTACAGGACAGCAGACAGCATGGCTTCATATGGGGCAGATCCTGCCAAACCAACCTGGTGGAGTTCTATGACTGGGTAACTAGGCAACTGGACAGGGGCCATGCAGTGGATGTCCTGTATCTGGACTTCAGTAAGGCATTCGACTCGGTGCCACATAGAAGCCTGGGAAGGAAGTTAGTAGGCACAGGGGCAGGTGCAAAGCTGGTGAGATGGGTAGGGAACTGGCTTCAGGGAAGGCAACAGAGGGTGGTGGTGGGTGGGGAGCTCTCACACCAAAGGGTAGTGACAAGCAGTGTTCCACAGCGCTCGGTGTTGGGACCAGTGTTGTTTGGGATATTCATTGCAGACATACCATTGGACATCAAGAGCAAGATCAGTCTATTTGCTGATGATATCAAGGTAGGAGCAGTGGTGGATGACCTAGGGGGGATGGCAGGGGTTGCAGGATGATCTGGCAAAGCTTGAAACCTGGTCAGACACCTGGCAACTGGGGTTTAATGCCAAAATGTACAAGGTGCTGCATTTTGGGATGAAGAACCCAAGGAGGAGCTACCAGCAGGGGGGAGTGCAGCTAGCCCAGACAGAGGAGGAGAAGGATCTGGGGGTGCTCATTACAGGGTCAATGAACAACTCGGCACAATGTAGGAAGGCAGCTGCAAAGGCCAACAAAATGCTGGGTTGTATTGCAAGGGGTATATCCTCGAGGAGGGAGGAGGTGATTCTGCCACTGTATAGGTCATTAGTTAGACCACACCTGAGTACTGCGGGCAGTACTGGTGCCCGATCTGAAGAGGGACATTAAGTTACTGGAGGAGGTGCAGCACAGGGTGACAAAGATGATCAAGGAGCTGGGGACTTTATCATACGAGAGGAGGCTGAGGAGTTGAACATGTACTCACTGGAGGAAAGGAGGGACGGGGGACATGATTGAAACCTTAAGTACATGAAAGGAATAAAGAAGACAGGTACAGAGGGGCTGTTCAAAGTAAGGGAGGGGAGGGACACCAAGGGCCATGATATGAGACTGGAGTGAGGAAGGTTCAGGAGGGAGATGAGGAGACACTTTTTTACAGAGAGGGTGGTGGCTGGGTGGAATGCGTTACCTGCAGAAGTGGTATCCAGTAGAACAGTGGACTGCTTCAAAAAGGGATGGGACAGGGCAAGGGGGAGGGTCAATTGAGGAGAAGGGTGGAAGGGAGGGGCTGCTGCAGAATAAGGGGTGCTGGCTGCACATTCGAGCAGACTTGATAGACCTCTAGGCCTTTATCTGCTGGCAAATTTCGTATGTTCGTATGTGCAGCCTGGCCAAGGGGACCAAAATGATGGCCATGGCCATTAGGACTAGTAGCCTCAAAAATGTCTTGGCTGGGACATACCAGCTCTAGGCCACCTCCTGGGCCTGGCAATAAGGCAGTTCACCCTGTCTTGGAGAAGGAAGGTCTTGCCCTGAGTAAAATGCAGAACAGCTCCTGTGTACTGTAACTGCTGGGACAGGGTCAGCACAGGCTTGGGCTGATTGACAGTGATGCCCAAGGGTTGGAACAACTGCACTGTGTGCTCCAAAGTTAACAACAGGCACTCTCTGGACTGGACCTTCAGCAACCACTCGTCCAGGTATGGGAACACATCGAGGCCTTAACGCCGGAGGGCTGCTGCTACAACTGCTAAGCATTTGATAAATACCCATGGCACAGAGGATAAGCCAAATGGCAATACACTGAACTGGTAATGCTCTTCCCTGGAAGAGGAACAGCAGGTATTGCCTGTGAGGGGGGCAAACAGTGATATTCAGATAGGCATCCTGCATTTCAAGGGAGCATAGCCAGTCACCCTGCTTGAACAGAGGAAGAGGCCATGTAAAGTGATCATCCAGACTTCTGTACTGGATATAAAGGTTCAGCTCCTTGAGGTGTAGAATGGGCCTCAAGTCCTCCGTTCTTTTGGTAGCCAAGAAGAACCTGGAGTAGAACCTCTTGTTCCTTTGACAACTGGCCCTGGGTTCTATGGCCCTTTTGCACAGCAAGGTGAGTACCTCCTCCCTGAGCACCTCTGTGTGGTCTGGAGGATAAGAAGTGGGGACTGGGGGAACATCTGGAGGCTGTTTTAGAAGTTCTAGAGCATGGCCCTTTTTGATGATCTACAGGATCCAAGCATCTGTTGCAATGATTCTCCATTGGGACAGACAGAGGGAGATCCAACTCTGAACACCACCTCCTGGCTTGATAGAAAAGGAGGGGGTTCTGTCAAGAAGACAGACTGAGGCTGAGCCAGCAACCAGGGTCACACCTCCCCCTCTGAACTGCTTAGCAGAAGGACCAGAGGTGGAGGAGGGGGCAGTCAAGGCAGAGTTGGCCCTACGCTTACCTTGGAGCTTTGAACTGGAAATAGACTTGTGGGAGACCTTACAAAAGGAAGACCTCAGTCTACACCTGGTCTGGGTATGATAAAGGGAGTGGACAAATGGAATAGCCCTGTCGGAGGCCTGAAAATCATTGATAATATCCTGCACATCAGGACCAAAGGGTTTGTGACCCACAAAAGGGGAATTCAACACCTTTCACAGGACATCAGCTGCAAAGCCCAAGACTCTAAGCCAGGAGTGCATTCTAAGGCAAATGCTGGAGGCAGCTGCCCTGGCTGTAGTATCAGCAACATCTTAGGTGGCTCTGAGGAGATGCTTACTGTCATCTTCCAAGGCCTGAAGAACTTCGGGAAACTCTTGCCACTGGGAACCCTCAGGGTGGGCCTGAGCATCAGCTTTGGCCTTTTTTTTCAGAGGTATTCTGGTACCTAATCAAATGAGCTTCCCCATTTTGTGTGGGCAGGACTAGGGGATTCAGTTTTCTGGTAAGTTTCTGGCTGTTCGTAACTGGCTGAGTCTATACCTTAAGTACAAGCATCATATTATAGGGAATTAGTTTTGTTTGAAATTGCTGTGTTTTCCTAACTGAAATTCAGGGCTTACCAATTTTGTTTGCGCAGGACTTGGTGTGAGGACTAAGTTGATTGTTAGAGTAGGTGGCTAGGTCCAACCCTCCCTCCCCATCCCACCTACCCCAGGTTCATCTGCGATTATAGGCACCCAATAGAGTGACACTTTCGAAGGGAGGATTACAGGCCACAGGCTGTGTTGGGCATGCCCAGACATAGGAAGGAGCATTAGGAGAGGAGTAACAGGGGAACAGAAGGAAAAAAATTCAGTAGCAACTAAGGGACACAGTGAGGATGTGGAAGCCAGCGAACAGAGGCAGGCAGATGCCTTGGGGGGATGGTGGGGTATGAATGACTGGAGTGGTTGCTAGATGGGGCTGGGAGGGTAGTGGGCTGCAATGGGTGTGAAGCAGCATTTTTCTTGGGGACCTTGTGGAAGGAGGGGGATGTCCAGTGTGCAGTCTGTTTAGACACCTTAAGCAGGAAATAGAAAGTTTGAAATGGGAGCTGGGGAGAGGATGCAGGTATGACTGGGGTGGGCTGAGGGAGGCCAAGGAGACAATGAGCGCTGAGCCACAGAATATACCAGGCTGCAGCAGGCCAAAAGGAGGAGGGCAAACAATGGGGCCAGGAGCACCAACTCATCAGGGACCAGGGGGCATTGGGATGGGAAGTTGGTAGGTGGTAGGGAACAAGGGAAGAGGGAGAAGGGGTAGGGAACATGGCCAGGGAAGGCAGAGGCAGGGAGGGATGTCAGGGGAGGACAAGGGCAGGGGGTTGGATACTAGGAATAGGTACTCAGTACTGGCTAAGGTAAAGGAGCAAGAGGATGAGGGGGCAGCATAGAACGAGGGAAGGGGGAGCATGAAGGAGGAGAGTACAGTGTACAAGGGGAAGGGAAAGACTGTAGGGTAGTAATTGATGGAGGAGCAGAGGCAGATGGGGTTATCATGGAACCACTAATGAGTGGGGTGGGGGGGCCAAAAATGTAGAAGGGGTAGAGAGAGGTCTTAAGAAAGGGGTAGAGAGGAGTGTTAAATATAGTGGAGGGGAAGGGAATGGGCAGGAAAAGAAACATGGAAAGATTGGAGGAGGAAGAGCACAGGTGGAGGTGTAGTCGGAGGGAGATAGAGGGGAGGAAGAGACAAGGAAATGGGGAGGGATCCAACACACAAGATTACAGAGGATCAGACAGTAGTAGTGTTAAAATCAACATTTTACAGATGGAGAATTTGCAGCTTATCCGCGCAAAATACTAGCAGTTGAAAGTGAACAGAAGCTACTCCCGCGCTTTGACCTAACAGTCTTCCTGAGGGGTACTGTTCACTTTCAACTGTTAAATTCTTTTTTGCACTGGATGGAATTGCAAATTCTGCATCTGTAATAAATGTATTGATTTTACAACAACCACCTGCATTCTGACTCCTTTTGGGATGTGCAACCTCTTGTGTGTTTTGGTGTTAATTCAGGCTGGCTGCCCGGTCTGCACTTCCATCAGACCTTTAGTGCAGTGCTGACTTCCTTTTGTTTTTTTTAAATGGGGGAGGAGACTCTGAAGGAACAGGGTCCAAAGAAGGGCAAAACATGGAGGTTGGACAGACAGTAGGAAAAAGAATAGTCATACTGGGGGATTCAGTTCTGAAAGGGGTGAGATGGGGAGGTAAGAGAGTGAGGAAAAGCTGAATCTGGGTGGAGTGTATGCCAGGTATGATGGCAGGGTGGGTAGGACAGTTTGTTCAGAAGTGTGTTCTACATTTTTTGGCCCCCCACCCCGACTCATTAGTGGTTTCATGACAACCCCATCTGCTTCTGTCGGTTTCTCTCCAGACACCTTGGTTGGTTCTCTGATTACCTTTCAAACCGCTTCCAGCTGGTCAAAATTGGTAACACCTTATCCAGTAGGCTGCCTGTCCTCTCCAGTGCCCCACAGGGGTCCATACTAGGACCTCTACTCTTCAGCCTTTTCCTCAACTCCCTCCCTGTGTCCTGCCCTGGTAACCTGCTGCTATACGTGGATGATGCTGTCTTATTTTCCTCCAACCCTGATCCCTTTCAACTCCACCGTTCCCTTCAAATCACCTTTAGCAGTGCTGAAAATTGGTTCTCTGCACACTGCCTTATTCTCAACTATAAGAAGACCAAAGTGATGTTATTCTCTCATCCTCTCAACTCCTGGAAGGCATTTTGCCCACAAGTACTAACTGCTAATGTGACCCCTTTGGAGCAAGTTGACTCCTTTAATTACCTGGGCATCACACTAGACCCTGTGCTAAATTTCCACCAACATATCCATCTCCTGTCTAAAGCCCTCAATGTTAGGCTGGGGTTATTGTATCACTTCAACAGTGCCTCACCCCAGACACCCTCAGGCTCGCCATCTCCTCCTCTGTCCCCTCCTTGCTTGACTATGGCATACTTACCTATAGCACTGCAAGCACCTCTGCCCTACATAGACTCTGCCTCTCCCTTAATAAAGCATGTTGCCTCATCTCGGGATGTGACCAGCTCACCCATACATGCTCCCTTTATAAATCCACCATCTGGCTTAATCTTGACAATAGAATTAGGTTCCATACCTGCCACATGGCCAAAAAGATTGCCTTAGGCCTCTCTCCCCGGACTGGCCCCCTTAGTCCACTCAGCCCTGAAGCCTAAGCACACTCGAAGCTCTGTCAAGCCACTCCGCTTGGTTCCTTCCTGCCGTACCTCACCATTCCAAAGGTCCTTCAGTTTCAGAGCCCCTTCTTTGATGAACAGCCTACCAGCCTTGCTTGTAAATGAAATTAGAATTTGCCCTTTCAAAACCCACCTTAGGGACCACCTATAGTCCTCAAATACCTGTGATTGTCTCTGAACCCTTGCCCTCCCCCCTCCTCCCTGCTGACCACTCCACCGGCCTGCTACCATAGGCTTCCAGGTCTAAGACATATCTCTGAGTTGTATCATGTATTTCAGACTTGTACTAATTATCCCCTAGTTTCTGATTCACTATTTCTTTGAATCAATGCTGAATTATGCCATCGTTGAACTGTTATGTAAATTTTGTTCTGTACCTAATTTCTGTGACGTGGAACCTTTGCAAATGAGTCTTTGACTCAAAGGTATTTCTGAATCATCAATAAATAAATAAATAAACCTCATATTGTGGTACATCTAGGTACAAATAACCTGGAGGGGAGTAGGGTGGAGGAAGTGCAAGAAAGGTTCAAGGAGGTAGGAAGAATCTGCATTCAGGTGGGCAGATGGGTGGCATTCTCAGAGGTACTCCCAGTACCTAGGGCAAATACAGCTAGGAAGCAATGAATAGAGGAGTTCAACAAGTGACTGAGGGTGGTGCAAAACAATGAGGTATGGGGTAGTAGGAGGGTGGGGTGAGACATAGAATAAGAAGGCATTCTATGCACAGGATAGGCTACCTCTCAGCAGTGAGGGTACAAGGACTTTGAAACAGGGGCTAGAAAATTACATTAAAACTAAAATAACTTTAAACTGAGGAAGGGAGGGTCAGAGGGGGACTGCAAAGAGGAGTTACCAATCAGGGGAGACTGGAAGGCCTCCTCCCCCAGACAGGGAGGAGGGGAAGGAGGGGAATCTAACAAGGAACAAAAGTAGGGGAGAGGGATGGGGAGAGAAGAGACAAGGCACACGGTGGACTGTAGTATCCTTGAATGCAAGAAGCTTAGCAAACAAGGTAACATAATTCTAGGCATTGATGACGGTAAGAGAGGTAGATATTGCAGCCATCACGGAAACCTGGGCCACCCAATACCATGATTGGGATCTCACGATTCCTGGATACAGGGTGTACCGCAAAGACAGGGAGAGGAGAAGAGGAGGAGGGGTGGCTATTTATGTGAGGGAAGGGATACTAAGTACCAGGGAGGAGGGGGAAGAGGGGAAGCCAGAAGTCATATGGGTACTGCTACAAACTCTAAAGGTAAGAAGATTAGGATGGGAATGGTGTACAGTCCACCCTCACAAAACAAGGAGAATGACAGGGAGTTGGGTGAGAAAATTAGGAAGGTTAGCAGCAGAGGGAGTACGGTCTTAGTGGGTGACTTCAACCTACCTGGGATTGACTGGCGGACTATAACTACCACAAACGCCAGGGAACAAGTACTGCTTGAGGCTATCCAAGACAGCTACCTAATGCAGGAAGTGTCAGAGCCCACCAGGAAGGGGAACATACTGGACATTGTGTTAGCAAATGGGGACCAAGTCCAGGATGTGGTCGTACAGGACCCACTAGCAGGAAGCAACCACTACTCAGTATGGTTCTCCCTCAGCACAGGTAGGGAGTGGGCTAAGACCAGGACAAGAGTGGTAGACTTCAAGAAGGCAGATTTTGCCAGAATGGGCAACATCCTAGGGGGTATCTTACTGGAATTTGCCCAGGGATGGATGCTGAACAGAAATGGCCTATCATTAAGAAGGGTCTGACAGAAGCCATGAACACATGTGCCAAGTCTCAGAGTAAGCAGTCCAGGTCATAAAAACCTAACTGGCTCAGCAAGGAAGTGGCAGGAAAGGTGAGGGAAAAGAAAGTGGCCTTCATCAGGTACAAGGTCTTGTCAGTGCTTCTAGTCTTTGCTCCTTGTTAGCTCACTCAATGTTATACTCTATTTGTACTCTATGTACTTGTTATTTTGCAATTCACTTTACCTGTATATTATAATTAGTCGTACTATTTTACTGAGGCCAGCTGTGCTAATCTCAAATGTATTATGTATTCTACTGATGTATGTTTTGTTTAAGACTATTGTGCTCCCATTTCCCTTCTCCCCAGGATACTCCATGAGACAAGCAATTTAATATTGTTCAGTGTGCCTTTCCTGGTGAAACTTTTCAATAAATAAATAAATAAACAAGAAATCGGAGCAAGACGAAGATAAGGAGGTGTACTTGAAAAAATCTAGGGAAATGAGTATGGCAGTCAGGGCAGCTAAAGCAGCAAGGGAGCTGAGATTGGCTCAGGGTATCAGAGAGGGGGATAAGGATTTCTTCAAGTACATAAGAGAGAAGAGGAGTTGTAGGGACGAGATTCTCAGAATCAAGAGGGGGGGGATGGGCGGAATAGGGGGAAGACCAAGCGGAGGCACTCAACGAGTACTTCTGCTCAGTGTTCATGAAAGGAAAGGATGGGCCAATACCACAAGGGAAAGGAGGGAGGGACATGGGGGCAGAGATAACAGACAGGGTCATCCAGGAGGATAGGGTTCTAAAAGGCCTTAAAGTCTTGCGGGTGGACAAGGCACTGAGACCTGATGGTGTACATCCAAGAGTCCTGAAGAAGTTGGCAGAGGTATTGACACGCCCTCTGGCTGACCTGTTTAACACCTCCTTGGAGACAGGGAGTGTGCCCAGGGACTGGAAGATGGCTCATGTGGTGCCCCTCCACAAGAGTGGGCCCAATGACGAACCAGTCAATTACAGATCGGTAAGCTTGATGTCTATAGTGGGGAGCTGGTGGAGACCATTCTGAAAGAGAGATTGATAACCTTCCTGGATAGTAATGGACTCTATGATGAGAGACTGCACGGGTTTGTCTCGGGAAGATCATGCCAGACTAACCTGGTTGACTTCTTTGATTGGGTCAAAAGAGCGGTTGATGAGGGCCATGCTGTGGTTGTCCGGTATCTGGACTTCAGAAAAGCTTTTGACTCGGTGCCACACAGAAGGTTATTGGGCAAGCTGAGGGACTTGGGGGCAGGGGAGAAACTAGTGAGGTGGATTAAGAGCTGGCTTCAGAGCAGACAACAGAGGGTAGTTGTAAGGGGGGGAGACATCCATGCCAAGACCCATGATTAGTGGAGTACCACAGGGCTCAGTGCTAGGCCCTCTGTTATTCAATGTTTTATAGGAGACATTGCAGAAGAGGTCAAGAGTAAGATCAGCCTGTTCGCCGATCTTTAAATACTTAAAAGGCATAAACAAGGTCAGAACGGGAGGAATGTTCCACCTAAAGGGAGGAAGGGTCATGAGGGAGCACAATCTGAAGTTGGAAGGGGAAGATTCAGAAGGGAAATAAGAAGGCACTACTTCACAGAGAGGGTGGTGGCTGGGTGGAATGCATTGCCAGAGGAGCTGATCGAGCTGAAGACAGTGGACAGTTTTAAGCAGGGATGGGATAGAGTGAGGGGCTGGGTAAGTACAGACAAGAACAAAAGGGGGGAAGTCTGGGGAGAGGGGATGATGGGAGGGGAATGGTTGGGGGGCAGCTGCAGAAGTATTAAATTGTGAGCTGCACAATTGGGCAGACTTGATAGATCTATGGGCCTTTTTCTGCCGGTGACTTTGTATGTTCATATGGGCCAAGTAATTGACAATTCTAAGGCCTTGAGTAGCAGAAACAAAAGTCCTCTTGCCCCAGAGGTCTAGCCTCCTAGATTCCTGGTCAGGGGTCAGGAAACTAAGGTGCTTGGGTGCCTTATTCCTGTCATGAGTGATCTTAATTACCACTGAGTCAGTTTCTGGCTGGGCTACCTAAAAGGGCAGCCCCTGAGGTGCCTGGTAAAAGCTTATCAGCCTTTCTGGGCATGGCTGGTACCAGGTTAGGTCTATGCCAGGCAGCAGTGGCAGCATCATTCAGTGCTGGCAGCAGAGGAGGAAAAACCTTGGGTGGAGATTCTGGGATCTCCAAAAAATCCACCAGATTTCCTAGTGACGACCTCTTCCTCAATCTGCAACCCCATAGTGGAGGAGAGCTGCTTCATGATGTTGAAGAAAGAGGGGTCCTCCAAGGGAGACCTGGGGGTATCTTTGGCTGCGCCCTCACTACTGGAGGAAACAGTAGACCTATTAGAGGGGTCTACTTCAATGTCTTCCTCCTCATCCTCTTCCTCAGGGAAGATGAAGTCAGGGTGGTATTCCTCCTCGATGTCGGCCTATTCTGAAGCAGGGACCAATGGTCAAAGTACTGATTGCTCTCTAGAAGGCATGGGATGAATGGGTCGAAATAGCATCAGTGTTGAGGCAGCACCCGATGGCATGGGTGACAATGGCCCAGGCAGTGGAACAAACTATTGTATGAGAGATGTGGTAATGGAGAAAAGAATGGCATTGAGGTTGATGGCAGGAAAAGGAATTGTGATCAACACAGGTATTGTCAGAGGAGGTGTGGAGTCCAGCTTTGGTAAACCACCACTAGCTATAGTAGAAGCGGTGGAGCCAGCACCAGTGGACCTCTTGATATCGGAGCTGGAGCTGTTGACCCAGAGGCCAACAGCCCCTTTGCAGTCCTGTGAAGTCTGGGAGAAGTCTCTTCCATGAGGGGCCTGATAGGAGCAGAGGCCTGCACAGAGCAAGGTGCTGATGTTGATGTGGTCGATAGAGTGATCCCAAGAGAAGAGGAGGAAGACTCCAATGTGGACTGGGATCACTATGGGAGGGACTAGTCCTTAGGCTTGTCCTTGTCCTGATGAGAGTGTTTCCCAGTGGACTTGTCTCTGGCCTTGGTGGCCTGAGAGCCCAAAGAAGATGCCGGCAATTGGGGGGGGCCTGGAAGATCCCTGATCTCTGCTGGCTGCCTGTTGCTCCATGAGGGACTTCTGCAGGGCTTTCTTGCATTGGCGCCAGGTGCTGAGGTTGAACTTCAGAAAGAACTCACAGGTGAAAATGTCGTAATCAGACCCAAGACAGCAGACATAGAGTTTATGGTCATCAGTTGAAGAAATCTTTCCACAGCATCAGTGACAGAAGACAGCCGACAAAGGATTAGTTCTCAACACGTAAAGACAAAAAGAATCACTTTAAACTAAAGTGATTCAAAGACAAATATGAAAAAAAAGATAAGTAGCTTTGGCAGTTGAACTGAGCAACTAAGCTTCTGCAGAGTCTGTGCATGAATGATCTATGGTGGGAAAGAACTGAGGGCGGAGTGGGGCTGCCTGCACTTATATAGCGGATGTGACTTCAGAGCCTGACGTCGGTGTGGTAGGCCCCTAATAGACTGCTGCAGAAAAAGCTTCCATGTGATCCTGACACCTAACAGCTAAGTTCCATAGGTGTGACCTGATAACAGAGATATCCCAGAAGAAGAAGGTCTGGCCACTTTGATGGTCCCACAGTTTCCCCATTATCTTCCTTCCTTCACTTATGGTTTCTATTCTTTCTTTCTCCCCTTGCTTCTGTGTGGTAAAAAAGATAACTATACGTGAATCTTTATGTGAAATTGGGATCCCTTGGTTTACAAATGTATATAATTATATTGTGGAGAAGACTGCAAAAAACATTTGGGGGTTTATTAGAAAAGAGAACAATCTGGGAAATGGGAGGTTGACTTTAAGATGCATTTTGACTTCCACAAGCTTATTTACAGAACTGTCAACAGGAAACGAGCTCTGGGACAGAATGTGTTATTGTATTGCACCTGTTAAGGTTTCAGGCTGGCCTCAGGAAGGAAACTGAGAAATGTTTTGATACATTTTGTCAAAAACAGGAGATATAACTTTAACAACAGGATGCAGAGTTTGAACTGCCAGGCAAAACATATAAACAGAGCAATGCTTTTCTTGGGGGACTCAGATGTAGGATTTTTTTTGTTATACAGGCCTATTTATTCAAAGAGTGAGCTCATGCAATAGGGTTGGCCAAGAAGTCTGAAAATGCGCCATTCAAGTATATTCAGCAGGAGGCAGTTACCCCAAATCACGCTGAGCAACAGTGCAATGATAATGAATGTATTCGCAACTGAAGGGGAGGAACCATGCATAAATGGCGAGTGCTGATATTCAGTCAATATGCCATGCGCAATAGGAGCAAGGAAGTTGCGCCTACAACGGAAAATGAGCCAAAATAAAAGGGAGGCGGGAGGCACAAGAACGCTACAGGGAAGCCACATGAGGGCAAAGTCTAGCAGGAAAACTGGGCAGCAGGGACACAAGGGCAGGCCAGGAAAGGGCACCTGGAATCAACAGGCACAGGGAGGTGTGGGAGCCACAGTGCAGAAGGGGAAGTACACCACAGCAGTGAGGCCAACACAGCAGGTGTTCAGTGCAGGAAGTAGCAGCCAGAACAGGGGGAATACAGAAACAGCTGCCAGGGGGGGTGAACATGTCAGGATATAATAGTGCCACCATCCAGATGGAGGCCATAATGAGGGGGTTGAGAGGGCGGGCAGCAGGAGGGCGTGGCCGTGGAAGGGCCCATCAACAGTATGCCCCCAACAGGCAGTACTGAGCCCGCACCAGCTTCGAGCTGTGCAGTGATACTGAGATTGTGGGCTGGTACCGCCTGAATTGGGCAATTCTGAGGTGGCTCTGTGAGCTGTGCAGTAATATGATGCAGGCACCCACACGACGGAGCCATGCCCTGTCAGTGGAGACGAAAGTGATAGCTTGCATGTGCTTGCTCGCCATGGGTACCTTCCAGAGACCAACTGGGGACACCACAGGCATAACCCAGTCGGCCATGTCATGCCACCTCACCCAATTCCTCAGCGTACTGTTGCCACATGCTGCGGAGTACATCCATTACCCCAGCACACCAGCGGAGAGCACAGCAAACATACAGGAGTTCCACAGGGCAGCACGTATGCCTGGCATGCGAGGGCAATAGACTGCACCCATGTGGCCATCCGCACACCACCTGGCCCTGAGGGGGCTGCATATATAAATCACAAGGGCTATGCCAGCATCAACTGCCAGGTGGTGTGCAATGCCAGGGGGCGCATAATCAATGTCTGTGCCACGCACCCTGGGGGAGCACATGATGCCTTAATCTGGCACCAGTCGGCACTGTACCACAGATTTGAGAGTGGGGATATCCCCACTGGCCACCTAGTGGGTGAGTATGCAAACCACATGGACAATCATAGGTCCTGGGCGGGGCATGGTCAGAGGTGACATGGGTAGTGGCCAACATGGCCTGGGGCAGGGCGATGCTGATCACCAAACTAACCTCCACCCTCTACACACAGGTGACAGTGGATACCCACTCCGTCCCTGGCTGCTCACACCCTACCGGCGGCCCACAACCCCATCGCAGCAATGCTACAATAAGGCACATGCCACCACACGTAATATCATCGAGCGGATGTTCGGGATGCTGAAGGCACATTTCCGTTGCCTGGACACCTCCGACGGTGCCCTACAGTACAGCCCCTCAAAGGCCTGAGGGCTATTCCTGGCCTGTTGCATCCTGTACAACATGGCCAACGAATGTGGGATAGCCGTACAGGTCGAAGAGGGGGACAGCGATGGGGACGATGAGGACGCTGGTGACAATGGTGATGGGCTGCCCCCCCTTGGGCGACGGGACCCCCGACTGCTCCGGCTGGCACAGCTGCACCTGGACACCATCATGGAGGAGCACTTCAGCCAACCCAGGTAAGTCATGGGGCCATGTGCAACCAACAGTGGCTAAGGCACAACCCAGAAATACACATGGACACACACCAGGGGTGCATTCTGTCAAGGGAAGTAGCCGGGCATGGAACCACACACACAACGAGGGATGGATGAGGTCTAACATGCCACGTGGATGGACACACACACACACACAATGCACCAGACATGCACAAAGGGTAGGAGGCACACCGACCCAGAACGCCACACCTAGCCACACACATGTCCACAGACCACTATGCCCACTGTCTGTCCTTGTGCATGTGTCAGATGCTGAGCACCATTGCACATTGGTGTACAGCGCAATGCAGGTATCATCATGCACATGCAACTGTGGACGGCAGCCAGGAGGGTGTGCAGATGGACTGTGTGTCCGTGTGCAGGGCCGGGTACCCACCCGTGCAATGCCCGCTGAATGACACAATGCACACAGGGCCGCACCAGACAGTAGCCGCGTTGGGAGACAGGTTAATCATGCTCCACAGTGCCCCAGCTGCCACAGATGCATGGGCGGCCCCGCCGAGACCCGCCAGCACTGACAGGCTGACCACTGGCCTCATGGGGTGGCACTGATGGTCCTCAGGGTTCCACCGCGTGAACGCCAATTACGCTCGGGCGAGGGGTCTGTAGCACACCAAACATGCCTGCACCAGGTACGCCCGATGCCCAGTTGTACGAACCCGTGTCGATAAGGAGGGTGTCGCATTTCACGCCGGAATGGGGGTGACAGTGCACTGTGGTGGTGTCTGCGACGCATGGGCATGCCGACTGTATGCCCATTGTGGCCATGGCAGCAGTGAATGCTCGTGTCTGCTCGCCAATGGCAGTGGTCACATCCTCCGCAACCGTCCATCCCTGCCAGGATCAGAGCGGTGTCTCTGCTGCGACGCCTCTGCTCATCCAGAGCGCTACACAGTGCATCCATTGACGCCGCAAGTCGCATCTGCTGGTTGACTGATGCTTGCAGCATGCGGTGTGCTCATCCAAGAGGTCATCTGCCTCCTCGGCATCCTGTCCCTCAGGGTGTGTGCGGCCCTGATGCCCAGCACCCCTTGAGGGTGGGCGCTGCACACCAGGACCAGGTCTGGGCATGTCCACAGGCGGTGCACTGACACCGCCCCCTGACCCTGTACCCCCAAGCCCATTGGCCGACTGCTGATGCTGCCTCTCTGGCTGCCGCTCACCAGGGCCCACTGGTGTCGCCACAGTGGCCGCAACAGTCCCACTGTCCTGTACATATACCAGTGCTGCCCCACTGGGGCTGACAGGCACAGGCTGGGACTGTGATGACACGCAGGCCTCCATGGTGGCACCACCCACAGCCATGGCCGCGATGTTACCTGCTGTGTGGCCATCCCATGGCACACATGTGTCACTGCCCATGCCGTTAGCGACATCATCATCGGTGACGGACCCAGCACCAGCCCGAGTCACAGCATGCTGGCATCCATGGACGCTGGCACTCTGGGACACGGGCAGGGCCTCCTCCGACCTGTTCCAACAACATCAGTCTGGACAGCCAGGCGGGCTCACTGTCGCGATTGAGCCACGGATACTTGTGGAGATGGATGGACCCTCCCCATCTCCATCTGACTGTCCTCAGTGGACAGGCTCACCACCGCTGGTTCCATGCAGACGCCAGGATCTGTAAGGAAAACAAAGTCTGACATTGCATGTGATCCTACTCCTGCCCTCCAATAGACAGAGAGACCTATGACCTACCATGCAGTGAGACGGGTTACCACCATCTGGAAGCTACTACCCAGAACACCTCAATGGCACTGAACGCTGCATGCTTCCAGCAACTTCTCCTCCTGTGGGGTCAGGTGTACCACCTCCAGCTGTCCCCCACTTGTCGCAGCTCTGCAAGGCCCTGATGGCAGCCTTACCTCTTTATCCTCCTCCTATCTGTGCCCATCTTCTTCTTGCACTCCTGCACAGAGCGCTGGTGGCTGCCATGCAGTTTCACTGCACGCGCCACCTCCTCCCATGCAGCAGGGGCCTGTGGTACCCTCGTCATCTCGCTGAGAAGCTGCCCGATCCAGGTAGGCCTCAACAGGGCAAACTGCCTGGCCTTGGTGAAATTAGGCCGCCTCCTCCTCCCACCACTGTGTTCCTCCTTTCCCACAACTCGCTCGGTCATTATTTAGCCTGTAAGAATGAAAGTTGTTACCTGTGACTGTGCAGTCCCATGCATGTCCCAAAATCCACAGTCCACACTCCCAAACAGCATGCAACTCACCAACAGACTGCAGTAACCGACTATGGCCAGTGCAGCCCAATGTCGCACTTTTATAGCGCAACCCATGCAAATGAGGCGAGGCGCAACTTTAAGTGGAAGCAAATTGCAATGCTGCGCCATTGAATGGCTGATTAGCTGATTTGCATATGACGACTAAATATCGCGCTGTTGCAATTTGTGCAATTGTGTTGAACGTGCTGAGCCAAGGGTGCAGTTCTGTGACATGCGCAGTACACACCTCACTGCGCATGCCCGGGTTGCTGATGCAGGCTGCTGACGTGCTGTGCACGGGAAGCAATGCAGGGCATGGCCACCATTGTGCCAGTGGTGCTACAGTGATGTTCACCTATATGGTGCTGTGGCACTGGGGCATCATAGGTGCACTGGGGCAACAGCGCAGTAGGCCACTACTGGAAGTAGCACACAGGCACCCGATCGTGCTACACGCATTGGGTTCCAATGGCGCTGTGCCTGTCCATGCCCACAGTCCCTGACCCTGTGCCACCTTTGCCCCCAGGCGCCATGCTCGGTGTTGCTGCACTATTGCGCCTGTTCGTGACAGCGGATAGGGAATGGCAGCGCTGTACCTGCAGCATCTGCACATGGTCGACCGCTGCTGCAGAGCGCCATGTTGAGCTGACTGAGCAAGTGAGATGGCGCGGAGGAGGGCTGCCCAGTGGACCCAAATTGAACTTGCCAACCTGGTGGCCATTGTTGAGCCACTTTATGGCCCACTGTTTGGGGAAGCACCCCTGGACAGGTCCAGGAGCCAGGTGTGGGAGGAGGTGGCCAACGCCCTGGAGGAGGCCACGGGAACGGGGCGGATGGTGGAGCAGTGCTGCCACAGGTATGGCGACCTGAGGAGGAGGGAACCGGACCTGCTTGCCCACCTGCGGTCACGTGCCAGGAGGGGCACGGTGCCACGGCCAGGTAGGTATTACGCCCACACACTTTTATCTTCCATATGGGTATCACAGTTGTATGTGTCCAGAACATGGGGAGGGACCATCCGTGTCGGCTGTAGTGTTATCAGGTGTGGGGTGGGTGGGTCTGGCTGTGTGGAGTGCACACACACATGGGGGTAGGGGGACTTTGCTACAGGATTGTACTGATAAAATTCCTTTCTCATGTTTGCACCACAGGGCCGGAAGAGAGGCGCCTGGCCAGGGAGATGTGGTACCAGCAGGAGGACAGGGCCTGCTAGGAGGGGCGTGGTCCACAGCTCCAGAGGGACCGCCTGATGATGGTGAGTGCCATACCTCCATGATTACCTTGCATGCTGTGTAACAAGGTGGGCAGCGGGGCATACCATCCGTTGACACCACCATACACGCAACTTGTTACAGTCAGCACTGTCCAGTGGCACTGCATGTCTGGGGTGCATCGATGGGGTCCATGTGCACTGGCACGTGGCTGTGCCACTGCCTTCACACCACATAGCCATGTCACTAAACAGCCACGGTGGTGCTGTGCATGACTTGGCTGGTGGGTGTGTGGCGTCCACATGGCTGTGCGCATCTGGGTGGCAGGTCTTGTGGACGTGATCACTATGGTGGTCACACACCATCACAGAGGCATGTCCTATGGCCAAAGGCGCACAGTGGGTGGCTGTATGGGGGCTGTGCATTCACACCTATTGACTGTGCTCCCTTGTCCTAGGTATCCGCCAGCTGCAGGAGATATGGAGGCACTGTGGGAGATACTCCATGTGGCACGCATCATTAGAGATCCTGCAAAGGATTGACTGGCTTGGGTCCGAGAAGACACAGGAGGCAGAGCAGCCGAGCGGGAGTTGGGCCCCATTGATTATCCTTCGCCCTGGATTTCTACCTCTGAACTCACTCTCAACCTCTCCTTTCCTGTCCCATTTGTTCACCCCTGGCCCTTACCAACCCCCACCTTGTTTGTGTCTCCCCACATTTGTCCATAGTTTGTAAATAGTTCTTTTGATATTTTGAATACAAATCTTTGATATGAATACTGTGGTGGTCTCTGATTTGCAGTGGGCACAGGTGCTCAGCTGCAGTGGTGTGCATGGCATCAGGGTGATGCAGTCATGGGTATGTGTGTGTCTGTGGGTGACTATGGTGTGGGAGCAGCTATCAGTCAGTGCTCTGTGGTGTGTGTGTTGTGCCCTGTGCACCATATGACTGTGCAGTGGTCCATGGTGCATGCTCTGTCCATGGCGCCCTGTCAGCATGTCCATGGCCCAGCGGCTGACACCCTTACATGTCTGTGACCTGCACGGTCTGCTGGCATGTCAGTGGTGGCTGTCCATGCAGGGCAGCCACTGTGCCACATCACAATGCTGGGTTTCCTCCTGTCACTGGTGTGGTGCATGTCTGCCTCGGGTGACACTGTGGCCTCCGCAGTTGTTGTTCCACCTCCATGCTGTGGCTTGTGTGTTGCAGGAGATGTGCACCACTGTCTGTGACTTGTGCCTGGGCAAATGATGGTGCACAGGTCCACAGTGCCTGCGAGGGTGGCTGGCACCCTGTGCCATGGAGGACTGCAGGCTGTGTACACGGGTTTCCATGGGCCCACGTTGGGGCTTGGTTGCTTGGCTACTGCTGCCCTGTGTTGTTGTGCCCTTGGGTATGGGTGGGTGTTGGTCCATGCACTGTGTTGCATCCGGTGTGTGCATGCTTCCACGCACCACTGGTGTGCCCGCGCCTGGCTGCTGTGGCCAGTGCTGGGTCGGGGGTGTCCCTGGAGGGTGTGCAGGATGCTGTACCACTGGTGGTGGTGTCCGGGCATGCCCTGTCATGTGTGGGGCACGTGTGCCGACACACTGGTCAGTCTCTCAGCTGTACTCGAGGGCTGTGGTGGCAGCACTGTGTGCTGCGCTGTTGCATCGCTGTGTGCTGCCACCCGCTGATGGGTGCTCGTGGTGGGGCTGCCTTGGCATGGTTCTGTGGTGCACAGGGTTGCATTGCAAAGAAGGCTAGGTTAAGAAACCAATCTGGTTGAGCAAGGAGGCCATGGAAAGGTAAGGAGGAAAGAGCTGCCTTTAGGAAGTACAAGAAAACAGGGAGGGAGGACAGGAGGAGTACTGACAGAACAGAAGGAGGTGACAGACAGGTAAGGAGCCAAAAGATCTACGGAACTCAGGCTGGCACAAGGCATTAAGAAGGGGAAAAGGACTTCGGCAACATCAGGGGAGAAAAGGAGCTTAAGGACCATAGTAAGGATTAGGGAAGGAGGGGCTGGGTGGAAGCAGGGCACATAAGGCGGAAGCACTAAATGAGTACTTCTGCTCATTATTTACTAAAGAGAAGAGGGGGGTGACACCCAAGGTGGGAGAAATGGCAGAAGCAGGGTGGGAAGTGGTGACAGATGGGGAAATCATGGAGAGTAGAGTTCGAGAGGGTTTGAAGGCACTAAGGGTGGACAAGGCGCCAGGCCCAGATGGCATCCACCCCAGGGTACTGAAGGAGCTGGCAGAGGCCCTGCAGGACCTTGGCAGACCTATTTAATGCCTCACTACATTCTGGGTGTGTACCTCAGGACTGGAGGATGGCTCATGTGGTGCCCCTCCACAAGAGTGGCCCCAAGGATGAACCCGGAAAACTACAGATCAGTGAGCCTCACATCCATCTGGGTAAGCTAATGGAGACCATCCTGAAGGAGAGGGCTGGTGGCCTCCCAGAGGCCAAAGGACTACAGGACAGCAGACAGCATGGCTTCATACATAGCAGATCTGCCAAACCAACTGGTCAGTTCTGGCTAGGAACTAGGCAACTGGACAGGGCCATGCAGTGGATGTCCTGTATCTGGACCTGTGCAAGGCATTCGACCCAGTGCCACATGAAGGCTGGGAAGGAAGTTAGTAGGGCACAGGGGCGGGGCGCAAAGCTGGTGAGATGGGTAGGAAACTGGCTGCAGGGAAGGCAGCAGAGGGTGGTGGTGGGTGGGAGCTCTCACGCCCAAGGGCAGTGGCCAGTGATGTTCCTGAGGCTCGGTGTTAGTTGGTATTGTTTTGGGATATTCATTGCAGACATCATCATGGGACATCAAGAGCAAGATCAGTCTGTTTGCTGATGATACCAAGGTAGGAGAGGTGGTGGATGACCTAGGGGGATGGCAGGGGTTGCAGGATGACCTGGCAAAGCTTGAACCTGGTCAGACACCTGGCAACTGGGCTTTAATGCCAAAAGTGCAAGGTGCTCCATTTTTGGGATGGAGAACCAAGGAGGAGTTACCAGCTAGGGGAGTGCAGCCAGCCCAGACAGAGGAGGAGAAGGATCTGGGTGCTCATTACAGGGTCAATGAACAACCTGCACAATGTAGAAGGCAGCTAAAGGCCAACAAAATGCTGGGTTGTATTGCAGCGGGGTATATCCTCGAGGAGGGAGGAGGATTCCTGCCACTGTATAGGTCATTAGTTAGATCACATTCTGAGTACTGCATGGGTACTGGCATCCGTATCTGAAGAGGGACATTAAGTTACTGGAGGAGGTGGCACAGAGCGACAAAGATGATCAAGGGGCTGGGGGACTTATCATATGAGAGAGGAGGTTGAAGGAGTTGAACATGTACTCACTGGAGGAGAGGAGACAGGGTGACATGATTGAAACCTGTAAATACATGAAAGGAATAAACAAGACAAGTACAGAGGGCTGTTCAAAGTAAGGGAGGGAGGGCCACCAGGGGGCCATGATATGAGACTGGAGCGAGGAAGGTTCAGGAGGGAGATGAGGAGACACTTTTTAGAGAGAGGGTGGTGGCTGGGTGGAATGCATTACCTCCTGAAGTGGTATGCAGTAGAACAGTGGACTGCTTCCAAGCGAGGATGGAACAGGACAAGGGGAGGGTTAATGAAGGGGAAGGGTGGAAGGGAGGGCAGCTGCAGAATATGAAAGAAGGTCACATTCGAGCAGACTTGATAGACCCCAGACCTTTATCTGCTGGCAAATTTTGTATGTTCGTGATGTCACAGTGGGGTGGTGGGTAGCATGGGGTTTCCTGCAGTGGTGGACGCTGCTCCTGGGCAGGGTGTCTGGGGTCACAGTGCAGGTGCTCTGCATTGGGGATGGTGGCACGGGTGGTCAGCCCTCCTTGTGTGCCGGTCACAGCTTGCCAGGGGTGTGGATGGGACACCATGGCCCAGCTGTGGGTTGGTTGCTTGTCTCATGGGCCAGTGGTTATTCCAGCCCTCCCCAGTTGTGCAGTGCATGGGGTGTAGGGGACGAGTCTGTTCTGCTGTGTGTTCTCTCTGCCCATCTGTGGCATGGGTGGTGGCCCCTCACATCCTTGGTTGTGCAGTTGCATTGCTGCCCTGCTGCTGGGGCGCCCCTGGTCTGCGCTTATGGCACCTCTGGACTGCTTAGCTGAACATCCCTTGCTGCGCTATGGGCATCAGATCTGGCTCAGCTTCCTCCCTAGTTGCAATCTATGGTGTAGGTGGTGCTGATATTCAGTCCTCGGCCATAGGCCATCTTAGCCGGCTCAGTTTTTGAATATCGCGCCTGCACATGGGCTAAATGGACTGCAGTACTTTGCTCTTTATATTGCATACTTTTTGGGTGCAGTCTGAATATCTGGGTCACTGTCTTTATGAATTTTTTTTTTCTGTTTTATTGTTATTGATAATAAAACGCTGCTTTTCAAATTTTATAACATCTTCTGGACTACTTATGCTTCCTGACTCATGCCACTACTCTAGCTGGTGTCAGACAAAGTGGGACTTACGTTGTGCATACTCTATGCCAGGAGTTTTGCATGTAGGTAGTACACCTGCTACTGGGGAAAGATAGTAGAAAGGCATGGATCCTGCAACAACAAGCTCAGCAGTATTTACCAGAAGAATGGCAGGCAAACTAGAAGCAGAAACAAAAGTCCAAACTGAGACTGTACAGCTGGCACCAGTGATGAAAGAAGAAGAAGAACAGGCAGAGACAGAACCTGAAAGCACATCTGCCTTCTTCAAATGGTGAGCTACACAACAAAGAGAGGGTGAGAAACAGAGAGAGAAAAAGAGATTCAACATCTAGAGGCACAGAGAAAAGAAGAGATGCAACAACAGAAGCAGTGACGGCTGGATGCCTTGCAAGCTGTCAAAGCTGGGGAATCTGGTACAGGTCCAGCAGATCAACAAAACACAAACAACTTAAAAGACCTTAAAGTTACAAAGCTGTGTCCCTCAGATTATATTCATACCTGACAACTTTTGAAAGGATTTCCGGAGCCTGCCAGTAGCCAAAACAGCAATGAGCAATCAGGCTGGTACCTTGTCTGGCAGTTAATGTCCAACTTGCCTACATCATTATGGACACTGCACAGTCAGAAAACTACGACCTTGTGAAAAGATAAATCCTTAAAAGATATGACATCTCAGGAGAGACCTACAGACAGAGATTCCAGTCCCTTAAATACCACTTAGTCAGCAATCCTAGAGAAGCCTTCACCCAACTCAGAGAAGTCCTCATTAAATGGCTCCAACCAGAAGGCAAAACAGTCCACAGATCATCAAAATATTTGCAATGGAGTAATTAATTAACATGGAAGCAATAACTGTAATGTCCAGAACCAGAATTGGATTTTCAGTGTGGCTTTATTTATCAACTCACTGAACATAAACAAAGCACTGCATGGTCCCCAAAGGGCTACGTAACTGTAATGCAGATTAGAGGTTAAACACAGCTGTTCATTTAAGGAATGAACACAATACAACAGTTGTCTGGCTTTGGACCCACCAGGCACTCAGCCCGGACTTTGCATGCGCATTGGATACACAGCCCGACTGGCCTAGCTCCCCTGCCAGCCACTCGACTGACGGGCCACTTGGCGAATGAACCCAAACTCTACTTGGAAAGACATCCCATCAAACAAGGAGGCTCCCAAACTGTGGCTCCCCACACTACTTGAAGTCTGCGACTCCTAGAGAGATTTTGTTTTCATACTTCCAATTCGAAACTCCCATCCAACAAGGAGTAATTTTCCCATCCTGTGGCTCCTCACACCACTTAGAGTCTGAGACTCCTAGAGAGATTTTCAAGTTGCGACCCACGTCTGGGTACCCACCCCATCACTGGCCAAGCGCATGAGGCAAGTAGCAAAAACACAGAAGAAACCAGAGGTGGACCCGGTTACTAAAGATGGGGATTTTCCCACCTCCAGCTCCCACAGCCCATACCCGCCATTTCTCTGGACACACAGAACTTAGACTTTAAAAGTAGATTGACGGTGGATAACCTGAAGCACCCCCTCTACAGTGAACATTAAATCCATTAACACTTTAAACAGATGACTGCTCTATTTGTTTGTCCTAGTTGACATAGTCCTCCCAAACAGCAGTCCCCAATACTTGAAATCCAACTGAAGAAAAGAAGCTGTTTGCTCCTCCAATGGGGCCAAACACTCACCCATTCGCTGCAGGTGCCCCACAGGCTAAAACTGTAACCTTTGCTGTTATACATGAACAGACTGAACTTAAATTAAAACAGGCAGCTTTCTTCCCAAGGTGAGAGAAGGGATTACCCTGGAACCCACAAAGAACTTTTTCCTCACCTGGGGTAAACAGACAACTACTGGTGTCCTTCTTGTTTGCTTAAGGACAAACTGAAGACTCACTTTGAATTCCCAAGGTTCTAAACTTACTCTGAGCTGAAGATTCCAAATGTGGCTCATGCAGTTGCGACAGTTCTATTATGATGTCATCTCTCAAGTCTCAGCTGTGACTGAGGACAGAGTGAGACAGTGTGAAACCCATTTAACTGGAGTTCCACAAGCTGCCTTCCCTGCCTACCACTAGGTCTTACTGGGATTCTAGTAACCCCGGGTAACAAAGGGGCTACATATGTCTCTATCATGTCTCTCCTCTCCCTCCTCTCTTCCAGGGTGTACATATGGAGGTCCCTCTGTGTGTCCATGCAGGCTTCCGATGCAGACCCTGCGCCTTTTTTAGTTGCCCTCCTCTGTTCAGCCTCCACTCTGTCTAGGTCCTTCCTGAGATGTGGTCTTCAGAACTATACACAGTACTTTAGGTAGGGGTCTCGCCAGTGACCTATACAGTGGCAATACCACCTCCCTTCCTCTGCTGGTGATACCACTCCCTGTGCACCCCAACATCTCACTGTCCCTAGTCTCTTTCCTCTTTGGTGACTGTCAGTATCTCATTCCCCATTTTGTACTCTGCTCTGGGTTTCTGTGCTCCAGGTGCAGGATTTTGCACGTTTTCACACTGAAACCCAGCTGCCATACCCTTGACCACTCCCTGAGTTTCCTCAGTTTGCACATTCTTTCCACCCCCTCTGGAGTGTCCACTCTATTGCAGATTTTGGTGTCATCTGCAAAGAGACAGACCTTCCCTTCCAGCTCATCTGCAGTGTCATTTACAAAGACAGTAAAGAGGACCGGTCCCAGTACTGAGCGCTGCGGCACCCTGCTGGTCATGCAGGAGTGACAAAATCCACAATTGTGGAAACCTCTGGGACTCAAGAAGGCCTCAGGTTGCCTTTCCTCCCGGCTTACCTTATTTAGAGTTAGGTGTTAGCAGCATGTGGGTGTGATGATGCTCGGTAACTGGTTTATGTATGTCAGACTCTGAACAGAGGAAGATCAGTCTCCTACTCATATGTATGGGAAACCTTACTGGGAGGCAGTTTGATTTTTTATGTCTACCGAACACTGAGTATGAAAGCAGATTGAGATTCAGTTTTGTAAGAAGGCTGCAAAAATGGTTAAAAAGTCAAGCGCATGTCATGATTCCTTTTTCTGGCTGTAAACAGAGGCTGTGGGATTTCTCTGCAATGCTTTGAAATGAGAAACTAATTGAAAGTGAAGGATGTGCAGATGTATGGAGATACCTTCTTTTAAACTGATATAAGGGATGTGTTACTTTTATTATTTATTATTTATTTATTTTACCAGGAGAGACACACTAAGCTGAAAGTTTGTTTACAGGTGCGACCTGGGAGCACACGGAAGTTAAGTGACTTGCTCAGGGTCACACAGTATTGCAAGTGGGGGCTGTGGGATTCAAACCCAGGTCTCCAGGTCTGCAGCTCAGAGCCTTAAACCACTGTGCTATACTGTGTGTGAAAGGTACACATAATATACAAATTAGGAAGTGAATGAAAGAAAACAACATTTTAGAAACTGCAGCTAGAGGTGAGTGTTATTTAAATTATTGAGAGACCAACTGCAGGTGCATGTATGCACTGACTGTTTCCAGAGGTGCATGTATGCACTGACTATTCCCGCAAGTGCACGTATGCACTGACTGTTCCCGTAGGTGCACATATGCACTGACTGTTCCCACAGGTGCACATATGCACTGACTGTTCCCGCAGGTGCAGGTATGCACTGACTGTTCCGCGGGTGCCTATCTGACTGTTCCCATAGGTGTACGTATGCACTGACTGTTCCCGCAGGTGCACATATGCACTGACTGTTCCCACAGGTGCACGTATGCACTGACTGTTCCCGCAGGTGCACGTATGCACTGACTGTTCCCGCAGGTGCACGTATGCACTGACTGTTCCCGCAGGTGCACATATGCACTGACTATTCCCGCAGGTGCACATATGCACTGACTGTTTCCACAGGTGCACGTATGCACTGACTGTTCCCGCAGGTGCATGTATGCACTGACTGTTCCTGCAAATTCATGTATGCACTGACTGTTCCCAGAGGCTATGAATGAGAAATGAGCCGGGAATGAGCTGACAGCAGGTGAGAGGTGGTTCTACATGAGGATAAAGCAAGAGGAGGAGGCAAACTGGCCAGAGGATGTTTTGTAGAATGGTAGCAAAGAAGGAACGAGAGTCAGTGGAGTGAAGGGAGTAGGAAGAAGGGTGGGTGGGATTTAGGAGAGGGAAGAGATTGCATATTAGGGAGTCAAACCAGAATTAAGCAAGGAAGATAGCACAGTGCGATAGGCACCAGGAATCGAGGTAGGGGTGGGAAAGGTTAGAGTAAAGGGTGCAATGGTGGATGTTGGGGGGGCAGCTGAGAGCATAACAACAGAAGGAGTGAAAAGGGGATTAAATGTAGGAGAATTTTGTTTCAGTCTGTATACAGTGACAGAGTCAATCATCAAACATGGTGGAATGGCCTGAAAGTTCTTCTGGTCTGAGAAATCCAAAGAACTGCTTGTACTGTAGTTATAGATCTATCGATGGGGAAAAGGTGATTAAACTGTTGACAGTGTTATAAGTGACAGGTTCAAAGGGTGTTTCACTGTTGCTTAATTGAGACTTCATAGATACAATTTGATTGATGGACAAGTTCAAATGGAAGGACTGTATATGCCTTTTAGACGGTGATTGAATTGAATTCCTAATAAGTACTGCCTTATAGGGGTGTGGTAGAAGGATCTAGTTGCTTTTGCGCACAATAAAGACGATATCAGGACGTGGTATGAAAGTGTGTCTAGATGATCAGTATTATAGAAAACACAAAAACAAGTAAGAGCTGACCAGGGGGGTTGACATGCTGACAAGAAAAGATGGAGGAAAAGATCCCCAAATGGTGCTCTTGGCTTGGACTGGGGGGTGCTGATGTCATGAACAGGTTCTGGTAAGGAGGAGGAGGAGCAGAAGTGCTTGTGCCATAGTAGTTGATGCTGAAGTGAAACCTAACTTCGTTTCTGTAGAAAGTTCACAAGAACTGGAGAAGATGAGTGGCCTTTGGTAAAAGGAAACATTTATGACCAGCGTTGCATATAGTTTGAAAGGCCATGAAAAGCTCTCTGCAGCTAGTAACAGCCTAGAGATATCAATGAATAAGCCTGTCCTATACTGATACCACATTGCCACCACTGTATTTACGTATTTGGGTTTTGACTACTGGGTAAGTGCACTAGACAATACTACACCTATGTTCAGGCATGACCTAGGACCTGTATGGAACCTTCTGATGTCACACATGACGAAGCTGAGTTTGTTTGCATTGTAGTCAGGCACAGCTTCCTCCTGCATGACATCACAATGTTCCACAAGCTGCTGGCAACGTAGTATCAATATAGGGTAGACTTAGATGTATCTCTGGATGGCTACCAGCTCCAGCTATGCCTGATAACTCATTTGAAAGATTTTCATTGGCTGTCAAAGTAAGAGGCCACTGGTAATAAAGTTTCCCTTTTAATTATGTTCTTTCAAAAAACCATGCTAGCCAGCACGGTGGCGCTGAGGGTTGAGGCGCTGGACGCTACACCGGTGACCTGGGTTCTGGAATGGACTCTAGTTGTCGGGGTCAGAGGGGGAAGAAGGATTGAGCATCCCAACGGATGCTCTCCTCCCCTGGAGTGGGTTTCTGGGTGCTCACAAGCAATCTCGAATGTTCCTATACCTGGAAGCATGGGCATCGGGCAACAGGTAGCTCCTGAATCGGGGTGGGAGTGACGCCATGGGCACTTGACAGTGGTGTGCATCAGCACTCCATATGTCGGGGTGTGCCCTCATGCCATACGCCCCTCAGGGGATCGGGAGAAAAACGAAAACCTCATCGGTCCTAGATGATGACCGATCCATGCCTCCCAGTCACGTAGCCATGGGCAGAACCCGCTGTGCAGGCTGTCCTATGAGGGTTGAAGAAGGGGACAATGGAGAAGTCTGGCACTCTCGGCAGGCTCTGTGGCGGTGGTCTGGGGGTTGACCGGTCTGAAGGAGTGGAAGGAGAGGGGCAGAAAGGTGGGATAAAAATAAAGAAAAAAAAACATGCTAACGCACCTGAAGCAGAAAACACATTGGCTTGTCTGATTCAACTCGTTGTAACGGTTACTGGCTAGCAGTACTCCCACCACGTACTGCTGTAAGGCTAGCCAGTACCCGTGCAATAAAATAGTTTGAATCAGACAAGCCAACGTGGTTTCTGCTTTTTCTTGTGGTGCCTTAGCATGGTTTTTTGAATGAACTTGGCTATACTTTATCTGGAGCTTGGCTAATCCAGCTGCTTGCTGCCTCAGTTTTCTATCCCCTTTAATTATGTTGATGATGAATATATTGTGGCAATGAGACAAGATAGTTTGCAAGCGTCAGGAAGTGCCCCATAGAGTTGCTGCCATGACTATAAGATAGACTTGAAATTTATTTTATTTATTTAGTTTTTGTTGACCGGGTAAGTGCACTAGACAAATCCTGCCTATTTTCAGGCATGACCTGGGGGAAGGGGATACAGATGAATGCCAACTGACCTTCAACCAGATTAAGCTGTTGGTGGTATTTTTAGTGAATGAGGGAAATTTGGCCAGGACAGCGGGGAAATTACATACTAACATACTAAAATGCCAGCAGAATAGGCCTACTGTAATGGTCTCTCGAGTCTGCTGTATTTTTAGCACCCGCACTGAGGGCCGATTTTGGTGGCCCCCCTTCCCCTTGGGTTATACTGTCCCCAGTCCCAGATGTTCCACCTGTATTGAGCCTGGTCAGATTTATCCTCCCCTGTACCTGTCCCATCCCCTCTTAAACCCGTCCACAGCCTCTACCTCTACCAGCTCCCTGGGCAGTGCATTCCATGACTCCCCCACCCTTTCAGTGAAATAACATCTCCTCCTCTCCCCTCTGAACCTGCCCCCTTCCAGCTTACACCCATGACCTCTTGTTACCCACCCTCCTTCCTTTAGAGCACCCTGACTGGGCCTCCTTTATTGATCCCTTTAATGTACTTAAAGATCTCTAACATGTCCCCCCGGCCCTCCTCTCTTCTAGGGTGTACATGTCGAGCTCCTTGAGCCTCTCCTCATAGGTCCACTCCCCCAGACCCCAGATCATTTTGTTTGCCCTCCTTTGGACTCCCTCTAGGAGTGTAATGTCCCTCTTTAAATGTGGTCTCCAAAACTGTACACAATACTCGAGGTGTGGCCTAACCAAGCAGTTGTACAGTGGAAGGATCACTTCTGCCTTTCTGGAGGTAATCTCCTGGCAATGCATCCCAGCATCCTATTTGCCCTTGCTGCTGCCCTCCTACAGGTCTATGAGTAGTTCATTTTGACATCTACCACTACTCCCAGGTCCCTCTCACCCTCCATGACTTGAATCATGTGTCCTCCCAGGGTATACCCCTGGCCTGAATTTCTGACTCCCAGGTGCAGAACTTTGCAGTTCCCCAAATTGAATTTTTAGTTTCCATTTTCCCGACCACCTTTCCAGAGCCTCCAGGTCCTCTTGCAAGGCCACCCTCCTCTCCTCCCCATCCACCACTGCACCCAGCTTTGAGTCATCTGCAAAGAGACTCATCTCACTCCTGATCCCCCTCCTGATGTCTGAGATATAGGCGTTGAACAGGAGTGGCCCCAGCACTGACCCCTGGGGAACCCCAATAGTAACCCACCTTGGGGATGAGGCTAATCCTCCAACCACCACCTTCTGAGTACGCCTCAAAAGCCAATTTCCTATCCATCTAAACAACTGTCTCCCTACCTCCATTTCCTTCAGCTTAGCCAGCAGACCACTGTGGAGTGCCGAATAAAACACCTTGCTAAAGTCCAGAAAGAGGACGTCCAGTGGCCTACCCTGGTCCAGGGCCCTCGTCACCCAATTCCCCTACTCTTTTCGAGAAGTGCCATGGGCTCTTTAACAT
This sequence comes from Neoceratodus forsteri, assembly GCA_016271365.2. Lineage (NCBI taxonomy): Eukaryota > Metazoa > Chordata > Ceratodontiformes > Ceratodontidae > Neoceratodus > Neoceratodus forsteri. The sequence goes on along the minus strand of CM028135.1, from coordinate 128,351,241 downwards.
CCACCTGAACTACCACCAATCTAGGCAGATGGGACCTCGGTTTAACATCTCATCCGAAAGACGGCACCTCAGAAGTGCAGCACCCCTCTCATGCTGCACTACAGTGTCAGTACTGGGATATTAACCCAAGTGCCAGATGTGAAAACTGAACCCACAGCCCTCTAATCTCCCGGCCTCAGAGGCGAGTGTGCTACCTACTGAGCCACTGACACTGACAAATAAGGCAGATCAATACTAAATAGGCAGATGACAGAATTCTGGGGGCTGAGCAAACAAGTGGCCTTGGAATGGCCAGCAACACCAAAGTCAGACCAAAACAAATTTCGATTTTACAGTTTTTTTAGCCTACTTTTCTGTTTTTAGCAGTGTGGTGCGAGCTGTGCATGATGAGTGTGTGTTACTTTTAAGATGTTACGTGCCACACAGTGTCAGCTGGCAGCTGGTTTGGTGAATACTTAGACATTAATGACCAATCCAATTATCAATCAGGAGCCTCGCTAGGCTCATGAATATTTAATTAGACATCATTTTCCATAACAAAAAGCAAATACAGTGACAACAACAGGAGCATATACAGAAGCAGTAAAATTCCAAGTACAAGCTATAAATAGGGTTGGAAGAATTAGATTTTTATTTTTTATAATTTCGATGGAAAATATCAGTTTTTATTTTTAAACCTTTTTCCTGAGTTTTATCGATTAAAATTTTCACAGCTGCATGAAATTATGGGGTTTTAAACATTTATTTTGATTTGTATTGATTTAATTTTCACAGCTGCAGTTAATGACAGTAAACGCTGAAGATTTACAAACTGATAAAAACACAAATTGTTGTCATCACATGTCAAAATAGCAATAGAACTTACTTTGCCTAACTTAAATTTCCATTATTTATGATGGAAATATTTTTTTGGCGGTTTGTGTGTGTGCACTGAAATCAACACTTATCGACATTTACTGATTTCAATCTAATACTGCCAAGCCTAGTTATAAAAGAAAGAAATATAAAAGCAATGCAAAAAGTTGTAATATACATTATTTACAGAGGTAATAAGGCTGTGGTCAACAGGGAGTGCAGACAACAATAAAATGACAAAGCAAGCCATCTGGCCTGCAAGCACAGCAGCAGTGCTACCGCTTCCGACACCGATGACCCAGGTTAAGGAACGAGCCTAGGATACTGTGGGCCAGCCGGGAGAGGATGACTGAGGGTCCCATGGATACTCGCCTCCTCAGGGGTGAGAGGGAGTATAGATACATAGATACATAGACAATGACTGCAGATAAGGGCCTATGGCCCACCTTGTCTGCCCATTTGAGTTTGTAACTTCAGTTTATGTTTTCCTAGAACTCTGTTGCCCCTTACCCCTGACCTCCAGAATTCCTATATTTCTATCCCATGCATTCTTAAATCCCGTGATTGTTTCAGCCCCCACCACTTCCTCAGGCAGGGTGTTCCACTTGTCCACCACTTGTTCTGTGAAGAAATTCTTCCTCACATTTCCTCTGAATCGTCCTCCCTCCAACTTCATCCCATGCCCTCTTGTCCTGGAACATCTTTTTCACTTAAAAATAGTGTATTCTTGCACCCTGTTCCTCCCTGTAAGATATTTGTATGTCTCTATCATGTCCCCTCTCTCCCGCCTCTCCTCCAGGGAGTACATATTCAATTCCTTCAACCTGTCCTCATAGGACTTGTGATGCAATCCGTGTACCATCTTTGTTGCCCTCCTTTGAACCTTCTCTACCTTGTCTATGTCCTTATGTAGGTAAGGTCTCCAGAACTGTACACTGTACTCCGGAGGGACCTCACTAGTGTCTTGTTTAGTGGAATCATGACCTCCCTTTTCCTGCTGGTGATGCCCCTGCCTATGCATCCCAGCATCCTATTTTCTTTACCTGCTGCCTTGTCACACTGTTTCCCTACTTTGAGGTCATCAGAGATGATAACCCCAAGATCCCTTTCCTGCTTGATGCATGCTATATCCTCACCCCCACCTGATATATTGTGCCAGGGTTTTGTGCCCCATATGCATTATCTTGCACTTCTTTGCATTGAATTTCAACTGCCAAACCCCTGACCATTCTTCAAGTTTCTGCAGGTCCTTCTCATTCTGTCTACACCTTCTGGTGTGTCTACTCTGTTACAGAGCTTTGTGTCATCAGCGAACAGTGAAATTCTGCCTTCTAGGTCCTGCGCAATGTCACTGATGAAGATGTTGAATAGGACCGGTCCCAGCACTGATCCCTGTGGTACCCCACTGGTCACTCTTCCCTCTGTGGAGTGACAGCCATTTACCACCATCCTCTGTGTCTTGCCACCCAGCCAGTTACCTACCCACCACACTACTGTCCTGCCCACACCCATATTCCCTTGTTTGTGTAATAGTCTTCTATGTGGCACAGTGTCAAAAGCCTTGCTGAAGTCCAGATAGGCCATGTCCACTGCCCTCCCCTGATCCACCTCCCTCGTCACCCAGTCAAAAAATTCAACGAGGTTGGTCTAACATGACCTCCCCCTGGTGAAATCATGCTGCCTTGGGTCCTGCAGTCCATTGACAACCAGATGTTCCACCAATCTCTCCTTCAGTAGTGCTTCCATGATCTTCCCCACTACCGAGGTGAGGCTGACTGGTCTGCAGTTCCTCGCTTCCTCTTTGTTCCCACTTTTGTATAAGGGGACTACATCTGCTGTCCTTCAGTCTTTGGGTATCTCCTCTGTTTCCAGTGATCGGCTAAACAGGATAGCCAGAGGTTCAGCCACCACCTCTCTGAGTTCTTTAAGGACCCTGGGGTGCACCCCATCTGGCCCCATTGCTTTATCAACTCTTATTACTTCCAGTTCCTTCAGGACCCTTACTCGTGTTCAGTATGTCATCGTTCACGTGGCCCCCATCCTCCCCCTTTAGTCTCACTATCCCTACCTTTGCCTTTCTTTTTTCACTTATGTACCTGTAAAAGGTTTTGTCCCCCCTACCAACTGATTTTGCAATGTCCTCTTCTGTCTGAGCTTTGGCTTCCCTTACTGACCTCCCTGCCTCCCTTTGCTTCTCCTGGTTCTTCTCCCTATCCCCTTCTGCCTGTGTCTTTTTGTATTGCCTGAATGCAATCTTTTGGCTTTCACTTTCTTTGCTACCTCTTTGGAAAACCATAATGGCCTCCTCTTCCTTTTCCTCTTGCTATGCTTAATGCATAATTCTGTTGCTCTTGTAATCCCTGTTTTAAATACTGCCCACTGTTCCTCAACCCCTGATTCCTGCCCCATTCCCTTAATGCCTCGTTCAAGTATCTCCCATTTTCCCAAAGTCTGCTCCCTAAAATCCAGGATACGTGTTTTGTGTGGTTTGGTTCTGCTCCTTCTGTGATTTCAAACTACAATGACTGGTGGTCACTGTTCCCGTGCTCCCCCACTGTTACCCCATCACACTGTCCCTGTTTGTGAGCACAAGGTCCAGTATTGCCTTCTGCCAAGTTGGTTCCATGACCAGTTGCTTGAGAAAGGCACCCTGAAGGGAGTCCAGGATAAATCTGCTCCTAGTTGATACTGTTGCTGGGATGATCCAGTCCACGTCTGGAATATTGAAGTCTCCAACCGGTACTACCTCACCCTTGTCTGCCATCCTTTGCATGGCTAGCATCAGCTCCCTATCTGTTTCTTCCTCCTGAGCTGGTGGTCTATAGACCACACCTGTGCAGATGGCTGGCCCCATTTTCCTTTCCAGCTTAACCCACAGTATCTCTCCCCCATTTTGTTCCTCCTGGATCTCTGTGGCCCTTATGTCATTTTTCACATACAGTGCCACTCCTCCTCCCTTCCTACCTGCCCGGTCTCTTCTGAATATGTTGTAGCCAGGAATGGCCATCTCCTAGTCATGGTTATCATTACACCAGGTTTCTGTGATGGCCACAATGTCCAGGTCTGACTGCACCATGACAGCCTCCAGATCTTCCATCTTGTTGCTAAGGCTCCTGGCATTGGCACACATGGCTTTCCATGATTTGACCTCCCTTGACTGTTTAGCTGTTCTACTCCAGCCCCTTCCCTGGTTGTCCTCTATCCCTGGTTCTCCTTGCTGTCTGCCCTTCTGCTGATTTTAGCCCCTTTTCTGCCAATCCACCTCTTGGGCGTTAATCTCCATCTTTTGCACACCCCTTTGTTGAGATATCCACTCCTCCAGTTCACTGGTTCCCACTGCAACACCGCCACCTGGGTGACCAGCAGGTGGAGGTGCAGCCAGAGCCATGGATTGAGGGAGGGAGATGTCGGCGGCATGATGCTACGCATCAACCAAGGCCTTCCCAATGTCAGAGGATAGGACAGAAAAGCGAAAAAAAGCCAGATGAAACTTAGGATGCCATCCGCCACCCTCTGCAGGCCCCGCACCACTGACTGGGTTCTTTGCCTCACTGAGTGACACTTCAGTTCTGCCCGGGGGGGAGGAGTAAGTGCCTATACCCCCTCGGCAGTCCTTCCCATGGGAGGTTATCAATGAAGGAACTGTGAGGTCAAGGTAAATCCTAGAGAAGGTGGGTGATGGGGCTGAGTGGCTTGACCAATAGGGGCCAATCAGGATGTAGGGGGATAAGCAGAAAATTAAAAAAAGAAAACAACAAGGCAAGGTGCAAGTACCAATACTGCAGGGGGCACAGAATACTAAATTGCAAAGACCACTAAGTTATGGTATATGCAGTAAATTGACTAATGGATGGGAAACTATGCACAACATAGCTGTGTTTCCATTGAGGGGTTCTGGTGACATCAAAGACTTCGAGAGCGAAGCTAGAGAGGTCTCTGATGTCACAGAATCCTGAGATGGAAACACATGCCTTGTTTATGTATGGTTTGCCAGCCATTATTTTTTATGGTATATAGTTCCTAAAAATAAACAGAAAACTTTCCACAAGTGCCCCCCTCTAACATAATTACTTTTTTTATAAATTACAGAAAAAAGGGAGGAGAGATTTGTGTTTCAGGTAGGGTGGGGTTGGGGGTTAGTAGTGCAGCCTCTGCTGAATTTACGAAAAGCACGGGGTTGCAAAGTTGTACCATAGCCGGCCCGGTAGCACTGGAGGTTGAGGTGCTGGTCGCTACACTGCGTGCCACGCTGGCGACCCAGGATTGGGAATGAGCCCAGGCCGCCGGGTGTCAGCAGGGGGGAGACAGGATTGAGCATCTGGAGGACTGCTTTCCTCTCTTGTGGGAGGGAGACTTGTCATCTGACTCATTGACTGCCCTCTGGCGGTGGCTGGAGGGCAGTACAGGTCAGAGGCACGGTCCAACATCCTTGCATCGGTAGGGGAAGGGGATGGGAGAAAAATGGCGGAAAAGAGCCTGGCAGGCTCCATGATGGTACGCTGCTCCTGAAGGGCATCCCCGGCTTCTGGATTGGGTCTTCGGGGGGGGGAGGAGAAGCCGGCAACCTCCTTTCTGGCCCTGCCACAGGGGAATTACTGGGGACTGGCAAGTGCGGGAGTGGCGAGACTGGAGAGAGAGTCCCTCTATCAGGAGGGCCATAACCACCAGCCAGGGCTCCAGAAAGGGAAAAAAAAAATAAATTATATATATATATAAAAATTGTACCATGAGGTGAAATGTCAAGACCGTGCAGTCAAAAACAGCACAGTCAATAACTGTGCTGCAGTGGTCAGTACAAAAGCACATGGTCCAAAGTCGTCCTAGATTAGATATACTAACTCTGAAATCTTACGGTGCTGTTATGATCATAAGTTTTTTGACCACGTGTATTTGCCATCATGGTTTTGACTGGACATTGGACCAAAATAGCGATATTACTTCTGTGGTATGGTATCTTTTTTTTTTACCTTGGGACTGTGGTACAACATTTTGACCTTTGAACTGTGGTGCAACAACATTTTGGAGTCCACTGATTCCCATTTGCAACAATCCCATACCATATGCTATAGGCAAATGATTGTTTGGGTGATTAGGTGAGGGGCGGTAGGGCAGGAGGTATTGTAATGCAGGAGAAACAACTAGCTAGAGGTGCATGCTTTGGAGAAATGAGGCAACAGGCATGGCCTGGGAGAGTGCAGAGAAGGTGAGAGAGTAGAGAAAGTATAAGACAGTGCAGAGTGGATGAGAGTCGGACAGGGATGGGGAGGGTATTAGCTGATCTCACAGACAAGAGGATTATGATGACTTCATTGTAGCAAAAAAGCAGGAGACTGAACCTGAACTGTGTGTATTATATTTAAAAAGTGTTGTTTGGATCCTAGAAAATTGCTTGAAAATGGCAAGGTTCTGGAGTGGACTCAGGAGGCACGCACAGGCTGGGCTGGGAAATAGTGCTACTGATGGCAGTGCTTCCCAGGCCAGGGTGGGAACAGCGCCATGTCTGGCACTGCAGTGACCCTTGTAGGGGGCTGGGGAGCTTGCCTTCCCCAGGGATTTTACTGATGAATTCAAAGTCAGCAGTAGACTGTGCAGCATCATCTAGTGGGCGGAGGGAGGCAGGGGAGAAGGAAAAAAGGAAGGGTGTGAAACACTAGCTTCTGCCACAATGATGGGGCCTCACACCATGGAGACTGTTGCCATTCTGCTCCCAGTTCCGAGTGCTTGTTCGGGGAGGATGGCCCTCTTCCTGATCCCCGCCATGGGATCAAGGTGTGGGGGGAAGTAGCAGCAAGAAATAAGCAGATTAGTGAATGTTCAGGCTGGGTGGTTGTCAGTCCCCAGGGAGGGTGACATTGGGCTTGTTGGGGCATAAAGATCTACATGGGCAAAAAAAAAGTATGGGAGAGCCGTGTTTGAGAAACTGCACTAAATACAGCTGTTACCTGTGCTCCTTATGCCATGGATCATAGGTCACCATCACTGAATGTCTTCATCCAAACATGTGCATATTGGAGAAGCTGTGTCAGATCTTTTCATCTTCTTTTCTATTCTTTTTATTAATTGTGTCCCTGAGTTTCCCTGTTCCCCACCCCAACCACTGGGGTTCCCTTGGTTGCATCCATCCTCCAGCCAGGAGGGGGTGGGGTGGCAGCTGCCTGCATGTCTGATGCCAGTGTTAATCTTTGATTAGTCAGTAGGGGAATGTGCATCTGCCAGGCCTGCACCCTCCTTCACATGTAGCAGTGCGCATCACCACCAGGATGTGCCTGGCCGCCAGCTGGCTCCAGTAAGGGATTCCATGGATTGCACATAAACCTGGGCCTCCCAGGTGTCAGTGTGCTTATCTTTGATCTTTTTTTTTTTATTCTGTTGTTTGCCCCTTGGCACCTACTGGCAAGGATCTCTTTCAGCCACCACAAGTGCCACCTCCCATCCTGCCAATGCTCTTCCTATCTGAGCATCCCAGGACTCTTTGGGCACCTGCATCACACTGCTGCATTATCCCCATGACTTGCCCCCTGAGGCAAAGTTGGCCTTCAGCTCCATGGCATCTCTGCCAACTTGTCCAACTGCTCACTATGGAGATGATCCCTAAGAACCATCCCAGGAGCCAGACTGCAGATATGGGGGCAGACAATGCTTCATCTGCCCTGCTGGCTATCTGATTTTTCACCGTTAGTTTCTACCTCTGGGACCCTCTACGCATGTGCACGCAGGTGACATTGCCGGCATCAGCCATATCCCGACCTGGACCTCTGCACTGTCTCCCATAGTGCTACCACCCAGCCTTCACTGGTTCTGGGCAGCAGCCATACACCTGAAGGAGGGGAGCAGTCATTAGGATGCTCTAATCTCCTTCCCTCAAGCAGCTCCTGACAACCCGTGATCGTTCCCTAAACCAGATTGCCGGTGCAGTGAGCTGTAGTTTTACTGCAGTGCTACTAGACCAGCCCTTCTTTGATGTTTCTGACAGAAGTAAAAGCTTAAAGCTATCCAGAGTTCTTGTATTTGTTGACAAGCACACCAGCCTGGGGAAAGAGTTAAGGGCATACTGTACCTTTAAGAGGCATGCAGCGTTCAACCGCCCGTGTTCTTTGCGGTGTGTAGAAGGAACTCAGTGACTGGAGTCTGCCCTTATCAGGGCTCTAACATGTTGGGGATGTGGTTTCCTGCTGATGGTGAGAAGGGAGAGGAGTGGGGCGGGGAACAGGGGTGGGGCGAGGGGACCTTGGCCTACAAGCTTCCCTTGTTTACTGTCCCTTACGCTGTCTTGTTTACACCACTAAAGCCCCACTCCTTAGGACAAGAACACAGGTACCTTGCAGCGCAATAAAAACAATACCATTTAAGTGAAAAAACCAGGAGCAGTGAAGGAACTTCAGGCCAAGCTATTGCTTCTTTAGCGAACCTTTTTACTCATGGCAGATGATTTCGAACTAGCTGGTAAGAAGCTGACGTTACTTTTCTCCAGCTGCAGTAAGTAAAGTAGTTCACTGGTACAAGGTGCATGTCACATTAAAGCTGACCGCCTTCCCAAGTGCTTTAGGTGAGGCAGCCTGGCCTCGTGGATCTACGAACCTGGAGACCCAGGTTTTAATCCCACAGTGTGCTTACAAAATGGGTAAACTGTGAAACAAAAAAATGTACAACTTTTTTATGAACAGGTATTTACTTTTGTTAACTGTAATTAGTAGAAAGTAATGCTTCTCTACCTGTCATGTATCTGCCTTTCCACACATTCAGTAGATAAAATGTTTGTTTTCCATGGAATTCAACATAAGTAGTTAGATTTCTGCACAATTCCACTGGCAGAATGTCACATAACAGAAGGCCTTGTATGAAACCAGGACCTCAGTTTTATCTGTGATAGGTGAGAGAACAGTGATTTTCCTAGTGAGCAGGTAAGGATGGGTGTGGGGGGAGTCATGGTTAGCAAAAGGAGCACCAGAAATTAAAAACCTGAGATAGTTCTTCCTTTTTTTAATAATTTGTGTGTGTGGGGATACAACTTTAAATTAATTTGTTAATTTTGTTTTCATTTAAGTTTTTTTAAAGGCCTACTTTAAGGTTAATAAGTAAAAAGGTGGCCATGTTTGTGATGGCAATCGGGGATGAGTGAAAACTTGTTCTGGGAAACATGTTTCTGTGCTGCGACGTTGTTGACAAAAGGAGTCTGAAAATATTGGTTGTCGCGCCATAAACACATGGCTTTTGAAGTTGCTGGTCTGGCCCTCTGGAACTCGATTCCTATTTCTGTTAGGGAGGCCCCGATGGTGGAGGATATTAAAAGTGGTCTAAAGACTCACCTCTTCCTTCTGGCCTTCCTGGACCAATCGGAGCTATTATATTTTAAGTTTATGCTTATTGATTGTAATACTGTATTGCATGTTGAATATTGTATCTGTGTTTATTTTATCCTATCTGCATTTCCCTCCCTGTCTGTTTTTATGTAAGGAGCCCAGAGCCTCCGAGATTGGGCGCCATAGAAATAAATGTGCCTTGCCTTGCCTTGCTTTGTAATCCTTTTGCTTAATCAGGGCACAGGACTGTCTGCCACCTATTCTGGGAGTGGGGAACCAGAGCAAGAGGAAGACAAGAGGATGACAGTGCTTCCTGATTGATTTGGCATTTTCCCTGTAATTCCAAGGTAATTTTCCTGTAGATTACATTATTTCCTATGGAAGCCAAATTACTCAGTTTTTCAGTTTAACCAATGTAAGTCCAAGGGAATTGTTTTCCTGTAGATGGATCCATTTCCTTGTAAGATACAGGAATCCCTGTAAATCTGGGAGGCCTGGAATGTATACATTAATGTAGAAGGCTGTGCCAGTAGCGGAATCAGCATCAGGCACCACTGACTGTAACCAATGATGACACTAGTTGGAGCGTTTATAATGATGCAATAGGAGGCTATATACAGAGATGGTATTAACAATGAGGGAGACAACTGCTAGCCCATCAGTGCCGTGATAGGGCTACCACTCGCAACATTGGCAACCCGGGTTTGGGAACAAGCCTGGGTCGTCAGGGGCCAGCCATGGGGGGGGGTGGAGGACTGAGCATTCCAGAGGACGCTCTTCTCTTCCAGGTCGGGGAGGAAGCCACGTCCTGCAGCACTGCTGCCACCTGTAAACATATGGGTGGCAGAACACTTGGGACACAGGGAGGGAGGGACGTTGTGCCAGGTATCATGGAGCATGTGTCAGCATACTCATGTCGGGGACATGGTTCCCAACGCCAGTATCCCTACGGGGACAGGGAACATAGAACAAAAGGGAATAACATAAATCCCTCTTCACCCATAGCTCCAGAAGGCTGGTTTATTTAGCCAGAAGGCGGTACATCTGCTGCACTGAGGTGGGGGGATGTAGAAAGTATAAATAATAAAATAAAAAAGACAAGTGAGATAGAAGACAAAAAAGAGAGGGCTATGTACAGAAAGATAACAAGGAAACAAATATGAACTGAGAACGCTGCATTGTGTCTGTTCTTTTCCGAGTGTTCTCACTGACACTCTTACAGTTGCTTGTTATTGTTAATTGCCTGGATGTAACTCCTCCTCTTCCGGCACTGCTGCTTTCTTCAGGACTGCTATTTAATCACTCGACCATCATTATTCAATGGGTTCATACACATTTACTATAAACTGCAGGGGCCTAAGTCTTAGCAGCAATTTTATGAGAAGCACATCAAGGTGCAAGAAAAGCACCCCTCTGCACCAACCCATAAAACTGCTAGGCTTAGAGGAAAGGATCTGCACTGAGATGGAGTGGGGTGGAGACCCCCCAACACAGATCCTAATATTTAACTTAAGGTGGCCAGGTGTCACCATGCACATGATCTAGGTACAGTAACAGTTCCGAATATTGCCACAGACATATATGCATACAGTGCAGTACCATGCACAAACGCGTGTGGTTACATGGTCAAAGCACAAGTGTCCCCCCACTGACCTGTACCCTGGTGCTGCTTCTGGCATGCCAAAGATCTGCTACTTTATGTCCCTCGATGATTTCACTGGCAGTGCAATGGGTCCCCAAACTGATTAAAATAGTTTTCCCATCCCTCGTAGTCTAGTGGCACCCCTCACCCTAGCCCTCGCTGCCCATTACCATCCTTCAGTGATCTTGTCCCAGGCTGAACTCTGTCCCTGCAGGACTGCCTGTGCAGTTGGCATGGTAGCCCAACACCCCAAACAGCCAGCTAAAATTGACTGTATTTAGGGGGAACTGTAAAACTGCTACACCAGTTGCAATGGCAGTAGTTGGCAATGTACATGACCACTTCACCCCTTCTGTGAACTAGTGCACTTTGATGTGTGCTGGACTTGGAAGTGTTCCTGACCCATTCTGAGCATACTTCGAGGGGGTCACAGGCAAGTGACTGGTGGAAAATTGTCTCACAGTGATTTGCACCCTGTCCCTTGTAACTGAGAATTGGGCCCCCAGGTATTTACTAAAGCAATAATGCATGACAGAGGTGTGCATCATGCTCGGATAATATCATGCCTCAGGTAGCTGGGTACAAGGCCACAGGCTGAGTGCATCTAACACCTGAAAAATGGCGTTATCCTGATGGCACATCCTGGAGTTCATTATTGCTATTATAAACATGCTCGTTTTTTATACAAATTAAAAAAAATTAAAAACTGATTTTAAAATAGTTTTCTAGTTGACTTCTTAACTGTGGAAGCATAGCTTAGTTTGTTAAAGGAAAACAATGGTTATAGCCCCTACCTCCCCTGCTGAATCCCAAGTCCCTGATTTGTGTTTTTAGCAAAGTTAGAATTTTTAAAACACCTTTATGTATCTTTTTTTAACTTTGTACTGCTTCTCTGCAGCTTCCAGTTTTGAAGGGTGGCTGTGGTCATCTTGTGACTGCCGTGCATATACTTTGATTGGTTTATGCTAATATGGCCTGCTCACTCCACCATTGGACAGCAGGACATATTAGCATAAACCGAGCAAAGGATGTTCACGGCAGCTGTGAGATGGCCGCAGACACCTTTCAAAACTGTAAGCTGCGGAGGAGCAATGTAAAGTTAAAAAAGATACGTAAAGGTATTTAAAAAAATGCAAACTATGCTAAAAACACAAATTGGGGACTTGGGATTCAGCAGGGGAGGTAGGTGCTGTAACCATTGTTTTCCTTGTGAAAAAACTCACAACAACCAATGTATACATTCATACAGTGAAGCTGTGCTGGGATAACATCACTGTTGAAGGTGGGCACTGACCAATCAAGATGCAGGATTTTTTTTATTGCCATTCTATAGTTGAGTATTTAATTTTATAGACACACTCTACTGAGCTGCTACTGCTGCAGTATGTACTAGAGAACACTATTTCTAAAACCCAGGGTCTCTCTCAGGTTTTGCAGTGTGTTTCTGCCAACTTATCTATGAAGTCTGCACAAGATGACAGAAGGCTCAGGCCTGTCGAGATTCTCTTTTCCTTTTTTTAGTTACTTTCTGTTTCTGGTACTTTGGACCTGACCTGGGAACATTTTTCCATCTCTCTCAATGTCTCTTTCCCACCCTTGATACCCCCTTGAGGCTGACACTCCCTTCCCTCCAGATAAGCAATATATATATGGACCCCACTACTCCCCCCCCCCCGCATGTCCACTTATCTGAAGTGCACCAACCCTGGACTGCTCCTGGAGTGATGTCTGTGAGGTTGCCCCCAGTGGGCAGCAAGTACTCTTCCATCCATCAGAGAAGAGCCATAGTCTGCTTCCAGGAGCAGCAGGCATCCAGGTGTTGGATAGGGTCTGTTTCCAGTTGTGTCCTGGATGGTGGGCTACAGGGACCTGTTTTATTGATGGGGGAATGCTGGCCATGACACCACAGAAACTCCCCTACTCTTCATCGATAAATGCCATGGGATATTTTACTTCCACCTGGACAGTAACTAGAGATGGGTATAAGGGACCTCGGTTTTACATCTCATCCAAAGGATGGCACCTCCATTGTGCAGCACCCCCCTAATACTGCACTACAGTGTTAGTGATGGGTATTACGTCAAGTACCTAGTGTAGGGCAAGAACCCATGACCATCTGCTCTTCCAGCCCTAGAGGCGAACATACTACTTACTGAGCCACTGATGCAGCTACTATACAATACATTAAAGATTGAAGGAGTGCTCCCGACCAGTCGGAGTGCTCCTTTCTTCTGCTCATGAGACACTTATTCCATGAAGTGTCTTTCATGTGCAGATCCCCTGGAATCAGTCATATTCTGGGACAGTTTTAAAAACAATACTATATTATTGATCAAGCTCGAGCAATAATATAATAATATGTCCCCTGTCGTCACACATTGCTGGATAAAAGTGGTTTCACTTGCGTTCAACTTGAGCCAGAACAGTTCAGCTTTGTTTCACTGTTTTCACTCCAGCCAAACATGCATGAAACCACTCTTTTACAGCAATGAGTGGCTTCGGGGGACATATTAACATATACTACAATACACGTGTATATTGACAGTACAATACAGCAGAGTACATGCAATCAGATAGCATTACACTTGCACATTGGCAAATCCATTCAGTATTTTTTAACACCATTTAAAATGTATTCTGCAAATTAATATATAATGAAGCAGGTAACTGATTCCAGCATATAGTGGCTCTATATATATGGAATGGAAAAGTGGGGGTATTGTGAACAGAGTGTGAGCAGATCTAGTACATTAGGAACCAGAGTTGGTTCTAGCATCAGCCAAGAACAAGAATCTAATAGGACCTTTTAGGAAATGTCTAAAACTGATGAGAGCGAAACAGTAATGTATAAATTAAAGGAAGGCCAGCCAGTGTATTTGTAAAGAGTGCAGTGATGTGTAAATCTGGGGCTGGATGCAGCAGTTCTGCATATGGAGTTTTATAGAATATTTAACCTTTGCACGTCCGTGACGCTGGCATAGACTGGAAGTCCATAGTCCACTAACGGCAGGAGAAGGGATTGAGCTAGGGCTTTCTCAGAGTGAGTGGACAAGTACATGTTTAGCCTATAAAGCAGACAAAGGTGAGTGTGAACTGATTTAATCAGTATGGAGATGTATTCTTTGAAAGAGAGAGTCTGGTCTATAATAAAACAGAGGTACCTGACATATTCCAGTCTCTTTACATATGTACTGAGAGTGCATGCAGTAACCATCTGTGTGCTTTCCATCTGTACCTTCTGTTAAGCTCACTGAGTAATGTCATACAACTTTGTGAAAAACCTCACTGCAGCCTAAGAATTACCATCTTTTTTCTTTTTATTTTGTTACCACCTTTGTGCTAGGAAACGTATTTCTTAATTATTAATCACCAAAAGTTTCAAAATATGCAGCTTTCTTTTAGCAAATAAATATTTTTTAGACAACAGTTCTTTCTATTTTTCTCCTGGTTATAGTTCAGTACATCACCCGACTTTCATGGGATTCTTCATGAGTCACTGCCTTAGAAGCGGACCATTTTTCTATCCTGCTCTTGTGCCTGAGTGAAATCAGTAGCATCTGTGTGCAGAAAGGGGTATTACAGAGGCTGCCCACCTGACCTGTGCACTGAGGAGCACCAAGCTGTTAGAAGCAAAAAAGGGAAACAAGTAAATGCAACTCTGAATGGAGTGCTAATTTAAATGAATACTCCTTTCTGCGCACAGGCAGTACTGATTTCACTCGGGCACTAGAGCAGGATGGAAAAATGGTCAGTTCCTAAGACAATGCCAAAGAAAACTTTTTTCCATTTGGATTAGGCAATAGAGCCACGAAAAAAAATGGACACCAGTGACCCATGAGGAATCCCATGAAAGTCGAGTAATGCACTGAACTGTAACTGGCAGAAAAATAGAAAGACCTTTTGTCTAAAAAACGTTTATTCGCAAAAAGAAAGCTGCATATTCTGAAACTTTTGATGATTAATAATTAAGAAACACATTTCCTAGCACAAAGGTGGTAACAAAATAAAAAGAAAAAAGATTGTAATTTCTAGGCTGCTGTGAGGTTTTTCATAAAACTGTATGACATTACCCAGTGAACTTAACAGAAGGTGCAGATGGAAGGCACATAGATAGTTACTGTGTGCACTTTCAGTATTTAATTCCCTGCCATTTTTTGCACCTCATATCCCTTCAACTCATGATAGAGTGTGAGTGGCACTACTGACTTTTCTTTCTGTGGTTCTATCTGATAATAGCAATTGCACAAAGGCAATCACTATTATCGCGACCTGCATTATTGGAGAAAAAACTTTTCGGCGATATGCAGAAAAAGGCTACTGGGAATTGTGCATGCGAAGGGGCTGTGCCCCCCCCCACTAAATAAAGATTCTCAACCATAGGGAGGTGCATGTCGGGGAGGGGAGCACATCCTGGTTCAAAAAAAAAATCTAAGTCCCGTAGCTGCAGGATGTGCAAAAGGAACACCCTCCTTTAGTCCTGAACCCAGGACCTGCTCCGTCAGAGTTAACCACCCTACCCACCACACCACGTGGTTCACTTGACAGAAGCAGGCTCACCACAGGGTCACATCCCTGTTCCCCATCCCTTCATGTCCTGTTGCCCACCCTCCCTTCCTGTCACTCACCCTAACCTTGAGGTCGCAACATTCGCCATCCTCCTACAGTCACCCAAAATAATAGCGTTGTCATATGGGTCGCCGTTATGACAGTCACCCTTATGCAGTTGCTATCATCACGGTATACCCTTTCTCTTTACATGTGTGTCACTTAAATCTTTGAGTTAGTGGGGGTAAATCCTTTAGTTTTCATTTGGCTCCAAAGTTTACATACTTGGTTTTACTAACATGCAACAGAAGGCCACTTTTAATAACCATTTTTGTACTAGATCAAAGTCAGGCTGCAAGTACCTGGTCCTGTCACTGGCATTAGATCCCCTTCCATACAAAACACTATCATCTACGTACATGATAATATGCGATTCTGATCTTTGCAATGTATCAGCTAGATTGTTCAGAAAGACACTAAACTGTATGGTCACCAGGATTGATCCCTGGGGTACACCGGTAGTAATTTTGGTAAGTGGAGAGGAAACAGAATTCAAAGATACTGGCTGAGATCTGCCAGCCAGGTTGTTCTGGAACCAGGACATGGCAGATATGAATAGACAAGGGCACGTAGCTTAGCATGCAGGGAGCCGTGGCGCAGCAGATTGAATCCTATGGAAAGATCCACAAAGAGTGCACCAACCATGTTCTCATTGTCCAAGGCCCTGTGAAAATCTTTAGTGACTTCAAGTACAGCTGTGAGCGTGCTGTGATTATCTCAAAAATTATGCTGGTAAGGTGTTAGCAAGTTGCCAGTATCAAGGAACTCCTTAACTTGGTCAAAAACAATCCTCTCAATGGCCTTAGACAATGGAGCAAGTATAGAAATAGGTCGGCAATTTTTGGTCAGTGTGCACTCTCTAGATTTAAAAACAGGGACCACGGTAGCATGCTTCCATAATCTCAGGACCTTGACGGTAGCTAAAGAGTGGTTGTACAAAGTGCACAGAGTATGGGCCAGTACATCAATAACTAAAAAAGGAAAAGAATTTTAGATCAATATTGTTAAACCCCATTCTTGTTTTTTGGTTCATGCTCATACCAGGACAGTCAATTTCCATCAGATCTGTCATATTACCTTGTTCAACAGTCAATAACCT
Organism: Neoceratodus forsteri; assembly: GCA_016271365.2. Lineage (NCBI taxonomy): Eukaryota > Metazoa > Chordata > Ceratodontiformes > Ceratodontidae > Neoceratodus > Neoceratodus forsteri. The sequence continues at coordinate 128,334,740 of CM028135.1, read as the reverse complement.
GTTGGAACTAATAATGCTGTTAGTGTATGGTTTCCCTCTTGGTATGGCTTTATGTATATGGTTGTGTATTTTTTTACTTTATCCAGTTTCAGTTTGTTTACCTTGCTTGTTCTAGGACTACTGTTCATTCATTCTGCCCAACGTACACACTTACTATATGGAACATTATGGCCCAGATATTCAAACTGCGCCAGGCTGTGGTGCAAGCCTGGGCGCAGCGCAGCTTGGGTGCGCAAGGGCATTGACTGGGCGATATTCAACGGAGCTGCGCCATGGTACAGCATCGTTGAATATCGCACCCTGGCCACCCACAGTGTGCATGGCGCAGTGGCACTGCTGGCAGCCAGAGTGGAGCAGGGGGATGTGCTAGCACAAGTTCCATTGTGCTATGCACAGCAACCACGATATTCAAAAGTGCACATGCAAATGGAGCCATACTGTATGCAAGGCGCAAAGGGGGCCATTTGCATGTCATTATGGCCCCATTTGCATGCAGGTGCAACGATTCCCGGTGACTTGTGCTTAGCGCCCTGCCAGGCAGCAGCCGTTGGGGACTGACACCCCTGCCCAGCGCGGCAATGTGCCCCACAGCCTGATCGTGGGCTTCAGTATAAATAAAATTATTTCCTATATCCCTGGTGGTCCAGTGGACTGCTGTCAGCCAATCGTGGGCTTAAGTATGAATAATATGATTTCCAATATCCCTGGTGGTCCAGTGGATCGCTGTCAGCAATGTCGGGCTTTTGTTATAAAAAAAGGTACATCCAGTATCCCTGGTGGTCTAGTGGTACCCCCTTCCCACCGCCCACTGAGCCCACCACCCGCTCCCCGGTCAGCGGCGGTTGGCAACACCCACCGCCTGCCGCCCCACCGCCTGCCGACTGACACCGTAGGTAGGGCTGTATGCCCATTGGTCCACAGGCGTGAGCCAAGGCATGCAGCCCGATACCGCTCACATTCAGATATGTGAATGGATCCATTCACATATCTGGAATGTAGTACAGTATGGTTGCATGCCCATTGGTTCACGCCATGACCAATGAGCGTACAGCCCTACCTATGGTGTCAGTTGGTGGGCAGCGGGGTGGCAGGCGGGTGGGGTGTTGCTGCCCGCCGCTGACCAGGGAGGGAGCGGAGTGGTGGAGCTCAGTGGGCAGGGTGGGGAGGGGGGTACCGCTAGACCACTGGACCACCAGGAACATAGGATATCATATTATTCATACTTAAGCCTGCGATCGGGCTGACAGTGGTCCACTGGACCAACAGGGATATAGGATATCATATTATTCATACTTAAGCCCACGATCGGGCTGACAGCAGTCCACTGGACCACCAGGGATATAGGATATCATATTATTCTTACTTAAGCCCACGATTGAGCTGACAGCGGTCCACTGGACCACCAGGGATAGTGGACGTGACTATTTGAACAGATGTCCATGATCGGGCATGGGGGGGTGCTGCCACAGAGGTGCAGCTGGAGCTCGGGTAGCCACCACAGGTGGCAGCTGCCGTGTTGCGCCATGCAATACGGCAGCTCACCTGTGGGTGGCCAGCCGTTGTTCCTTTTTTTTGGATCAACTTTGTGCGGTGCAAGTAGGGGTTGTGCATACATGGACTCAGCACATCCCGGGCTGAATATCGGGATGTGCAGAGTATGCATGGGCACGCCCTCCCCCGCACCGCATACATTACTGATGTGCTCAGGCGCATCAGGATTTGTGCCAGGCACAATTCCAGTTTGAATATCATACCAGGGCACATCAGTGGGTTGTGCAGGGCGCAACACTGTTGAGCCCTGTGCAACCCTTTTGAATATCTGGGCCTATATGTGTAACTAATCCCGGATCACCCCTGAAAAAGGGATCAATGGTCTCCGTGGGTTTATCCAGTCATCAAAATTTAAAATAAAATAAGGTACATACTTTAGAGTTTCATCTACCGTTAGTAATCTAAATTCAAAATCAGCATCAGAACCACCATAGCTAGACCCAGGCTGCTCAAGGTTTGATAGATCAACTAGCAGAGCAATTTATGCAGCTCCACGAAAAGTGGTATTGAGCTCTGCAACTGTTTCCATTAGATCTGTCATATTGCCTTGTTAAACAGTCAGAAGTGGGACTGCTGTAGAACTCGTCTTTCCCATGAGATTGTTTACTATTTGCCAATTTGCCTGTTGCCATTTGAAAACTGAAACTGGGAGTTTAAATTATATTCCATTTTTGTCTTTCTAACCAATTGTTTACCTTAATTCCTTAGTTTTTTTATATCCAAGCAATGCTGAATTAGTATCTTGTTTCCTAAACGGGTTCCAGACCCGGTCTGTCTGCTGCATCAATTGTATTAGACAAGGAGTGATCCAGTCCTGACTTCTGTTTTTAACACGTAAGCAATGGATAGGGGCAGAAAGATTACAAACCTGGTTAAACCCATGTGCCCATGTGCAGTGTAATCCAACATCAAATTAATTAATGGGGGCTGCATGCAGGAAGGACCAGTCAATCTGTGCAACAGCATTTCTACGTTCAGATTGCAACTGGATTTGGATGTTACAGGTATAGAAGGGGACTGCCTACAGGCACACCAATAACAAACTAGAAAAGAAAGTATTTTATTCTGAGACAGAACAACTAATAGTCTGTTACAACCATTTCCAAAAATAATCTTATTTGATAGTTTTACAGTGCTTAAAACTACATTTTAAAAGCTGTAAGATTTGAACAGTTAAAACAGTTTTCCTGTATTGCTACATGTATATACATGACAATTTAATATGTTAAAAATGACAGGACTTTAAAAATGCAGTGAACCATTTTATGTTTTTTTCTTATATCAATATAAAAAATGTTATGGTTTTTATACCAGTATATGGTCACTATAGTGCTATATTAACAATATATCTACTTACCTGACTCCAAACTTTCATCTAAAAAAATTAAGTCTCTAACCCTAATGGTTCTACAGTTGTCATATTTTAAAGAAAATATCTTTTGAAATGTCTGACACTGGAACTGTTGGGGCTAGAAACTATCTTTTTTTCTCTTTTGAAAGCTTTGAGTCCAGCCATTAAGAAATGGTGTCACTATTGTATCATTATTATATAACAGTAGTAATTATGTTATCTCTCTAGAAACAGGCAGTTTTCTCCAGCTATATCGATATATAGAGAATAATGCATATGTAGGTGTGTCATATGCTGTCTTTTTTACACAACCAAGGTTTATATATTATCATACACCAAAGGTATGTAAAAAACTGCATGTCACACACCTACATATGCATTATTTTTTTTGTAATACTGGTTCATTTTTTATTTTGTTTTGAAGAGAATGAATACAAGACTAAGGGACTCTGTCAGCCTTCTGGCCGAATTTGAGAGAGTATGAACAAAGGTGTAAAGAGCTAGCTTTAGTAATGTAAAATGCATAAATACTCCTAAACATTGTAAAAAATCACCTCACATGTGGTCCATCTGAAATGTTGGCTCCGCATGGCCATGAACTAGTGTGGCATAGGCTGAGGAACACATAATCACATGCCGAAGTATGGCTTCATTTTTCAAGACAAATAAAACAAACTACAGAGCTCATTTAAGAAAATGAATATATTTGCCCAACTCTTTTCTACATACTGCACCACGAGACCTTCTCTGAGTATGGCACTGAAAAGAAGTAGCACGGACATGAACGAGTGTCCCCTCAGCTCCATATCAACTCGGTGTGATGCAGTATCAACTCAATGTGATGTCTCACCGGGTTGATATATCTTTTGAAAACTTCAACGAGCGAGTTGATATCGGAGGTCACCAGTTCTTATATATATTTACATCACAACAAAACTGTGTTTTTTTTAAATACATGTTATCAATATACTTTTTCCATAACAATAATGTATATCACTATACCTTTTTAATGTTGACATGGAACATTTCATGATGGTTAAAAAAAAATAAGAAAAAAAATGTTTTGCACTTCTTCTGAATTTTGGCATTAGTTCCCATAATTTAATTGGTATCTATGTAAGTGCAATACCCATAAACATTTATCTTATACCTTAAATTGCATTGCTATCATTTCCCATCACTCTCCAGCAGTACCAGTTCTTTCTCGCTTTTGCAGGCTTCACCTGCGAAAGTGTTGGAAGACAATAACCATAGAATGGTCATGTAAGCTGTCGGGTGAAGGATGGGCTTGATGAATATGATCAGGTCTCACGGTGGCTAGCCAGTCTATTAGGGACTCAGTGCCAGCTTTGTAATTTAGCCTGGTAACTGAGGAAATGGCTTAAGGTGCAAGTTCTCAAGGTGGTCTCTACATCTCCAGTGTGCTTTATCATTCCAATTAATATTGGCACTTCCCAGGAGAAGGATTTCTTTTGTGTCATGTTTGGATTGCTTAGAGTCTGTCAAGGTCCTATCCATCCCTTCGTGGATGGCTACTGCTTGATGTTCTACCTTGACTCTCTCTCTGTGGGGGTCAACATTGTTTGTAGCAGCTATTTGTGATTGCTTGTTATGATTTATTCAATGTAATGACTGTTTCTATTGATGCCTGTAATGCTAACTATTAGCACCTGTTTTGTGTTAACTTTGCTGTTTATGTACTGTATCCTCCCGGGTCGTGCTTGAAAATAGGCAGGTCTATTGCCTAATGCACTTACCCGGTTACCAAAAGCAAATAAATAATGCAAGTTCCTCCCCAGAGCAACCCTGATGAATGTAAATAGTAGCTAATGATAGGTGCTAAGCACCCCTAAAACATAGCATGACAGGAAGAAAATCACTTGTTAGTGAACTCATCAATCACCACTGAGAAACAAGACTTGTAATAGATTAAAACCCGCTCCCCCTTTTCTTGGTCTATCACGTTTTAACAGGCAATAGCTTGGAATCTCAATTTCTCTTTCAGATATTCAGTTAGATAACCATGTCCCAGACACTGTGACCAGATCAAAATCATTCCCCAGTGCCCATATACTGAATTCATCTGATTTTAGTAAAAGACTTCTAATGTTTACACAAACAATGGATAACGTCTATTTGTCACAGTGTCCGTATCATGTTCATCTGAGACAAGACCATTGGCTTGAAGGTTGCCAGATAAAAGCAACAGTAGCAAAACACGAGTCCTTTTTCTAATAACTAGGTTGGAGCAGGCCAAATCATTTTAGATATAATGGTACTGCAGCAGAATGTCACGTAATGCTTAAAACTAAATGTCTGTAACTGGCTTTAATAAATAATATACCCAACTGTAGGTCAGTGTGGATAAATGGTCCTAAATGACATCAGTACAAATAGAGCAGAGAGAAACTGTATTGGAAGGCAGATCAGTAATGTTCTTAGTAGTACCCATATTAGCAGTAAGTAATAGTAAAGCAACAGCAAGTACTAATTTTAAAAGGCAGATAGATGAAATGGTGCACCTGTGACCAGTACTAGACAGCAAGCTAGGCAGCCGCAGACCCTAGATAGGCAGTAGGGCTCATTCCTAATAATTGTAGGACATAGGATTTCTAAGCCATTAGAAGGCAGGGAGGCAGACCCCAGGTAAGTAGTACAGCCAGGTCCCAGGTACAAGCTATATGAAATGCCATGTTAGGTTACAAGAGTATGTATTTGCACAACAAAGACTGAGGTAGACATTAGAAAAGCAGGTATGCATTTGTACAACATACACTGTAGCAGGATTTAGAATAAGCAGGTATGCATTTGTACAGCATACACTATAGCAGGATTTAGAATAAGCAGGTATGCATTTGTAGAACAGTCACTATAGCAGGAAAGCAGCATTTAGAATAAGCATGTATGCATCTATACAGCACACACTATAGCAGGATTTAGAATAAGCAGGTATGCATTTGTACAGCATACACTATAGCAGGATTTAGAATAAGCAGGTATGCATTTGTAGAACAGTCACTATAGCAGGAAAGCAGCATTTAGAATAAGCAGGTATGCTTTTATACGGCATACACTATAGCAGGATTTAAAATAAGCAGGTATGCATTTGTGCAGTAGTCACTATAGCAGGATTTAGAATAAGCAGGTATGCATTTGTACAATAGTCACTATAGCAGGATTTAGAATAAGCAGGTATGTGTTAGTACAACAGTCACTATAGCAGGATTTAGAATAAGCAGGTATGCATTTGTACAACAGTCACTAAAGCAGGATTTAGAATAAGCATGTATGCATTTGTACAACAGTCACTATAGCAGGATTTAGAATAAGCAGGTATGCATTTGTACGACAGTCACTATAGCAGGATTTAGAATCAACAGGTATACATTTGTACAACATACACTATAGCAGGATTTAGAATAAGCAGGAATGTGTTTGTACAACATACATTATAGCAGGATTTAGAATAAGCAGGTATGCGTTTGTGCAACATACACTATAGCAGGATTTGGAATAAGCAGGTATGCGTTTGTACAACATACACTATACCAGAATTTAGAATAAGCAGGTATGCATTTGTACAACATACAATATAGTAGACTTAGAATAAGCAGGTATGCGTTTGTACAACATACACTATAGCAGCATTTAGAATAAGCATGTATGCATTTGTACAACATACACTATAGCAGGATTTAGAATAAGCAGGTATGCGTTTGTATAATAGTCACTATAGCAGGATTTAGAATAAGCAGGAATGCATTTGTACAACATACACTATAGCAGGATTTAGAATAAGCAGGTATGCGTTTGTACAACAGTCACTATAGCAGGATTTAGGCTAAGCAGGTATACGTTTGTACAGCATACATTATAGCAGATTTAGAATAAGCAAGTATGTGTGTGCAACATACACTATACCAGGATTTAGAATAAACAGGTATACATTTGTACAACAGTCACTATAGCAGATTTTATAATAAGTAGGTATGCATTTATACAACAGTCACTATAGCAGGATTTAGAATAAGCAGGTATGCGTTTGTACAACAGTCACTATAGCAGGATTTAGGCTAAGCAGGTATACGTTTGTACAGCATACACTATAGCAGATTTAGAATAAGCAAGTATGCGTGTGCAACATACACTATACCAGGATTTAGAATAAATAGGTATACATTTGTACAACAGTCATTATTGCAGAATTTAGAATAAGTAGGTATGCATTTGTACAACAGTCATTTTAGCAGGATTTAGAATAACCAGGTATGCATTTGTACAGCATACACTATAGCAGATTTAGAATAAGCAAGTATGCGTGTGCAACATACACTATACCAGGATTTAGAATAAACAGGTATACATTTGTACAACAGTCACTATAGCAGAATTTAGAATAAGTAGGTATGCATTTATACAACAGTCACTATAGCAGGATTTAGAATAACCAGGTATGCATTTGTACAACATACACTATAGCAGGATTTAGAATAAGCAAGTATGCGTTTGTACAGCATACACTATAGCAGGATTTAGAATAAGCAGGTATGCATTTGTACAACATAGACTATAGCAGGATTTAGGATAAGCAGGTATGCATTTATACAGCGTACACCATAGCAGGATTTAGAAAAAGCAGGTATGCATTTGTACAACATACACTATAGCAGGATTTAGAAAAAGCAGGTATGCGTTTGTACAACAGTCATTACAGCAGGATTTAGAATAAGCAAGTATGCGTTTGTACATGAAATGAGGAAGAGGTAGAGTGGATGGAGAAGGGAAGAGAAGACCATAGGACTACGAACTTTGGTATGCACCTTTTCAGTTCTAGAGTCTCTTAACCCCCAAATTTCAGGAGACTCTGACCTGGATTCTCAAAATATTCTGAAGGTGCAAAACCATCTGGAAGTCCCCAGCAGTTCTACAGTTGCAGAAAAAAAGGGAAAATTGCAGTGAGTTGTATACACAAAACTTTCCCAGCTGCGGAAAAAATATACTGTGGACTGTGGAAAAAAGTGCAGCTGCAGAAGTTTCTGAGAGAAAAAAAGCCAATGAAAAATATGGTATATCCCCTTAAAGGCTATTCTCAGCCAGTGTGTTTTCGCAGTTGCGGAAAAAATGTTGCACACATGCTGCACCACAGAGAGTGAGGTGTAACTCTCCCTGAGCAAAATGCAATGTACCAACAATTGGGATACAATTATAGTGGAGGTTCAGGCACCAAGCAACAGCAAACCAGTGGGTATATAGTAATGTCAGTTGTTACAACAAAGATAGCACACATTTTCATAGAAAGGCAACAAACCACAACCACTAGACCCAGTGCAGCCCATAAAGCAGCCCCACAGGCAGTAGAGGCAGAGCTGGTAACAGCCTACAGGGAGTGCTACTGAAGCAGGCAACATAAATACTCCGGTGGTGGGTACATAACCATCAGTTCCACCATCAGTTACAGACAGCCACTGTGGTGCATGGTTCTGTTGGTACCAGTGGCACTGCAGTGGTCCCAGTTAAGGGACTGGCTGCTGGTTTCTCTGTGAGTACTTACTGCTATATCTATGGCAAGACTGTCAAAGTCTGCTGCTCCAGTTAATCTGGATCCCCTGTTGTTGTGCCTGCTGAGCTTTTTCCTCAGCTGCGGATCCGCACTTGTGAATTTCCAGCAGCTGTGGAAAAATGTTGCAAATTTTCAGCACTTGCGGAATTTCACAACTTGCCTATTTTGCAATTTTCCGCAACTGCAGAAATTTTCTTTGTGAATATGCCACAACTAAATTTCTGCAGTGCAACAAGTCATTTTTCTGCAACTACAGAATTTTTGGATCTCAATGAGAATCCAGCCCAGAGTCTTTTGCGCTTTTGGAGCTATTAAGGGCTGAAATTAGGTATTCTGCCTAATTTGCTACCTCAGTGTTTTGCCCCCAGATAACTAAAAACAGCTAGGAGTTGAAATATGAAACTTACAGGTTTTATAGGAGTCATTTGGGACTAGGTCCTTTTGTGGGTCTTGTTAAAAAAATGAATTAGGTTTTAAATTAATTGTGATTAATTTGGTTGCACATGCGGCATTAAAAAAGTCAATGAGAAAAACAGTTAAAAGTACACATTAACTTCTTTCCATGTTAACGTTCCACACTAACAAAAAATTTAAGGTAAAATTTGACAAAAGTTAAAGGTGACAGTTTAGCGTGTGCGAGGGAGGGATAGTACACATTAAATAATATATATTTTTAAATCAATTAAAAGTGATTAGTTATGTTTGATTAAAAAGTAAAAAGTTCACAAAGGAATCTGTCAGAAATTCTAATTTTTTCTGTTTTTAATTCTTTCTGTAAAAGCTACATGAAGTACAAATATTTTAATGCAGCTGTATTTGTCAGTCAAGAAAGAAATTCATCATATAGTGTTTTTTAGCAAAGATTTATTTCTGACATCTTTAAATTTGTCTTCAGTGTAGTTTAATTTTCTCAGATATTTTTAAAACAGCTTTTATAGCTAATGTTTTAATTACTGGCCCACGACATTAAAGATGGCTGCCATTCACAGTTTTTGATAATCTCTTCCACTGAGGTTACCTATTAAATTAGGTATACCTATATATATACACCTATTAAGCGCAAGAAGTGGCTCCCCGGACGGATGGCAACCTCTCAGCCACCGCCCATGGTCCGCTGCCTGGCTCTCCAGCTCCAAAGACTCCCAGCCCCTGATCAGGGCTTGTAACTGCTGCTGTGGCACAAGAAGCGGCTCCCCCAGATGGACGGCAACCTCTCAGCCACTGCCCGTGGTCCGCTGCCCAACTCTCCAGCTCCAAAGACTCCCAGATCCTGATCAGGGCTTGTAACTGCTACTGCAGCACAAGAAGCGGCTCCCCGGGACAGACGGCAACCTTTCAGCCATCGCCCACGGTCCACTGCCCGGCTCTCCAGTTCCAAAGGTACCATCCTACTTGGATCGATCGGCTAGCTTGCGCTCCTCTGACCTTCTCTCCGATTGGCTGAGCTACCTTTGTTTTTGTCTGCGTCATTTGGTGCTTTTTCTAATTTACTAAATTTCAACCTTCGTAAAATTCTCTAACTGCTGTGTTGATATGCCTGCAAATTGTTAATTTTATTCAAGTGTTACAACTCTTTAGAGGGCAAATTGTACAGCTTAGTTTAATCAAGTGCCTGTGCTCAGACTTTCAGGTGCCTCGCCCCCTCCCTTTTGTCTTGCTAAATCTAAGTCACTTAATCTTTACCCCCTGCTGCCTTACCCTTCCTCACTTGCTGTGTACTTCAACTTCCCTGTGTCTCCTCTCTCCCAGACTCCCAGCCCTGATCAGGGCTTGTAACTGCTGCCCTTGATTGCAAGCGGCTCCCCAGACCAGACAGCAACCTCTCAGCAGCTGCCGTGGTCCACTGCCCGGCTCTCCAGCTCTGAAGTTACAGTCCTGCTTGGTGCTTTCCCATGGCCTTTGCTCGGCTCGGCCTTCCCCACCCTCCCTACCTAGCTCGACAGTTCTTTATATAGCTACTCTCCTCCCCAATTTGTTTCTATCAGCCCTGTTCCCCATTGGCCACTTACACTACTCTGCCACTAGAGGCAGCTGCTAGCTTCAGTCTCAACTACTGGCCACAGCCCACTAGGTTTATGCTAATACTCTGCCTACTCACTGCCCTATCTTGCCTGCTACTATGGAGTTGTGGCAGGCTGTCAAACAAAGGTACCAACTCCTGTCACTGTCCCTACTAATACTGACAACTCTACCCACTTAACTGCCCAGGGTTTCCCCTACCCAGCCTTCTCTAGACAATATGGCTAGTCTCTCTGGAACATATCACTTCCCTGATGCTGGGCTCCTCCCTCACTACCCAGTGATCCCCTGTGTGGCAATTACCACCATACCCGACTGGCTCCCTACCCTCTTAAAAATAGTAGCTTCTCCCATCTCCCTCTCGCCCCACGTCAAAAACCGCCAAAAGACCAACATATGGCCCATACAAAGCAAACAAGCACCTCCATCTTCTTCTACTCCTGCTCCTCCTAGCTTCTGGTGATATTCAACCAAACCCTGGCCCTCGAAACGCTATACAGCCAACCGGCACCCAGCCCAACACCACTCCGCTTACACTCCCACATGGCCTTAAAATAATCCACCTAAACATAAGAAGCCTTGCTCCTAAAATCTCCCTACTACAAACTATGGTACTTTTCTATACCCCTGATATCATCGTAATCTCTGAAATTTGGCTGTCAAACAACATCCCTGACCACTCTGTCTCTATCCCAGGCTTCACTATCACTAGACAGGATCGGAATGGGAGAGGTGGTGGAGTGGCTATTCATACCTCCTCTTCTCTCCAGTTCACACCTACCTTTACAGACACTAGCCATGCTTCCCATAAGGCCCTTCTTATTAAAATCTCCTTTCCCTACATGGCTCCTATTCTTGTAGCTGGGGTTTATTGCCATCCGGGGCAACCTCATACTAATGTCACTGCCCTCCTTACAAAGCTCACTACCCTGGCCATTGGGGCTGAACTATATATCCTTGGTGACCTTAACCTAAACTGGCTGGCTCCATCACTGGCTACTACCCATGCCACTATTGAAGCCTTAAATCTCAGTCAACTTATCCAGGAACCCACTCTCCTAAACAACAAAACTTTAAACCATTCCATGCTTGACCTTGTCCTCACCTTCCATCTGCATAGAATAGTATCCTCTGGTCTCCTACCGGATTCTATCAGTGACCATCACATGAACTCTCGACCTCCAATCTCTGCTCTACGATCTCACTTCTACGGACTGGTCCCCTCTCTCCACAGCAGACTTGGCTGACATAGCCCATACCTCTTTCAACTCCAAGTTCCTCCACATTTGGAATTCCCGTGCCCCACTCCACAAAACAAGGGTCCAAGGTGGGCATCTCCCCTGGGTCACACCTGAACTTCTGGCTTGCCTACGTGCTCGCAACCTTGCGTGGCGACAGTCTAAAGTCTCCCACTGCCAACGGGCTCTCCAATGTTACCGTGAACTTCGGAATGTCTGTACTAAAGCAATCTGCCTAGCAAAAGCTGAACACTTCAAATCAAACTTCCTATCTAGTACTAACAATCCGGCCAAATTCTGGAAGGTTGTACACTCCATCTTCTCTTTAGACACAAACCCACCACCCCCTACCCTCAAGGTCAACCAATCTGTCTATTCGAACCCCTTGGCGATTGCTGAATGCTTTAACTCCCACTTTTCTACCTGTGCCTCTTCTCTACTGTTTCCGACCAGGCTCCTCCAATGGTCTGGTGTCTTCTTCTCCCCCTCCCGACCCTCTCTCTTACTCCTCACGCCTCCACTCAGTCCTCTCAACCTTCCCCCATTGCTGCACCCTCCTCATCCTTATTACCTCCTCCAGCCCCGTCCCACTTCTCCTTTTCTCCTGTCTCTCCTGATACCACTCTTCAAGCACTCCTTGCTCTCAACCCATCTAAAGGCTCCTCTCCGGATGGCCTGGATCCTCGACTCCTCTCCCTCTCTGCTCCTGCTATTGCCTACCCACTCTCTCTCTCACACATACTAAACCTCTCTTTCCTGACAGCTTCTGTTCCCTCGTTATGGAAACATGCAGTTGTGCTCCTGCTCCCTAAGGGGGGGGGTGACTCCTCCTCACCTGGCAGCTATCAACCTATTTCTGTCCTACTTACCCTAGCTGAAGTACAAGAACACATAGTCCTCAACAAGCTCTCCTCCTTCCTATCTGACTCTGGGTTCTTCACACCATTCCAGTCTGGATTTCGGAAATCACATTCTACTGCTACTTCCCTGCTGAGACTAACAGAGACCATCTACACTGGCTTTGACAAACGTCTCATTACCTCAGCTATCTTTGTTGACCTGGTGAAAGCCTTTGACATTGTCTCATACCCTCTCCTCCTGCACTGTCTCTCAGCCGTTGGTCTCTCCCCTTCTGCCACAGGATGGTTCAGTGCCTATCTGTCCAACAGGTCGCAATCAGTCAAAATTGCCGATATCACCTCTTCCCCCATGCCTATAACCACCGGTGTCCCCCAGGGTTCAGTGCTTGGCCTTATTCTGTTTTCCATCTTTTTAAACGATCTCCCCCAGGTCTGTTCCTCCTCCAGCATCCACATGTATGCTGATGACACAGTTCTATTTACGTCTGGCAAATCTGTCTCCAATGTCACTATCAGGCTCCAATCTGACTCCACTAAAGTCCAGCACTGGTTTAGTTCTCATCAACTCTTTTTAAATACCAAGAAAACTGTCTCCATGTCATTTGGCACAAGGCAGCAACTCGCTAGGCTAAGTTCCCTACCAACATTCCATACCCTAGATGGGACGGTAATTGATGACTCCTCCTCATTCAGGTATCTCGGTGTCTGGCTGGATAGACACCTAAACTTCTCAGTACACATTGAGGCCATTCTGAAGAAACTTACGCCCAAGCTTGGTGCCCTTTACAGAAATCGCATCTGCATCCCACTCACTGCCAGGCACGAGCTGTGGAGGCACCTACAGTGGAGACCAAGGAGGATGCTGGGAACCTCCACAAAGGAGACCCACAGGAGGGTGGCAGGGGACCCTGCAGGGGAAGGAAACAACTCCTGGTGGGGGACTCCATTGTTAGGAAGGTAGAACTGGGCAAGGAAGAGGAGAGGGAGGTAAGGTGCCTGCCTGGCGCCATGGCTTGGAGGGACAGGGAGCGAATCCTCAGGATTGCGGGACAGCTGCACAGGAGGGAGCTGGATGTCATTGTCCACTTAGGGACAAATGACCTGGCTAAGAAAGGATTAGAGAGTGCAGGAAGAGTTTATGGAATTGGGGAGGCCTTAGTCAAGTAGCATGCGATAACCTCTCGGAGGTGCTACCCATCTATGGCATAGGAGGCTAGGGTGTTCCATACCATGGGATTCAATCAGTGGTTGAAAAACTGGTGTGGAGCTCAGGGATTTGGCTTTATTGGGGACTGGGGTCCACCTGGAGTGATGCAAGCCTATACTGGCATGATGGGCTGCATCTGTCTGGGAGGGAACCAGGATCCTAGGTGATAGGTTTAAATGCTTCATTGTAAGCTTTTAAACTAGCCAGGGGAGGCACTGGAAAGGAGCAGGAAAATCCTAGCCCCACCAAACAATCACGGTGGTAAGTGTGGCAGACACCAACATGGAGGTGTCAATAGGAGAGAAGGGCAGGGGTAAATGGAGAAAGTGACAAAGGCAAGAAAGGACAGGGATGGGGAAAAGGGGTAAGGCCATCAGGAAATGGAGGTAATGAGTACCAATGCCGTAGTCACAGCAACAAGCTCCCTGAGCTGGTGGCCTTAATGGAAGAGGATGCCTGGATATCATTAGCAGTCACAGAAACATGGTACACAGAGAACTATGACTGGGATGTTAACATACCAGGGTACATAACCTACAGGAGAGACAGGCAGGGGAGAAGAGGGGAGGTAGCTCTCTATGTAAAAGAAGGGATAAAAGCAACTGAACAAAAGAGTAAACAGGGAGGAGAGGAGGCACTGTGGGTCACCTGGAGACTGGAAAGACACAATCCGCACAGGGTTGTGTACAGACCCCCATGTCAGGGGGAAGGAATGGACAAGGATATGATGGAAGGCATTCTTAGAATGGCAGAGAAAGGGGAGATACTGTTGATGGGAGACCTGAATATGCCAGATGTTAACTGGAGCACATTTGCTGCAGCAACATCCAAGAGCAGGGCCATTCTTGATGCCCTACAGGTGGCAGGCATTAGACAGCTAGTTTCGGAACCCACTCGTGAGGGAGCAATCTTAGACCTCGTACTCTCAAACGGGGGCAGTGAGAGGATCTCAGATCTAGAAGTGGGTTGCCATCTGGGGACAAGTGACCATCAAACAGTGTGGTTCACGTTAAACTCAGCTACAGGTCAAGCCATACAAAAGTGAGGTGCACTGGACTTTAGGAGGCTGACTTTGTGCAAGATGGAGAGTGCCTCAAAAGCACTAGCAAACAGGCTAGAAGGAGGTGTGGAGCAACAATGGGGAATTATCAAAACTGCCATCACAGAGGCAACAAGCCTTTGTGGAAGCAAATAAACAAATCAAAATGAAAGAAAAAGCCACTATGGTTCTTAAGAGGTGGCTGTGAAAGTCAGGAAGAAAAGATAGCATTCCAGAGTATAGGAAACACAGAAGGAGCAGGACAGAGGCTGTACCAGTTAAGGCAGAAAGAAGCAGGGAGGGAAGTCAGAATAGCAAGGCCCAAACTGGGAAAGACAGCCAACTCAGTTAAGAAGGGGATAAAACCTTTTATAGGTACATCAGCGGCGTAGAAAGACAAAGGAGGGATAGTGAGGCTGAATAGAATAAATGGTGGGTGGGCAGAGGGACAGTGAAAAGCAGGAATACTGAGCGAATATTTCTGCTCAGTATTCTAAAGAGGAGGGGAAGTGCCTAATCAATTAACAGAAGCACTCTTGATAGGGGTCGATCCCAGTCCTTTCACAGAAGAAAGGGTTCTGCAAGAACTCCTAAAACTGAAGGTGGACAGCAATGGGTCCTGATGGAATTCACCCAAATTCTAAAAGAATTAAGGAAGGAACTAGTGAAACCACTGGCTACTCTTTTTAATAAATCATGGGAGGATGGTGTGGTACCAGAGGACTGGAGGAAGGCGGATGTGATTCCCCTTCACAAAAGTGGGACCAAGACAGAGGCAGGAAACTACAGACCTGTCAGTCTGACCTCTGTGGTAGGGAAAGTGATGGAGTCACTTCTGAAGGAAAGAATAGTTGAGTACCTAGAGGTCAGTGGAGCACAGGATCCAAGGCAGCATGGGTTCACAGTGGGAAGGTCATGTCAAGCAGATCTAATAGATTTCTTTGACTGGGTGACCAAAGTAGTAGACCAGGGAGGGCTGTGGACATGGCCTACCTAGACTTTAGCAAGGCATTTGACACAGTCCCACACAAAGATTATTAGTCAAATTAACCAGCCTGGGAGTGGGTCCCAGGGTGGTAGCCTGGGTAAAACATTGGCTGGACAACAGGACACAGAAGGTAATTGTAAATGGGTCCCTCTGAAGAAAGAGGCGGTTACTAGTGGGGTACCACAGGGTTCAGTATTGGGTCCAGTCCTTTTTAATGTCTTCATCAGTGGCATTGCAGAGGGACTGGAAGGAAAAGTATGCCTTTTTGCAGATGACACAAAGATCTGCAACAGGGTTGATACACAAGGAGGCGTGGAAAGGATGAAAAGGGACTTGGCAAGGTTGGAGGAATGGTCTGACGTATGGCAGCTAGGATTCAATGCAAAAAAGAGCAAAATAATGCACCTGGGAAACAAGAACCCAGGGGAAGAATACACAATGGGTGGGGAGGTAGTAACAACAACAAAACAGGAAAGGGACCTGGGGGTAATCATATCAGATGACCTTAAGGTTAGCAAGCAATGTGAGAAGGCAGTAGGGAGGGCCGGGGTATACTGGGATGTATAGGGAGGCATCAGCAGCAGAAAACAGGAAGTTGTTATCCTCTGTACAGACAGTTGGTGAGACCCCATCTGGAATACTGTGTCCAGTTCTGGAGACCCCATCTCCGCAAGGACATAGACAGGATAGAGGCAGTCCAGAGGAGGGCAACTAAAATGGTGCAGGGTCTGCAGAGAAGCACGTATGAGGAGAGACTAAAGGAGCTTAATATGTATACCCTTGAGGAAAGAGGGAGGGGGGACATGATAGAAACTTTCAAGTACCTCAAGGGAATCAACAAAGTCCAAGAGGGTAGCATCTTTCAGAAAAAGAGACTTGCAAGAACAAGGGGACGCAATTTAAAGATAGAAGGAGGGCGGTTCAGGGGCAATGTGAGGAGTATTATTTCACAGAGAGGTAGTGGATGCATGGAACAGCCTTCCTGAGGAAGTTGTGGAGTCTAAAACTGTGGGAGAATTCAAGAATGCATGGGACAGACATAAAGGCAATTCTTGTGGGGGCAGGAAGATATAGGCTGTTGGTTAAATAGGATCTGCGGCCTATCCTGTAGGTGAAATGGGCAGACTAGATGGGCCTAGGCGGTCCTTATCTGCCATCAAAGTCTATGTTTCTATGTTTCATGAGCTAGTACTGAAGATGATCTTGCCAATATTTGACTACTGCGACATAGTCTATGGTGCTGCCCTGCAGTCCTCCCTAACCAAATTTGACTCTCTCTATAATTCCTTCTGTCAGCTTTGCTCTAGATGCCCTCACCTCACCCATCACTGCGACCTCTACTGGTCTCTAAACTTCCTCATGCTCCACAATCAGCATGTGCTGCATGGTACCAAGTTCATCTCTAAATTCTGGCTTGGTTCTGTCCCATCTTACCTCTTCTCCTCTCTTACTACCCTCCACCCCCCATTATTCTCTGAGATCTGATGACCTACGACCTTCTCTATCCCCAACAGATCTACTACCTTGGGCCAAAAGCTTTTTCATTCCATCTGCCTAAACTGTGAATGCTCTCCTCCACAAATTCACCACTCCTCCTCCCTGAGCTCCCTCACCTCGGCACTACTTAACTACCTGACCACAAACTATTCATGATCTTGACTCCTCCATGCCTACTTGTTCTCCCCTCCACATCTCCACTTCCTCCCTTACACCAATTGCTCTTAATTACCTAGCACTTTCTATGTGTGTCTTGTTACTTATGCTACTCTACCTTGTTGTTATTGAGTCATTATGAATCATTGTACGATTACATTGTAATACTATTGTATTCATTGATTATCTTGTATCTTATGTTTCTGTCTCCATATTGTCTTGTAACATTTAAATATGCCGTATCCCTCCCCTTTCCCCAGGACGTGCCATGAGACGAGCATTAATTTGCTCAGTGTACCTTTCCTGGTGAAACAATTCAATAAATAAATAAATGTATGTGGTAGATTCTTACTGTGGTGCTATTAGGATGGTGCTGCCACATGTTTCTGTTGGTAAACAGCACACCATTGTACCAAGATTTTTAAATTTTTCATGACAGGCATGGCACAGAAGCAGGAGGTTTTACAAACTTCAACATCCCATATCTTAGTTCAGAAATAAAAGAAAACAAAAATAACAGTATGTTTATTTATGTTTTTGCCAGAAAAAAAAGTATTCCGTAAAAAAATTACAAGGTGACTTACCAATACTACCGCTTTAAATTCGTTTTGAAAATATTCTTGCTACACATGGTTTTCATCCTCTGTGATGATTTTCAAAGTCTTCATGAAGTCAAGAATTATTTCTTAAAATATTGATGTTTCGCAGCTGGTTTTGTGCTTTGCGACGGTTCAGGCAACATATCAACATTTTTTCATGTTCAGGTTTGACACAAACAAAAGTATTAAGGTCAGATAAAAAAAAACAATATTTTGGTAAGAGTTAAGGGAAACATAGAAACATAGAATTTGACGGCAGATAAGGACCGGCTTGGCCCACCTAGTCTGCCCATTTCATTACCTAATGGATAAGCTGCAGATCCTAGTTAACCAACAGCTTACTTCCTCCTACCCCAACTAGAATTGCCTTTATGTCTGTCCTTGCATTCTTGAATTCCCCACTGTTTTGACTCCACTAACTCCTCAGGAAGGCCATTCCATGTATCCACAACCCTCTCCATAAACAAAATACTTCCTCACATTACCTCTGAGCTGTCCCCCTCTATCTTCAAATTGTGCCCCTTGTTCTTGCATCTCTTTTCTGAAAGATGCTACTCTCTTGGACTTTGTTGATTCCCTTGAGGTACTTAAAAGTTTCTATCATGCCTCCCCCTTTCCTTGAGGGTATACATATGAAGCTCCTTTAATCTCTCTTTGTATGTCTTCTGGTGCAGACCCTGCATCATTTTAGTTGTCCTCCACTGGACAGCCTCCATTCCTGTCTGTTTCCTTGCAGAGATGGGGTTTCCAGAACTGCACGCAGTACTCCAGATAGGGTATTACCAACTGTCTGTACAGAGGGATAACAACTTCTTGTTTTCCACTGGTGATGTCTCTTACTATGCAGCCCTCTTTACTGCCTTCTCACATTGCTTGCCCAGCTATAGGTCATCTGATATGACTACCCCCAGGTCCCTTTCCATTTTTGTTGTTGTTAGTATCTCACCTTCCATTGTGTACACTTCCCCTCTGGGTTTTTGTTTCCCAGGTGCCTTACTTTGCACTTCTTTGCGTTGAATCTAAGCTGCCATACATTTGACCATTCCTCCAACCTTGCCAGATCAATTCTCATCCTTTATACCCCAACTTCTGTATCGGTTCTGTTGCAGATCTTTGTGTCATTTGCAAAGAGACATATTTTTCCTTCCAGTCCCTCTGCAATGTCACTTATAAAGACATTAAAGATGACTGGTCCAATACTGAACCTTGTGGTACTCCACTAGTAACCCCTCTTTCTTCAGGTGGATTCTGTTTACTATTACCCTCTGAGTCCTGTTGTCCAGAAAGTTTTTTACCTGCTACTACCTTGGGACCCACTCCAAGGCTGGCTAACTTGTATATTAATTTTTTGTGTGGAACTGTGTCAAATGCCTTGTTAAAGTCTAGGTAGGTCATGTCCACAGCCCCTCCCTGGTCTACTACTTTGGTCACCCAGTCAAAAAATTGATTAGATTTGTCTGACACGACCTTCCCTCTGTGAATCCATGCTGCCTTTGGGTCCTGTGCCCCACTAGCCTCTAGGTACTCAACAATTCTTTCCTTCAGAAGTGATTCCATCATTTTCACTACCACTGAGGTCAAACTAACAGGTCTGTAGTTTCCTGCCTCTGCCTTGCTCCCACTTTTGTGACATGGAATCACATCAGCCCTCCTCCAGTGCTCAGGTACCACCCCATCCTCCCATGATTTGTTAAAGAGGGTAGTCAGTGGTGTCACTAGTTCTACCCTTAGTTCTTTTAGAATTCTTGAGTGAATCCCATCAGGCCCCATTGCTTTGTCCACCTTCAGTTTTAAGAGTTCTTTCAGAACCCTTTCTTCTGTGAATGGACTGGTATCAACCCCCTATCCAGAGTGTTTCTATTGTTTGGTTTAGGTACCTCCATCTCCTTTTCTTTTGTGAATACTAAGCAGAAGTATTTGTTCACTGTCACCCTCTGCCCACAAGCCATCCCTTTTATTAAGCCTCAGTATCCCTCCCTTGGTCTTTCTTCACTCCCTACTGTACCTATAAAGATTTTATCCCCTTCTTAACAGAGTTGGCTATCTTTTCCTCAGTTTGGACCTTTGCTATTCTGACATATTAGTGTGTGTGAGAGTGGGTTAGTACAACTTACTAATATACTGTATGTCTTTAAAAAAAAATAATTAATAGTACTGTAATAGATACATAGATACTGATGGCAGATAAGGGCCTTTGGCCCACCTAGTCTGCCCAAATTGCACATGTAATTTTGCCTCTTCAAGCTTCTCTTGAACTGGGTTGTCGCTTTCCCCCAACTGCTAGGATCCCCCAATGCCTATCCCATGCATTCTTGAATCCCGTAATCGTTTCAGCCCTCCCTCACCTCCTCTGGCAGGGAGTTCCACTTGTCCACCACCCTTTCCATGAAGAAATACTTCCTCATGTTACCTCTGAACCTCCCTCCCTCCCATTTCATTCCATGACCCCTAGTCCTGGAACATCTTTTCCTCTGAAAAATAGTGTTTTCCTGCACCTTGTTCTTCCTCATGAGGTACTTGTATGTCTCTATCATATATCCCCTCTCCCTCCTCTCCTCCAGGGAGTACATAGTCGAGTCCTTCAACCTGTACTTGTAGGACTTGTGATGCAAACCCTGTACCATCGTGGTTGCCCTCCTCTGAACTGTCTCCACCCTGTCTATATTCTTATGTAGGAAAGGCCTCCAGAACTAGACACTGTACTCCAGGTGTAGCCTGACTAATGTCTTGTACAATGGAATTATGACCTCCCTTTTCTTGCTTGTGATACCCCTGCCTGTGCATCCCAGCATCCTATTTGCTTTACCCACCACCTTGTCACACTGACTCCCAACCTTTAGGTCATCAGAGATCCTAGGTCCTTTTTCTGCTTGGAGCATGCTATTTATTTATTTAAGAGATTTACCAGATAAGCATACTGAGCGGGGACCGGTCGTTTCCAGATGCGACCTGGGTGGGTTACAGAGAATCCAACGGGTTTAAAACAATACAATGGTATGACAACAGGTTCAGAGTGGATACATACAGGGTGAATTAACAACAGGTTCAGAATAGGTACAGGCTGGACTGAGCATTATGTAGTGCCATACAAAGTACAGCCCTAAGACCACAGAGTGCATAGTTTGCTATGCCATAATTCGGCCTATGACCGCAGGGTAAAACAAGCAGAAGCAGTAGATATGCAATAAATTCAGTAGGATTCTGGGCATTTATGCAATTTAAGGCACTTTTAGATGCCTCTTGGTGGTAGGTCTGGGTTGTAGGTTGCAGTTGCATATATCTGAGAAGTGGGCATGTAGGAGCGGTTTAAGGAGCCTTGGGGTGGGGAACAGCCTAATAACTACCGGTAGGTTATTCCAGAGTTTGGGCAGATGATGTTTGAAGGCAGATTGGCCCTTCGATGTGTGCATGAAAGGATGTGGAGATGCTATGTTTCTGCCCCAGCTGATATATTGTTTCAAGGGTTTTGTTCCCCATGTGCATTATTTTGCACTTTTGCATTAAATATCAACTGCCATGCCCTTGACCATTCCTCAAGCTTCTAAGCCTCTCCTCATTCTATCCACTCCCTCTGGCATGTCCACTTTGTTACAGAGTTTTGTGTCACGAGCAAACAGGGAAAGTCTCCCTTCTGTGTTATCCTTAATATCACTGATAAAGATGTTAAGAGGATCAGACTCAGCACTGATCCCTGTGGCACTCCACTGGTCACCCATCCCTTTGCTGAGTGACAGCCATTTACCACCATCTTTTGTGTCCTGCAATCCAGTCAGTTCCCCACCCACCGCACTACTGTCCTACCCACACCTATATTGCCCAGCTTGTTTAACAGCCTCCTATGGGGCGCAGTGTCAAAGACCTTACTGAAGTCCAGATAGGCCACGCCCACTGCCCCTCCCCGATCCACCTCCCTTGTCACCCAGTCAAAAATTCAAAGAGGTTAGTCTGGCATGACCTCCCCCCAGTAAAACCATGCTGCCTTGGGTCCTGTAGACCACTGGCCACAAGGTGTTTCACTAATCTCTCCTTCAATAGTGCTTCCATAATCTTCCCCACTACTGAGGTGAGGCTGACCGGTCTGTAGTTTCCTGCTTCCTCTCTGTTCCCGCTCTTGTACAAAGGAACTATATCAGCTGTTCTTCAGTCTTTGGGCACCTCACCTGTTTCCAGTGATCAGCTAAACAGGGTCATCAAAGGATCAGCCACCACTTCTCTGAGCTCCCTCAATACCCTGGGTGCACCCATCTGGGCCCATAGCTTTATCAACTCTTATTCCTTCCAATTACTTTCAGACCCTTTCCTGTGGAAAGGGACTTGTATCCATTTCTGCATCTTCCTCCCTTTGTACTCCCTTCAGCCCTTCACCATGCCTTCTTCTATAAATACTGAGCAGAAATATCTGTTCAGTATGTCTGCTTTGCTGTTGTCATCCTCAACACTACTCTTGCCCTCACCCTTAGCCTCGCTTATCCCTCCCTTTGCCTTTCCTTTTTCCACTTACGTGCCTATTAAATGTTTGGGCCCTCTAACCACTATTTTCACAATGTGCTCCTCTGTCTGAGCTTTGGCTTCCCTTACTGCCCTCCCTGCTTCCCTTTGCTTCTCCTGGTACCTCTCCCGATCCCCTTCTGCCTGTGTCTTTTTGTATTTCTTGAATGCAGTCCTTTTGGCTTTCACTTTCTCTGCTACCTCCTTGGAATACCATAAGGGTTTCCTCTTCCTTTTCCCCTTGCTAACCCGCTTAATGTATAATTATGTTGCCCTTGCTAGCCCTGTTTTAAATACTGCCCACTGTTCCTCCACCCCTAGTTCCTTCCCCATTCCTGCTAGTGCTTCTTCCAAGCATTTCCCCATTCTCTCAAAATCTGCCCTCCTAAAGTCTAGGATACATGGTTTAGTGTGGCAGGGATCTGCCCATTCAGTTATTTCAAACCACAGTGTCCGATAGTCACTGTTCCCCAGGTGATCCCCCACTGTGACCCCTGTCACACTTTCTCCTTTTGTGAGCACCAGGTCCAGTATTGCCTCCTGCTGAGTTGGTTCCATGACCAATTGTTTAAGGAAGGCTCCCTGAAGGGAGTCCAAGATAAATCTGCTCCTGGCCGATGCTGCTGCTGGGAGGCTCCAGTCCATGTCTGGCATGTTGAAGTCTCCAATCAGCACCACCTGCCCCTTGTCTGCCATTCTTTGGATGGCAAGCATCAATTCCCTATCTGTCTCTTCCACCTGGATTCATGGCCTATAGACTACCACGGTGTGGATAGCTGCCCCCAATTTTCTTTCAAGCTTAACCCACAGTATCCCCCGCCTTGTTCTCCTTGGATCTCTGTGGCCTTAACGTTATCTTTCACATACAGTGCCACTCCTCCCCCTTCCTACCCTTCCTGTCTCTTCTAAATAGGTTATAGCTGGGCATGGCCATGTCCAAATTGTGGTTATCATTACACCAGGTCTGTGTGATGGCCACAATGTCCAGGTCTGACTGTGCCATAGGTGCCTCCAGATCCTCCATCTTGTGACTAAGGCGCCTGATATTGGCACTCATGGCTCTCCATGATGTAACTTCCCTCCCCTGTTTTGTTGTCTATACCCCCCCTTTCCAGGTGATCTTTTTGCCTGGCCCACTCTGCCTTCTGCCCTTCTGTTGTATTCTGCCCTCTGACTGTCTATCCACTCCTTGGGTACCTGTGTCCCTTCTATTCTTCCCTTCCTTCCTCTTCTCGCCATATTGCTGTGATATTTAATTTAATTTATTTATTTAAAACATTTGGTGACCGGGAAAGGCACACTGAGCCGAGGCTCATTTCCAGGTGTGACCCGAGGGAGAGGGAACATGGGATAAAGTACATTTTCAAAAATACACAGTATACAAAGTAATACATAATCACATAGTTTAGCGATAAGTAGAAAATCGGCACTCGCACAGGAGGCTTAGCAGTACAAATAGAATATAGATTACAAGGTGTCACACACACATAATATTGTGAAAACAATACAGCATAATATGCAAACTTAGGTAGATAGGATACATGTGGGAATGGGCAAAGAGGGTGGAATAGACAGAGAGCAGAGAAGTGCAAGAGTGAGTTGCAGCTGTACTAGGTTAGATTGTGGGAGCAAATGGGTATGGAAGAAGGCGTACCTGAGATTTGACAATAGAGTGGGAGGGAGAGTTTCGAAGGAGAGGGGGTTGAGAGTTCCACAGAGAAGGGAGGCAGTAGCTAAAGGCACATTTGCCAAAGTTAGAAGTAGGGGTAGTGAGTGAGAAGGTACGCGAATCTCTAGAGCATAGGGAGTAGGTAGAGGTAGGGACAGGTGAAAGGAGGGAAGAGATACACGAGGGGAGCAGGTTGAACCAGAATTTAGAGGTGAAAGATACAGAGTGGGTGAGTTGTCTGTGTGAGACCAGAGGGAGATCCAGGCAGTAGAGAAGGGAACACCGGTGCATCCTGTAAGGAGAGTTTGAAGTGAAGTGACAAATGACATAAAAAAGGGAATCAAGCCGAGAGAGGGAGGTGGAGGAAACAGTGCAATAAACAGTGTCAGCATAATCAGTGACTGGCATGATCATCTTGATCAAAAGTTTGCAACATATAATAGGTTAAAATATATTATAAAACTTCATATAATAGGTATGAAAATGTCCCGGCACCAATGTTGCTCAATTACTGCAAATGTTGGTGTGCAGCTCCTCGATGCTGCAGTCCCTAATCCTGGTTTCACTTTCCTGCCCACCACTACCTTACCAGTTTACTCAGTCACTAAACTAAAACACCTGAAGCCAATTCATTCTAATTCAGTTCTGCAAAGTAAAACATTATCATTTTTTTTGTTTTGTAGTGGTATTTAGAGGAAAACCTGGCTGGAGGGAGGTGGGGAGTTCAACAGACAGTTCACACAAAAAGCATACACATCCACGTTGTTTGGTAAGATCCCTTATGGGTGAATGTATTCTTGTATTTTGTTTCATGTACCACTGCTGCCTTTAAGAATCTTTGAGGCTGAATGTTTTCTTCCCTGTGACATTCCTACCCACTCCCAGTCACAACTGGAAAAGGCTCTTCTGAGCTCTGCTTGTTTATCTGGTGAAAGGGTGAAATATGTTTATTTATTGAAATGTTTCACCAGGAAGGCACACTGAGCAACAAGTTGCTCGTCTCCCTGTGCGACCTGGGGGGTACAGAGCAATAGGATAGAATACAGGGAAATGTTACAATATTGGAATACAATTTGCTTACTTGCATACAATGAGGGCAGGAGAGATTACAGGTGGATAACATTGGCTAACAATACAACGGTTAAGTATAGAAGATATGAAGACACATTTAGCAAATTGGCAACAGTTGGTGACAGTTGGTAGCACTGGAACACATATAATAACTTGGCAACAGTATGTAGCACTAGATGGTAAGGTGACCCAATAGTAATTGGCAGCCATAAATGTAACATAGATATTCAAGATTTTACAGTGATTGGAATAAAGAGAGGAAGAATGGAAGGAGGGCAAGAAAATTGCAGAGGTAGACTGGAAGAAGAAAGGAAATTTACGGAGAGATGCAGACAGAACATAATTTTCGAGGCAAACAGAGACAACAAAGTGGACTAAAGTGCATATAAGAGGGGTATGGGTTGGGTTGTAAGTGCTTAATTGAGTGTAGGGTGTAGTCCAGTGTTGAACTATTTTAACTAGAGGGGGGTAGGAGAGAGGAGGAGAGGTAGAGTGTGGCTGGGTGATGAGAGATAGTTGTAGGTGGGGGTATCCAGAGGAGGGAGTTTGAAATTTAACAGTGTCCTGTTATCCCTATCTAGGCAGGGTGGTGGACAGCCCTACTGGTAAGACACTGGGTTAAAGGCGATGAGAGTTATTTATATACAGTGATGCAAGAGAGGGGGTGTTGGGGAGGGATGTTGTGGGAGGATGTTGTGGGAGAGGGTAGCAGAGAGCAGAGGTCAACTATAGTAGGGAAGGTAGTACCCCACTGGTGTGCTGGGTGACCCTGCCTGCACAAGGTAGTGATCTAGCAGTGACTGAGGTGCAGTGAAAAGGAAAGGGGTAAAGTTGTTGCCACCATGCGCTATGGATCCTGACTGCACAAGACAGTGATCGAGCTCACAGGAGGAGATAGATTTAGGATCGAGAAAGAAGGGGACAGGGAGGAACATTTTGGGAGGACGGAGAGTAGGGGACAAGGAGGAGCACGATCAGAGGAAATAGGGTGGTGGGGAGTTGTCATATGGTAATATGGGCTATAGGGAGATGGCGGGAGGATTAGGAAGGGTCATGGCAGGCACAGAAAGTGGCAAGGAAGTTCTTATGACAGAGTTAATGGAGTAGCAAGAGGATGAGTGGTGAATTTGAGGGTAAGTGAATTCCAGATTTTTGGGAGGCGATAAGAATAACCCAATTGGTCAATAAAGTGGAAGCGGCATGGAACCACCATGGTTCATGAGTCAGTAGATCTTAGGGGTGGGAAGGAGGGTGTGTGGTTGTAAGGCAGGGAGAGATAGGAGAAGTTCACCCAGCCAGTGCTTGGAGGTGAATTTGCGCAGTGAGAGATGTCGGTTTGTCAGGAAGGGAAGGATGGGGCATGGTAGAGATCACAATGATGAGTATGGGGGGCATCAAGAACAAAACAGCAAAGGAGTTGAACAGGTTATCTAGTCTGACCAGGGAGGACTTGGGAGCACCTATAGACCATGTCACAGTAGTCAAGATAGGGTGAGATCATCTTCTGAACAATCTCACACCTAACTGTGGAGTGGGATGCAGGCATGGTTCCTGAATAAGAAACTGAGCTTGGGATGCAATGTTTTCTGAATGGTGTCGATATGACCAGAGAGGTTCAGGTGTTGGTCCAGCCAGACTCCTAAATACCTGAAGAAGGATGTGCCCTCGAGTAAAGTCCCATAATGGGTGCTGAAGGAGGGTAGAGAGGGAAACCTGGTAAGTCTCTGCCTGGTGCCGAAGGTTATGGAGACTGTTTTTTTGGCATTGAGAGAGAGAGAGAGAGAGTTGGTGGTTTGTAAACCAACGCTGAACTTTGTTGAAGTCGTGCTGCAAGTTCGATGCAACCTCGGTGGGGCAGGAGCCAGATGCATACAAGACTGTATCATTAGTGTACATGTGGATGGAGGAGACTGGAGAGCAGGTGGCTAGGAGATCATTTAGAAAAATAGAGAATAGTATGGGCCTAACACTGATCCCTGGGGGATGCCAGTTCTCAACGGGAGGGGTGGGGACATTGTGTCAGAGATCGTGACTGATTGGGTTCTGCCAGTGAGGCATGCCTTGAACCAGTCTGTGGCTAAGGGGGATAGCCCAGCTGTTGACAGGGTGTCAAGGAGAAGGGAGTGGGAGACTGTGTCGAAGGCTTTGGCAAGATTGCCAAAAATGGCTGTGGTGATTTGGCCATTGTCCATTCCCGTAAGGATAGAATCAGTGAGCCGAAGAATGGAGGTGGTGATGGAGTGATTTTTCCTGAAACCAGATTGGTAAGGGGTGAAGAAGGAGGAGGAGTCATTGAGGTAAGCGGTGAGCTGGGAGAGGGCTAAGTGTTCCTAAAGTTTGGCAAAGGTAGGGAGAAGAGAGATGGGGTGGTAGTTGTCAGGGGAGGTGGGGTCTCCACCTTTGGGGAGGGGAAGGACCACTGCATGTTTCCATGGGGAAGGTACTGAGGCAGTTGAGAAAGAGAATTTTTTTTTTTTTCAACTTTTTATTTTTCCATGTTTCAATCAGCACATAGTAGATACAGGTTCATAAAAGTAGCTTCTATCATGTTGATTTACATATGATGAGCATGACAGTAAACAGCTGAGTAAGGCTTAAGATCAAAGTGTACAGTCAAATAAAAAGTAAGGTCCATATAACCCAGTATCTAGTCTCCCCTCATAGCTCTAAAATTAACATATTATTTTATATTATGAATTAAATATTGGGAGAGAAACTTATATAGTACACAGGGTGTGGGGTGGGGGGGAACCTTCTATTTTTAACCAGTATCTGTCTGGTCTGGATGGAAGTTGAATGTTACAGAAGAAACCATAGACGATGAAGGGGTCTGATCACCATCCAAAGGAACAATATCTTCCCTTGACTGTGCGATACATAAAAACCAGCAGTTCCAACAGTTCATTAGCTCTTGAGTCCTGTCTTGTAGTCTAGCCTTTAAACTTTCCATTGTATAGTTCTCATAAATAGTGTTTTCCCATGTGGCAGTATCGGGGGTGTTGGGCTGAGCCAACGTCTAGTGATACATTTCTTAGCTGCAGCCAGAAAGATATTCAGGAGATATTTATGTTGTTTATGTTTAATTTGGCTAGGATAGTGAAGAAGTAGGGCTATTTCCGGGGTGAGGAGTCCAAGATGGGGAAACAATTCTTGCATTGTGCTCTTAATCCCAGCCCAGAATGGTGCCAGCACTGGGCAGGACCAGAACACATGCGAATGTGTGGAAACTTCACAGCCACATAGTCTCCAGCAGGAGGAGTCCCCTGAGGATGAATACTTAGCCGTGATTTGAGGCATATGAAAGAATCTGATGGCCACCTTCCAGGAGAATTCTTTCCAGGTGTAGGAATTGGTAGTTTTGTGCTGTCTCCTCCATATATTTAACCAATCTTGAGGGTGAGGCTCTGCAGAGCTCCTGCCTCCCAGTGAAACTGTACCAGCTACAGCTGATGTGGAACTTGAGCTCTGCAGGACAGAGTATACCCTAGATATCAGGTGGCCCTGTGAGTTAAAATCCGGGAGGTTGTTTATTATACTATTTAAGGGTGGAATGTCCCTCTGGGAGACATCCAAACCTAGCTTTTGCTATAAATAGTGCCTGATCTGCAAGTATCTAAAAAAATCTTGGTGTGGGAGATTATATATTTCTTGAAGTTGTGCGAATGTTCTAAATTCACCTGCTTCTTAAAACTGATGAGCATGCATTTGCCCGTGGGTGTTCCATTTGCAGAAGGTGTTGTCCACCAACGCAGGAGTGAATGCTGGATTTTGTGCTGGAATCTCAATCCAGTTCGCTAGAAATGTATTTTCTGGTAATGTTAACAATTTATGCCAGCTACCCATTATAGCTCTGGTAAAGATCGAACTGTCTTTAGTTTGAATAATTAAAGAGGGTTGAGAAATTATAGACATATCTAAGTGAAGGGAGGTCATGGATTTCTCCAAAGTGGCCCAAATTGGGGCCTCTGAACTGGGGAGAACCCATGCCACAAAATGCAATATTAATGCAGCTATCCAATATAAGTATATGTTGGGGAGTGCCAGACCCCCTCTTTCTTTAGGGAGTTGAAGTTTAGTGAGGGCTATCCTAGGATTCTTGTCAGCCCAGATGTATTTACTTAAAGCTTTGTTCCAGCCCTGTAGGTCTTTCCAGGTGGGGAGGGGAGTGGGATATTTTGCATAAGATAAAGAATTTAGGGTAATATGGTCATCTGTATAGATTGAGTAAAGGGAGCCATCTATTTAAGTCAGAGTACATTTGTTTAGTTAATATCTGATAATTAACTCTATATAAATCTTTAAGGCGGGAAGGAATCTGGATTCCTAAGTATGTAATGGTGGGTTTATTCCATTTATTATTATATTTGAATAATATTTCAGGAGGGAGGGTGCCTTGTACTAGAATTGCTTCTGATTTTCCTTGGTTAATGGTATATCCAGTACCTACTTCTGTTTCTGATAGAAGTGTGGATAATGTTTGAAGGGATTCCTCAGGGTGGGTTAGGTAGAGTAATAAGTCATCAGCATAGCATGCTACTTTATGTTCCACTTCTCCTATTTGGTGGCGCGTAGTCATCCTGTTTGTCGAAGAAGTTGTGCTATGAGTTCAACAAATAATGCAAAAATGCAGGGATAAGGACAGCCCTGTCTCATGCCTCGGATAGTTGAAATCATCTGGAATGTGAGCCATTTACTTTAACTGTAGTTCGGGCTGTATAAATTCCTGAATTATTTCTAGGAAGAAGGAGGAGGAAATTCAAATTTAGACAAAGTGGCTAATAAAAAGTTCCAGCTTACCATACCGAAGGCTTTTTGAGCATCTCGACTCAGTGATATTTATGGGGTTTTAATGAGGTTAGCATGATTCATTAGGAATAGGGTACGTTTTATATTATCTGTGGTTCTTCTAGTTTTAATGAAGCTGGATTAATCTGTGTGAATTAAGGTGGGGAAAATATTGTCCAGTCTGTGTGCCAACATGCTTGTGTAGATTTTATAATCTTGATTTAGAACTGAAATGGGTCAGTAAAGTCATAAAATTGGAGATTTCAGTATTGCTGAGATTGTGGCCTGTTTCAAGAAATTGGGCAAGTAGCCATTTATGTGTATTGCTTGTAAGGCTATTATAGGGGTTCATAAATTAAGTCCCAAGTTTTTGTAGAATTCTGGGCCAAACCCATCTGGACCAGGGCTTTTGCCATTTTTTGAAGTTCTGGTTCCGTAATAGAAGACAGAATTTTAGTTTGTTGAGAAATCGAAAGTGAGGGTAGCTGAACCTTAGCTAAAAGTCTGCTATAATGTGAGGGTCATTATTAGTTGTGGATGAGTACAGGTAAAAGTGATAAAAAGTGTGAAAGCATACATCAATATCTTATCTGTGGAGTAGTGGGTTTGTCCCATGTTGGGATCCTTCATCTTGGAAATGGTAGATATTTGCATTGGCCTATGGAGACAATGGTCCAGCAATCTTGTGGCTCTTACCCCCTTAATATATTTGCCTCAACCACATTAGGGCTTTTCCAGGCCTGTCGGTTAGCAGTTTCTGGACGGATGCTTGCGTCTGTAGGGAGAAGGGTATACCTCATTATCTCCTTGCATATGAGCTTCCTGGAGGAATCTCAATTTTGTTGGAGTAGATTCAGTTGGGAATCCTGTTGTTTTCTCTGTGCTGTGTGAAGATAATGTAGCCTAAGGACTACCTTAATCGTGCCCCAGAGCAACTGAGGGAAATGTGTGGAGATTAGTTATCTCTAATAATCTCAGGGATTTTGCCTTTATTAATTCTGAAATTCCTATGCTTTGGAATAGGGAGAGTTAAACCTCCAAAAGAGCCTTTCTCCTTCTCTCCTAACTGTAGAGTCAATGTAATGGGGGCGTGGTCAGAGAGCGTTATATTCAGAATGTCTGCATGATAAAGAAGTTCAACACATTCTTTATTAATGCAAATGTAATCCAGCCTTGAGTAGTGCTTTTGGGCATGAGACTAGAAAGAGAATTTGCACTGTTGGGGATGAAGTTGCCTCCAGGTGTCTATCAGTCCTATGTCTTTAAATAATCGCTTAAGATGTTTTTGACTCGAGGTCTGGGGGGAGGGCAAACTGCTGAAGAGTCTAATGAGGATTGAACTGAGAGTGCAAGTCACCTCCCAAAATAAGAATCCCTTTTTGATTTGTCAGGATAATATCTACTTATTTCTACATGGAAGAAGCATCTGCATTAGGAGGGATGTAGACATTACCTATGGTCACCACTTGGTTTTGAAAGGTACCCACAGCCAAGGCAAGTCTACCCTCCCTGTCAGAATACTGCTCCTCGAGTTTAAACTGAGAGTTTTTAGGGAATAAAACCACCACTCCCTGCCGTCTACCATTTTGGTATGATGACTCCGCCATCATTGAAAAACCAAATCAAAGCAATTTTTGATGCTCCTTAGTAGAGAGGTGTGTCTCCTGAAGAGCAATACATCTGCTTTTAATTTCTTCAAGGACTGAAGCGTGCGGTATCTTTTATAGGGCAGGCCAGGCCATTCACATTGTGTGATATAACCTTGAATAAAGATGTCATTACAGAGTTTGTTTATTTATTTATTTTATTTATTTTTATTTAGTTTTATTGACCGGGTAAGTTAAGCTAGCCATAGTAATGACTATTTTCAGGCATGACCGGAGAAGTACAATTCAAAACTGGCAGACACACATAGCAGTACAAAGTTAGACATAATGGAATGCAGAGACCAATACAGACATGGTAGAATAATACAATAAAAAGCAGGCATGCAGTAGTGAGGTAAATAGTGTAGCAGTTAATACAAACAGTATATATTGCAAGTACAAAATAGTAGACATAATTCATAGTAAAATTCAGAGCAAATATAATCATAGTGAACAATACTTGAACAGGGAGACAGTAGGCGAGGTAAAAGGAAATAAAAATGCATCCCATACTGTAAGCTGTGAAGTCAGGGCATATTGATAGCTAAGGCTTAATACACAATGCACTTTTTGTGACCATGATATTCTAGTAAGATTAACAAGGGTGATGGGGCAGAAGGAGGGGAAATCATAGCAGGGACTGTGGAAGGGAAGATGAGGGGAAAGTGCTAATACATTTAAGAGCACAAACTGTTGAAATTGAAGTTGTATATGCATTTCTCATTTCCACCCCTTCCTCCCCGCACCGAGCCAACAGATAAGATAACCTATAGTCCATATAAAGTCTGTATCCACATGGTTGAATTTTTCTCTCAATGGGGAAAGGGAAAAAAAAGAATATGGGATTCTTCCTAACTTAATAGGCCAACTGGGCCTAGTTAATGTTAATTGAACTAGATACATATTGTAGAATCAACCGACTTCCAACATCAGGAGTCCATCTTGTGGATCCGATGTGGACAGATGAAGAATCTGCCATGTGGAGCTAACATCCCTCCTATTAAGGTGGAATGACTTCCTGAGGAATCCTTTGCCCCTAACTGCATGACCGGGAGTAGGGAGGGATAAAAGAATTGAAATAAAATACCAGGGTAGCATCCATACTGGATGCCAATGGGAAATGGGGTAGGAGGTAGGAGATGTAAAAGTGCAGGCTTCCATCATGAGATAGTGGCTCCATCGCTCCGATACCTCCACCCTCCCGGAAATCATAGTATTAAGAGTGGGGGTCCCAACAGGAAAATCAGATGTTTGCCTCTGGGAGTAAATAAATAAACCGGCTGATAAGTCTCTTAACGTAATCTGTGCATCTTACTAATCAGTTAAACAGTAAACTAGCATTAAAACAATTTCTTAGACCATATTTTAGACATAGCCTATCTCTGTTACTTGGTATATAGTCCAGTAATAATAATTAGACATGGGCTGTGCTTAAATGAGCTGGTGCTATCTCAGGCAGAATAGGGCCGATGCCCCATGGGCAGCCGAAAGGTCCTGATATGAACTGTAGTCTGCCAGAGTAGGTGGCCAGTCTCCCGCCCGCAGCCAGGCTCCCACCCCCCCACACGGAGAGGAGATGAGACCGGCCCCCCATAGTGAAACCCCCAGACCCTACGTGGGTGCTGAATAGGCTCGGGGCCGGTAGCCCCCCGGAAAGGCATCAGTAGGGTGTCTTCCCCCTCCGCTCCCCCAGACTCTGGTCGCTTACATCTCAGGTGGACCAGGGCAATAAACAGCATGCCAAATATGTGACCTTTGCTCCTCGCTGCGTGAAGCTAGGCAAGCCTTAAGAAATTAAATCCTCTCTCCAATCTCCCTATGATATTGTCAGAGAATAAGCCACCAAACTTCTGCCCCAGCATCCAACTTAGCTGGGTGCCTGGACATCTTCGGGTTAGTGCCTCCCTCCATGGAGACAAAATGTCTCACAGTCGAGCCAATTTTATGTTATAGGACAGGAGAGAGGGGAGCAATCTTTAGGTCCTTATCAGTTTTCCTGTCACCTCCCGCCCTTGATTTATCCCGATGTTGCTTTAGCCATGTCATGGGTTTATTGGGGCAGGTAAAGGGGACATCCCTCCCACTGCTTTGGGAAGCAAGGGGCCAGTCTCCCAGGCCCAGGTCCCTCCTCCATCTGGTATCCAGTCAGGTCCCCACAGTGGAACCAGCACCCCCCCGGACACGGCCAGCCACCTACCTTTTTCCAGATGGGTGAAAGGGTTGCCCCTCTGTCGCCATCTCTATATCAGGGATCTAGGCCATCTACAGTGAATTGGTCCAATGTAGGCAATACAGCAACCTCAGTCCCATTTCCATGATATTCTGGGGAGTCTCAACTTAACAACTTGGTAGTCCCGTCTCAATTATTCCATGCTAAGTGGATAAAAGTATGGCCCATGGTAAAATCACTTAAAAGTATGGATAGTGTGCAAAGGTATATCCTCTCTCTCGATTATAAGTTATGTTGTAAGTCTCTCAAGTCATTCAGGATCGGGTGAAATGCTTAATAAGGCCTTTAATCTGTCCAGTACTGCTTGTTGATTCTGTCTGCCTTGTGCTGCCACAGAAATGGTGTCCAGAGGTCTCTGTGCAGCCCTAGTAAGAGTAGAGCAAAGAGGGAGCAAGAAGCCTCTTGTTTTCAGGTCCTGTAGTGCGTCTACCGCAGTCTCATAAGATTGTTGTCTATCTGGATATTGGACTACCAACCCATGGGGGTAAGGGGTTCTGAATTTCAGCTGATGCTGTCAAAGGATCAGGAAGAGGGGAATATAGGCTCTGCGACACAGCATTGTTAAGGGAACATAGTCATTATCCACAAAAATACGTTCTTGACTATAAAACATCTTACCTTGTGCCCAAGCATGTTTCAGAATATGCTCTTTGGTTTGATAGCTCAAAAACAAATTATTATTGAACAAGGTCTGGCATTGGGTGAGAGGGTTTAGGGCCCAAGGTCTGGTGAACTCTTTCAATCTCAATGGGGACTGCTTCATTTTTGGAAAGAGCAGTGCGCAGTGTTGTAGTGACAAATTCCCTGATATTATCTCCCTCTGCATTTTCTGGGATTCCGTAAATACAGATGTTTTTCCATCTATGACGGTTTTCAGCATCTTCCCATCTCTCAACCATCATGTGGCAGAGGTCCATGAGTTGGGAGACTGCGGTCTTTATTTGCTGTATTGCCTCCGAGGAGTCCTGTGACATCTGTTCCAAAAGAGTGACCCTGGTATTGGTGTTGGCAAGCTTCTTTTGCAATTCTTCTTGAGTCTGTTTAAATGCAGCAAAATTAGATTTAAACTCCCGAAGCTCCTGGAATATGCAATCCAATTTCTGGTCCATCTTAGCAGGTTTGGCTGGTTTACCTTTATTTTTTTCACTGAATGAAGATAAAGAGGTGGCCTGTAAGATTTCCAAAGCTTCGAAGTCTGAGTGCTCAAGATCGGAATTGGTAGCAGGCGGTGCTATCTTCTGGTACCTGTTAGTTCCCCCTCCCTTAGTTTTATTGGAAGCCATCCTAGACGTCTTTAGGTTAAGTTTCGTATAGAAAAGATGATTGGTAGGCAGCTTTTTTCTCTAGATTCGAGGAGGGTGACATGGAGAGAGTTGATCAGGTGACCATATGTCTCGGGAGCTACACCAGAAGTCCGAGAAAGAGAAGTTTAGGATAACAGAGAGTGGGTAGGTGATGGTTGGGGCTGAGATGGATGATAGTTTGGGGTGAGGCTCGAGGAGCCTTTGAAGGCTGACCAGCAGGGCATTTGAGTTGTCATTTGGGAGACAGTAGCTTGAGGAGAAGGGGAATTGGGGTGGTCATCTCGTAGGCAATAGGAAGAAGTGGGAGGGGAATAATTTGGGAGGGATTGAGTAGCTCATCAGCACAAGTGGTGTAATAGAGTTGAATCTTATAGCTACTGCAACTGGATCAGAAACGAGGGTGGCTTTTCACCTGTAAGTATAGGGGTGGGTGGACAGGACAGTGGGGGTAAAGAGGCATGGACCATTCTCCAGAACTTGGAGAGGAGTTGATGTTTTCTCAAGGTAGATTTGAAGTACTTTGTTTGGCTAGCCTGGCAGCCTGGATGCAGACATTATGGAGTTTTGGTAAATAAGAAGGTCATTTGAAGCTGGGAGACTTTGTGCCATTTCCGGCCTGATGACTGGCTCTCTGGCAGGCTAGAAATTCAGGGATAATCCAGGGAGGTCAGCGACCTCTAACCCTTGTTTGTTTTAGGGTGTGAAGGCATTCTAATTTACTAGGGAGATGTCTTTAAAATAGATTACAACTTTATCAACCGAGGAGGTGCTTGCTAGAGAGGACCAGTCTGAGAGGGCAAGGCTATGCAGAAGAGGTTCCAATTCTAGGGATTTATAGGTCCTTATTTGTAGGATTTTATGTGGGGATTTAGGGCTGTGTACTTTTCTGACCTGGAAAACCGGGTTGCAGTCACTGAGAGCATCCAGAAGGATGCCGGAGGTGATGATTCTATGGTGGTCAGAAGTTAGGCCCAATCAAGTAGGGAGTGGTTTTGGGTCTTGTGATTAGGGCGAGTGGGTTCTGAAATAAGTCGTGTGAGGTTGAGGGCACCGATAGCATTTCTTGTGGTAGATGTTGTTGGGGACAACAATTTAAATTGCGGGTCACCAAGGATGTAAGTCTACAGATTGAGAGAGGGAAATAATGGAAGTTAGGAGGTCAAGGGAGAAGCAGGCTCCCCCTCCTGGTCCCCTGTTCCTTTGCTAGCTTCTGGGGTGGTCAATCAACTTCCTTTCTTACTGGCCTGCCACACCCTTGACTAGTTTAAATGCTTGCCAATGTAGCATTTTAACTTTCATTGAGGATCTGGATTCCTCTCCAGGATGGATGCAGGCAGTCAGGCTTGAAATAAGCTCCCAACCCTCAGGTGGTTCCCCAGTCACCAATGAATCTGAACCTTCCTCACTGCACCAGTTCTTCAACCATGCATTAAGGTTTCTGGTGTGGATGCCCCTACACTCATCCATGCCTCTTACTTATGTATTCCCTAAGTGATCACCATATTATTTACCTAGTCCGGAAAATTCACAGCCCCAAATCCGCCCCAAAATACCTAGTCCAACACTCCTACAAATCCCTAAACCTCGCCCCTGTGCTTGTTGACCTTGCACTCACTAACTGGGAACCCTCCAATATATTCTGCTCCATAGACTATGCCTTCATACACTTCCAAAGCACGTTCCTCAATGTCTGGGACACGCATGCCCCTCTGCGTCGTACTAGGGTATGTGACAACCACCTGCCTTGGATCACCCAGAAACTTATAGCATGCCAAAATGCACATGACAAAGCATGGAGAACCCATAAATCCTCACACCTCCCACATGATTTCACCATCTATCGGACTCTGCGCAACAAGTGTACCAGAGCAACCTGTCTAGCTAAAGCAGAATACTTCAGCTCCTCCCTCCACTCTAACTTAAAACAGTCCATCCAAATTCTGGAAGGTCATTGATTCCCTCTTCTCCCCACCAGCTGCTTACCCCACCCCGCTCCTAATCATGAACAACACCCTCCTCCTCAGGACCCACATGCTGTTGCCACAGATTCAACACATATTTCTCCTCTGTGCCTCTGCTCTTCTCTCCTCCTTGCCCCTCCTGTGCCACACAGTCC
This sequence comes from Neoceratodus forsteri, assembly GCA_016271365.2. Taxonomy (NCBI): domain Eukaryota; kingdom Metazoa; phylum Chordata; order Ceratodontiformes; family Ceratodontidae; genus Neoceratodus; species Neoceratodus forsteri. The sequence goes on along the minus strand of CM028135.1, from coordinate 128,297,366 downwards.
TCCTGCCAGAATTAAGAACATACAGGACACGCCACCTTCTCCTTCAAGATATTTCACAGCTGATGCCCTGAGTCTCGCCTGATTATCAACCCATCAAAGGTAAATCACCTGATGGCTTAGACAGCAAACTTCTCCACCTCTCTGCCCCTGCCATAGCAACCCCCTCACCAACCTCCTAAACCTCTCCTTTCCACTGCAGCTGTCCACCAGATATGGAAGCATGCTGTCATCATCCCCCTCCCTAAAGGGGGTGCCCCCACCTCCCCCTCTAATTACTGCCCTATCTCACTCCTCACAGTTCTTGCAAAACCACAAGAACACCTAGTGCTCAACCAACTCACCTCCTTTCTCTCCGAGTCCAATTTCTTCACGCCGTTCCAGTCCAGATTCAAGAAGGGACATTCCTCTGCCTCCTCCCTGATCAGGCTGACAGACACCATCCTCACTGGAATGGACAGAGGGCTGATTACCTCAGCTATCTTCATTGACCTTGCCAAAGTATTCAACACTGTCTCCCACCCCCTGCTGTTATCGTGTCTCTCGGAAGCTGGCCTCTCCAACTCAGCCACCAACTGGTTCAATGCCTACCTCTCAAGCCGAATACAATCAGTTAGAATTGCAGACGCCACTTCCTCCCCCCTCCCCATGAATATCAGAGTCCCCCAAGGGTCAGTACTCGGTCCCATTCTGTTCCACATCTTTCCCAATAACCCCCCTCTAGTGTGCTCAACTACATCTATTCATACGTACGCAGTTGATAATGTCCTATTTGCCTCTGGCTCCTCCCCAAATGAGGTAACAGCCAACCTCCAGGTCGACTTCAACCAAGTTCAGCTTTGGTTCAGCTCTCACCAGCTCTCCCTCAACACTAAAAAAACTGTCACCATGACCTTCGGCACTCGGCAACGTCTATCGAGGCTCCCTCCCTCCCTCCCTCCTTCCATACCCTTGATGGGACAATACTAGAGGACGCCACTTTCTTCCGGTACCTAGGAGTATGGCTCGACTGACATCTTTCCTTCTCTGACCAAATTGATGCAATCATGAAAAAACTATACCCCAAGCTTGGTGCCCTCTACAGGAACCGCTATAGCCTCCCCCTAACTGCTAGGCGTGAACTAGCGCAGAAGATGATCCTTCCCTCCTTCAATTACTGTGACATAGTCTACAGTGCTGCTCCCAAATCTACCTTATCCAGACTGGACCCCCTCTTCCATGCCTTCTGTCGCTTCGCTTTTGATGTCACTCCCTGCACCCATCACTGTGACCTCTAACATTCCCTAGCATTCCCATCCCTCGAAAACCGCTGTCTGCAGCACTGCGCTAAATTTGTCTCAAAATTCTGGCTCGACGCCCTCCCATCCTATCTCTCTTCATTACTTTCCCCAGCTCCCACCCCTACTCATGCCCTTAGATCCCTTGACTACCGTCAACTACTAATCCCAAGGCAGAGGACCACTATCGGGCAAGCAGCCTTCTCACATCACTTCCCTAAACTCTGGAATGGCTCCTTTCAAATTCACCATCCTCCTCTACCCACTCCCTATCTACAGCGCTTGGCAAATTACCTCATGGTAAAATTGCTTCTGCGCTGATATTTACAAGTGCCCCCCCGTCCTAATTCCCTCCCAACTGCCTCGACCAGTGGCACCTAGCATACGCTATGAAAGCTGGCTTATCTAAACCAACTATGGCACTTCTTGGCTTGTGTTTTCTTGTCCTGTCCTAAATTGCACTTAATACTCTGTCTTTTTGCCTCAGTGTTATCTAATTCTATGTTCTGCAAGCTAAACTGTAACCAGTGTATTTTATATGCTACAAGCCAAACTGCATCCAATGTTACTGTCGATAACTATACTGTAAACTATGTTTTCCTTGTGCTACTAGTTGAACTGTAACAAATGTCATATCCCTGTTTACTTCTGTACTTGTATAACTGTAATCTCACCCTACTGTATACCTTGCTAAATGTAATTCTCTTGATAACCTGCATGTTATCTCCCTCTGTACCCCCTCCCCCCCAGGTCGCACCAGGAGACGAGCATCTTCTTGCTCAGTGTGCCTTTCCTGGTGAAACAATTTCAACAAATAAATAAAAATGAAAATCTTCACAAAGGAAGCACAAAGTCTTCCTGAGGTTATGAACTATTTCTAAAAAATTCATGCTTTACAACATTTTTGTGAGTTGAGATGTTTTTCAGTTTTTAAAATATTTGTGTTTTGTGACGATTTTTGTACTTTGCAACGATTTTCAATTGTTAAAATATGCATGATTCACAATGTTTTTTGTGCTTTGAGAGGGATTTGTAATATTCAATAATTAAATGTTAAGAATGATACTTTACTCTTCAGGATGGAGAGCTTTACCTACAGACATGATATGCTGTATGCATCAACAGTTTCCATATATGCCACGAGGGGCATGTACTAACACAAAAATTGCATGCCATGCACCCGCTACCAGCTGGATATGCACGGCTGTATTTCACTATCTGTGGTTGGACTGATGCGTGGTTCTCCAATTCTGTACAATGTACGGTGCCACCTGGGGGCCCAACCTCAGTTGGACTGTTGTCTTTCAATTCAAAGAGCCAGATGCTCTCATGGCAGCAGGGGATTATGGAACACAATACTCCATGGAAGAACTGCCTTCCCCTCAGAAGGCCTTCTGGCTTTTCACAGACCAAAAAAGGACTGTGAAAAGTGTCTTATGAGTTACCTCCTGCTTTGTGTGGGGTTTCAAATGCAATGAGCACATGAACTTGTGGTTACACAAACTTCTTAAACAGTATGGAAATTTATGGTACAAAACTGTGTTGATGCTCATCAGGGTTGCTACCACACAAAACAAACAAGGGTTGGAAATAAACTATTAGGGTTAACATAGAAACCTAGAATTTGCCAGCAGAAAAGGACCACTTGGCCAACTCAGTCTGCCCAGATGTTCCCTGCCTTATCTATCGCTGTAGACCCTAACTGATCTCGAAGACCCTCCCTCCTGTCTGTTTTCTATCCCTTCCTATCTATCCAACACATAGCTTGGATATCCCCACTGCTTTGCCCTCCACTTACTTCTGCTGGCAGTCTGTTCCAGGCATCTACCCTTTTCAGTGAAGAAATATTTCTTCACATCTCTCTTAAACTCCTCCCCCAGCTTCACTGCGTGCCCCCTGGTCCTGGTGCTCCTTCTCATTTGAAAGAGATTCCCCTACTGCACCCTGATCACCCTGTGAGGCATCTGTAAGTCTCTATCCTGTCATCTCCTGCTCTATCTTATAGGGTGTATAATTTATTTAAAAGGGAGGGGGTGGGGATTAGGGTTGCTATATACCAATTTAAAGATGTTGACACTGAATGAGGTACCATGGCACTGGTGTATGGCCCTATACCTGTAACTGTCCTTGGATCATGAGGATAGGGGATGTAGTAGGGTAGGTGGAAGTTAGACATAAGAACCTAACACCACACTTACAAACTTTGTGGACATTGTGTTTGCAATACAAGTCTCTACAAATGGCCATTTTAAACATGTACACCCTGGAAGAGAAGAGCAGGAGAGACATAACAGAGACCTGCAAGTACCTCACAGGGCTGAACAGGGTGCAGGAGAGGAGTCTTTCAATGAGAAGGAGTGCCAGGACTAGGGGGCATGTGATGAAGCTGGAGTGGGAGTTTAAGAGAGCTGTGAGGAAATATTTCACTGAAAAGATTTTAGATGCCTGGAACAGACAGCCAGCAGAAATGGTGGAGGCGTAAAATAGTGGGAATTTCACATGCATGGATAGAGACATACGGATGTATTAGAAAATAGGAAGGAGAAAGGAGGGTTGCTGGAGACCAGTTATGGTCTACAGAAACAATTACGAGGAACATATGGGCAGGAGTAGGTAGGCCAAGCAGTCCTGTTCTGCTGACAAATTCTGATCTTCTATGTTAACCCTAATAGTTAATTTCCAACCTTTGTGTGTTTTGAGTGGTAGCAACCCTAATAAGCATTAACATAGTTTTATACATATACACACACAAACACACACACTACTTGCATAACAGAAAGGGAAAGCGGTGCACGACGAAGCTCTACATTTTACCCATTGGGAGCACAGCTCATTGAGTGACAGAACTGAAGCACTGTGTAACTTCCTACCCATTATTCAAAGCAGTTACTACATGTTCCTTTACTATGGCAATATGTACAGTTGAGTTTCTTCTGTAAGTTTACTGGTACTGTGCCAGATGTCTCTCATGGTGCAAGAGTATATCACACTGTCGGCGAGAGGCCCACAAAGTGAAGCTGATCATCTCTCTCTCTCTGCCAAACTGTGTGAGATAATTCTTTATGCCATAACAAACATCTTGCACAGTACAGGTAAACTTATTATAAATCACTCAGGTTGGCCAGAGTAATTTATAAGTTGTGTTACATTGCTTTTGTTAACTTAAAAGGTGGATGTAATGTTCCTGCCCCCAAATGCAGCACTCCACTTTTGTTTTTTTTATACCTTATTGTTTCTGCTTCTTTTTCGGTTTGGCCCCTTCCTGAGTTTGGCCAGCCCCATCTTCCTGCATCTCTGGCACTTGAAGGTTCAAGAGAAAAGAAAGCATTCAGGAAGTACAAGGAATCACAGAAGGAACAGGACAGAGAACTATACTAGTTAAAGCAAAAGGAAGCTGGGAAGGCAGTCAGATCAGCAAAGGCCCAAACTGAGGAAAAGATAGCCAACTCAGTTAAGAAGGGGATAAAACCTTTTATAGGTACATCAGGGAGCGAAGGAAGACTAAGGAGGGATAGTGAGGCTTAATAAAGGGAGGGGGGTGGGCAGAGGGTGACTGTGAAAAGGCAGAGATACTAAACAAATATTTTTGCTCAGTATTTACAAATGAAGAGGGGGAGGTACCTAAAACAAACAATAGAAACACTCTGGATACAGAAGTTGATACCAGCCCATTTACAGAAGAAAGGGTTCTGAAAGAACTCTTAAAACTGAAAGTGGACAAAGCAATGGGGCCTGATGGGATTCATCCCAGAATTCTAAAAGAACTAAGGGTAGAACTAGTGACACCACTGACTACCCTTTTAACAAATCATGGGAGGATGGGGTGGTACCCGAGGACTGGAGGAGGGCAGATGTGGATTCCCTCACAAAAGTGGGAGCAAGGCAGAAGCAGGAAACTACAGACCTGTTAGTTTAACTTCAGTGGTAGGGAAATGATGGAATCACTTCTGAAGGAAAGAATTGTTAAATATCTAGAGGCCAGAGGGCACAGGACCCAAGGCAGCATTGATTCACAGTGGGAGGTCATGCCAGACAAATCTGATAGATTTCTTTGACTGGGTGACCAAAGTAGTTGATCAGGAGGGGCTGTGGACATGGCCTACCTAGACTTTTAGCAAGGCATTTGACACAGTCCCACAAAAGATTAATATACAAGTTAGCCAGCCTGGGAGTAGGTCCCAAGATGACAGCCTGGGTAAAGATTGGCTGGAGAATAGGACACAGAGAGTAATAGTAAATGGAGTCCCTCTGAAAAAAGGGGGTTAGTAGGGGTACCGAGGGTCAGTTATTAGGACCAGTCCTCTTCAATGTCTTTTATAAGTGACATTGCAGAGGGACTGGAAGGAAAAGTATGTCTCTTGCAGATGACACAAAGATCTGCAACAGAGTTGATGCACAGAGTGGGGTGGAAAGATGAGAAGGGCTCCAAGGGGTTAGAGGAATGGTCAAATGTATGGCAGCTTAGATTCAATGCTAAGAAGTGCAGCAACGCACCTGGGAAACAAAACCCAGGGAAGAGTACGCAATGGGGTGAGATACTAACAACAACAAAATGGAAAGGACCTGAGGGTAGTCATATCAGATGACCTAAAGGTGGGCAAGCAATGAGAGGCAGCAAGGAGAGCTGGGGGATACTGGGATGCATAGGAGAGGCATCATCAGTAGAAAACAGGAAGTTATTATCCTCTGTACAGACAGCTGGTGAGACCCCATCTGAGTACTGCGGCAGTTCTGGAGACCCAATTCCACAAAGACATAGACAGGATGGAAGCTGTCCAGAGGAGGGCATCAAATGGTGCAGGGTCTGCACCGAAGACAATATGAAGAGAGACTTAAGGAGCTTAATATGTATAGCCTCAAGGAAAGGAGGAGGAGAGGGGGACATGATAGAAACTTTCCAAGTACCTCAAGGAATCAACAAAGTCCAAGAGGGTAGCATCTTTCAAAAAAAGGTGTGCAAGAACAAGGGGCACAATTTGAAGATAGAAGGGGGTGCTCAGAGGTAATTTAGGAAGTATTTTTCACAGAGAGGGTGGTGGATTATGGAATGGCTTCAGAGGAGGTTGTGGAGTCACAAACAGTGGTGGAATTCAAGCATGCATGGGACAGTCATAAGGCAATTCTAGGGGGTGGGGGTAGGAAGAAGTAGGCTGCTGGTTAACTAGGATCTGCAGCTTATCCATCAGGTAGGGAAATGAGCAGACTGGGTGGGCCAAGCGGTCCTTATCTGCCGTCAAATTCTATGTTTCTATGTTTCTATGTTACCTCTCTATGGCTTCCAACCCTATGGGACCCCCACCCAGGTGGTGGCGTGACACTCTACCTTGGTGCCACTGGCCCGGTCCTCATGTTTCATTCTGAAATAAGTGTAGGATTACTCTGAGATTACTCTGGTGTCAGGGCCAATATTCCCCTCTCCTCACTAAAACTGGCTTTAATGCACTTGAGCATGACTGTGTGTGACTGTTGTGTGTGCTCAACAGCGCCAAGGCATAAACTAGCTTTGGAAATTTGATTAGCAGTCTTTGCTAATCAACAAAGTTTCAATTTGCAACCAGTCAGGTTTGAGAAGCTGGTTTGCTAAATGGGTATGTAACCCCCGAGCCACATATAACAAGTAGGACACCCCCCATGAAATCTGGACACTGGTGCCCACATATTGGCATACCATTTGCTTTTCAAAGGTTGGTACCACCCTTGGCGTTAGGATGTATACCTGGCTCATTTCTAGAGGAAAAGGGGTAGGGGTACAAGAACAAAACTCATGAACCTTTTGTAAAAATTACAATCTAGGTCCAGGGTGGAGGCTGTTAGGCATATGCTAGATCTAAACTGCTGAGGGGGCACAGTAACTCCAACAACCAGAGGCTACAATCAGGATGTCCTAAACAGGAACTGGGATTGTGCAGTATGGCTTTATTTAACAGATGGAAAACTAAAGCATGTAGTGGACCCCCATGGGTTGGTCAAGGCAGGACAGGTACAGTTCACGAACTCTCCTTGCATGCAGTACAGTTTGAGTACACACAAAAACTTCTTCATCTTTCCAAATGGTACACATAGTGGACACCTGGCCACGCACCCGAACATTTTCTTCCATGAGTGCACATATTGTGAAACTAAGCCACACACTCAGAACTCTTCTTCGAAAATAGGTGCAATTAAGTGAAACTCTGTCACACACCTAAACCTGCAGCACTGGCCTTTGCTCAGGTAAAAACTGGTGCCCTTTATGAACCAGTTAGCCATGCCTTGTAAGCATCCAGATGATGTTCCTCCCACCCTTTGCCCCAACCAATAGTCTCTGCCATTCCTTCAGGGTTACACCATTGAAACCCCCATTCCCCACTGGAATGCTAGAGGTCCCATACTTTCCATTTCTGTCACTCACTGTAGTGGCCACAGTACAACTTCACTCTCCTGGGTGAACATGTTGCAGAAATTCACTCTCTTGGGTGAAGTAGGGGCACTGACAGGTGCATTCTAGTCTTATCTATGGGCACACACACCCCAGAAATGATTCTCCTAAATGTGTGGAGAACTTGTTTCCTAAAAACAGTACTCATGAACTAGTTGTCCCGTCCACTGGGCATGGAATAAAAAATGGCACCTCTCTTGGGTAGCATGTCAGAACAGTCTCTCAAAGTTATTTTCCAAAGGTAGCTGAAACACACAAAGGATCTTCAGAGGATTGCCCCTTGAACCCACTGAGAAAAGCAGTTCCTTCCACTTCACTGGGAGTAGAAATCAGGAAATTCTGCTGCAGAATGGTCTCCACCACTTCACTGGAAGCTGGAAATTGTACTCCACACTAGGGTGAGGAGTTCTGAGCCCTCAACTCAGAGCCCAACTGGCAGACTGTCTGCCACTCTCACCTCCACACAGCTACAACTCACTACAGACTCATCATTCTAAGCTCCCCAGAACAGCTGTAAACAGAAAAAGGTTATGCTGCTGTGAGAGTTCTAAATGATCTAATCACTCTTCTCTCAGGCTAGCTGAATAAATAATGATGTCATTGTGTAAGAAGCCCCTAATGAGCTCCCTACCAGCTGCCTGCTACCTGTTTAGCACTAATACAGATAGGATTTTAGTAACCCCAGGGGACTGGGGTACCTCAGGGATCAGTCCTGGGGCCAGTCCTCTTCAACGTCTTCATTAGTGACCTTGCAGATGGACTAGAGGGTAAGGCTTGTCTGTTTGCAGATGACACCAAGATCTGCAACAGAGTAGATGATCCAGATGGGGTGGGCAGAATGAGAAGAGATCTGGATAAACTAGCAAAATGGTCAGAAGAGTGGCAACTGGGATTTAATGCAAAGAAGTGCAAGATCATGCACATAGGGAAGAGAAACCCTGAAGCCACCTATAGGCTGGGAGGGGAGTTGCTAGCAGTCACAAAGGAAGAAAGAGACTGGGGCATCATCATCACTGATGACCTGAAATCATCCAAGCAGACCTCTAAAGCAGTAGGTAAGGCTTAGGGGGTTAGGGGTGTATTAGTAGGGGTATCACAAGTCGAAGAGGGAGGTAATAATCCTCTTTAAAAGACAACTGGTTAGCCCCATCTGGAGTTACTGCAGTATTGGAGCCACACCTTCACAAGGACATTAACCAAATTGAGGCAGGCCAGAGAAGGGCAACTAAATGGTGCAGGGACTGCATCAGAAGACATATGAGGACAGATTAACAGAGCTCAATATGTATACCCTTGAGCAAAGGAGGAGAGAGGTGATATGATCGAGGCATTCAAAACACCTAAGGGCATTAACAAGGTGAAAGAGTCTAAGATGTTTAAATATAAGAAAAATAGCAGGACAAGAGGACACAGCATGAGATTAGAGGGGGCCGATTAAGGGGAATGTGGAAATTCTTTTCACAGAAAGGGTGGTGGATGCATGGAATGGCCTACCTCAAGAAGTGGTGGCTATGAATACAGTGCAGGGCTTCAAACAGGCATGGGATAGGCATAAGGGAGCAATACAAATGAGTATGAATAGATAGGCCACTGACAGAGCAAAGGCGATGGCACATTTATAAGGTAGAAAAGAAATGAGCAGACTGGATGGGCCATGCGTGTCCTTATCTCAACAACTTCTATGTTTCTATGTTTATGTTTCTATGTTACAGGTATTTTATCTACAATATACAGTTGAAAAGATTGCAATTGTGGGGAAAAAGTGTCAATGTGCAAAACAAAAGGAAACAAAAACAATTATCACAATTCTGTACTTTTTATCGCAATTGTGAGGAGAAAATACTACAATTCATAAATTTTCACTGCAATGTGACAAATTAATTATGAACTTCTGCTACTGAAGACTGCACTTGATTAGCAATTAGCATTTCTGGATAGCAAACTGCAATGTGAACTCACTTATTTCATACCGTATAGCTCCTTTGATGTTTGTCTGCACACAGTCCTTGCACTATCTGTATATCTAACTTATTGGTAGATAAATCCCCTCTGAGATAAAGTGTGTATGAAACACCTCTCAAGTGTCCCTGATTTGTCTCTTAAATTTTCCTCTGTTCCTGCTAATATTACCATTTCTGCCACACAGTAGGGATTTGAAACAGTTATGCCACACGTTACTGTTGCAGTCTAGTTGTCCATGGGAAATGGACCTAGCAAAGCTGGAGAGGTGGTCTAGCATATGGCAGCTGTGTTCAATGCTAAGAAGGTGCAGGGTCATGCATATAGGAGGAAAGAACCAGAGGGTCGAGTACAGTTGTGGGGGGGGGGAGTTCAAGGTCACTGTATCAGAACAGCAAAAGGACTTGGAGATAGCAATTACCAGTGACCTAAAGCAGGCTATACAGTGTAGAAAGCAGTAGCCAAGGCTAACAGAATGCTGGGATGTGCTACAGGTTTAATGGGCAGAAGGGAGGAGGTTGTACTGTGTTGCACAGGTCCTTGGTGTGACTGCACTTGGTGTACAGCATGCAGTAGTGAAGTCCCTACCAGAAGAACGATATGAGCCAGCTCGAGGCAATTCAAAGGAGGGTGACAACGATGGTTCAGGTACAGCAGGACAAGGTATATGAGGACAGATGGAGAGAACTCAATATGTACTCACTCGAGGAGAGGAGGGAGAGAGGGGACATGATTGAAACATTCAGGTACCTGAAAGGTATAAACAAGGTGGATATCGGAAACATTTTCCATCTTAGTGAAAACAAGACCACAAGGGGCAATATTACAAACTGGTGGGGAAAGGTTTCAAGAAGGAGGTCAGGAGACACTTCTTTACAGAGCAGGTGGTGTCAAGGTGGAATTAGCACCCACCTAAGATAGCCTGTCAGAAATCTGTGGAAGGGTTCATGAAAGGGGTGGTACAGGGTGACGGGAGGGTCAGGGTTACAGGAGCTCTAGTGGGCCCACTGTAATCCATAGATCACAGACTGCGCTTATCAAGCAAGACAAACGGTCAACTTTGCTGGCTAAGTTGTAGGTTTGTATGTTTGTAAATGATTTGTTACTAAGTGCCCAATCCACAACTCGATTGGCACTCAAGGAGGGTGCATGCATGGCAGTGTGTGGTGTAGAGATTCTGTTCTGCACATGTGAAGACCTCCGTACATCAATGGCCCCCATGTGTGTGTCCCTTTTGCACCCAATCCTGGGCAGCTGGTGCTCCTACACATGTGACTGGGTCAAGGGCGGACATGTGCTCAATTCCAATAGACTACTCCATGCTGCAGAGGGCTGGCGGAGGCTATGCTGCCTATGGGGTTGCAGTCATGGCTATGCACCCTATTCTGCCTGGCATCCAGACATACCTTGGGGCATAACTGGCCCCATCTTCACCTGATCTCAGTCCTTGGTGGTGGTAGTTCAGTGAGACCAGTGAAGATACTGTTGTTCTGATGAGCATATGGCAGTCCTTCGAGAACTATCATATCCTACCAACCCCTGCTCAGTACAGGGCTCAGGATACAGTGTGGCACTAGCTTGGGTATCCGATTGGTTCCATGGTGTCCAGCACAGCTTCGTCCCCCCTTGCCCCTTTGCGAGGCTCCACACCTGCAAAGTGTGGAGGGCAGGGGCTGTGGATGTTGTCCAATGCAGACAAGCATCAAAATGCAGGGCTTTGTGACTGGGATGTGCTTGATTCATGCATATCCCTGCCTGCTCTGTTGATTGGGCCCAAGTCCATCACTGTTGCAGCTTTTTGAGCTGGTATGTCCATTTTTGGAGTTGTCTCTGAATTTGGTTATTTGTCCCTTATTTTTTAAAGCCTTGTCCCTGATCTGTGAGACTAGAGATTGACAAGTATGTATTTTATTCTAACTAACCATCACAAACTCATGGTACCTGAAACAGGAGGTCTGGGGCGTAACTGATTTTCTAGTTGCTATTATCTTATTTAAAACACATGTTAAGGGACCAGAATTTATTTAAAAGAAAAATTTGTTAACTCATTCAGTCCATGGTGGCCATTTTTAATAAGGCTGAGCATAGTATGTTTCAATCTAGGAACTGGTTTCTCCAATGAACCATTTCACGCCTCATCCAGGGTTGGACACATTGTCGCTCTTATTTATAATTTCAACTCTACACTACTGTAGATAACCAAACAAGTGTCACTGTGGCTCAGATGGTAGCACCCTCATCTTTGAGACAGAAGGTTGTGGGTTCACGCCCCAGACAGTGGACATGAGTTATTATCCATTACGGACACTGTGGTGCAGTACTGAATGAAGGTTGCTGCACTGGTGAAGGTCCATGCTCCCATAACACTTTTTCTTCACGGAGAGGGTGTTGGACAAATGGAACACCCTGCTGGAGGAGGCAGTGGGGGCTGAACGATTACAGGATTTAGAATGCATGGGATAGGCATCAAAGGGATCCTGGTAGTAGGAGAGAAGGGGACAACCTAGTTTCTAGACAAGCTTGAAGACGCTAACTATGTATGCATATCGGCAGACTAGGTGGCTGTAAGCCTTATCTGCTGTCAGCATCTATGTACCTATGTATCTACATAAGTGAAAATAGTAAAAGTGTGTGTAAAAGTTGTAGAAGGGTATGAACAGACTCAGACCCTGCCAGGTAGTGTCCTGGTATACCAGGTAGGACGTGGGTGTTGTGCACTACCAAACTAGCACAGCAAGTAGTGTGTTTTGGGGCATTTGGGGGTTTCAACATCATAAATTACAGTGCTGACAGGCTGACAACTGCATGGTTTGCATTGTTTGAGTAAAAAAAAGAAGAAACCAACTGATCTGTGATTAAGGTACTGAGTGAGGTGTTGGCTGCAAAACACCCTGTACAATAACAGAACTGGAATGACAAATTCTGTGTCAGTCTCTCTGGAAGTCATGTGTAACCTTAGAAACTGAGAAGGGGGTGTTGTGCTCAGGGCAGAAGGAGCAGCTGAGTGGAGGTCTGTGGGAAATTAGTGGACTGACAGCACACTCAAGGGTTCGTAGGCTGGAACTGCAGATGGAGGAACTTACAGCTGAGAAAGGCTGGGTGCAAAATAGAAGCTGCTTACAGTATTCAGGGAAACAGGGTGAGATTTGTGTAAACTGCTCTGGAATATTTTAAAGATTTTACTGGAGTCAGTGGGGGCAGCCCCAATCACAGTCATCAAACAACATTTGTCAGTCATTGGGAGGAACTGCAAGAACTTGCCCTCACCCAACAATTCATACCTCTCAACCTTTTTTCATTGAAATGAGGAACATAGACACTCAAAATGAGGGCAATGTGAGACACTGACTCTCAAAATGAGGGACATATCATCAAACCTAAATATTTAGTCTCAAAACGCTGTGGAAACCAGTGCTTTTATTTGCTCAGAGTTTAATCCTGCTTTAGCTTTATAGACTGCTGGGAACATCTGAGTTCACAGCACCTCTTCTATGTGGGCAGCACCTTTTCAGTGTGGGACAGAGCACTTCTTCGGGGTAAAATGTGGGACATCCCTCATAATGGGGATAGTTGAGAGGTACTAGACATGGTCCCATGGCGGCTCTACACCAGGGCACACCAGGGCCTGCACCCTGGTAAAAAAAATGCTGTGTACTGGTTAATGCCCCGTATGGTGCAGTGCTTCCTCATAGTAACAATATAGCAAAAGCCTGGCTGTCATCTGTTGTACTCCAGCTGTGCCCTCATAACCTATAGTGGAAGAGCCACCAGTGATGTGGCCATTGACTGCACTATTTCTTGGAAAAGAAATAAATTAAAACAACTCACAAAAAAGTGACCAAGACTTCTTCCTGAGATGGGCTTGTTTTGAGGTGCATTAAAAGAGTATAAACACCGAACAATCCTGAAAAAGCTCGCTGCAAAGCTTTGTTTACACAGCATAGGAAGAGAAAGGAATTTGGTTCTATTTCGTGCCCTTCATAATTCATACCAATAGTATTGCTAAACACTTTACGCGCAGGAAAGGGAGTGGGGAGAATGTTGCTGCCATATTCAGGGCGCCGGGAAATTCAAACAGCACAGAGACAGATTACAGAGTAGGTAGATGACTTGCTCAGTGTCACACACTAAGTGGCAGAAGTGGTGGTTGTGAGGTTCGAACCTAGTTCTTCAGGTTCATGGCTCTGCACTCTACAAACCATGCAAAACTGCCTTTTCTGCAATAAAAACCTAGGATCTGCAAGACAAACGTAGACCACCAGTCTGTCCAGTTTGTCGTCTGCCCCAATGGCAGTCAGAACCATTTTATTTAATGGTGACTGGCAAAGTTTTTCAGCGACTGGTTCCAGTTGTAACATACCTTCTAGTTAAAATAATACAGCAACATTAGGTCTAAATGTTGTTGAAAGTATTATTTTATCCATCCCCCCCACAGTGTAGATCCGGGCAAATTTTAAACTTCACTGGCAAAGTTCACGTGAAGTGGCCCACTATGCACTTCCCATAGTGTCAGTGAATTGGCCACTTCACTCCATGAATTGTGAAATTGGCGATTCACAGTTCCACAAAGTGTGGGATTCACAAAGCGTATTGCTACACACATTTCTACATAGAAACATAGAAACATAGAATTTGATGGCAGATAAGGACCACTTGGCCCACCCAGTCTGCCCATTTCCCTACCTAACGGATAAGCTGCAGATCCTAGTTAACCAACAGCCTACTTCCTCCTACCCCCCACTAGAATTGCCTTATGTCTGTCCCATGCATTCTTGAATTCCCCCACTGTTTTTGACTCTACGACCTCCTCAGGAAGGCTGTTCCATGTATCCACAACCCTCCCTGTGAAGAAATACTTCCTCACATTACCTCTGAGCCATCCCCCTTTTTATTACCTGCCGTGTCCTGTTGTCCAACCAGCGTTTTACTCAGGCTACCACCCTAGGACCCACTCCCAGGCTGGCTAATTTGTTTATTAATCTTTTGTGCGGGACTGTGTCAAATGCCTTGCTAAAGTCTAGGTATGCCATGTCCACAGCCCCTCCTTGGTCTACTGCTTTGGTCACCCAGTCAAAGAAATCAATTAGATTTGTCTGACACGACCTTCCTGCTGTGAATCCATGCTGCCTTGGGTCCTGTGCCCCACTGGCCTCTAGGTACGCAACAATTATTTCCTTTAGAAGTGATTCCATCATTTTCCCCTACCACTGAGGTCAAACTGACAGGTTTGTAGTTTCCTGCCTCTGTCTTGCTCCCACTTTTGTGAAGGGGAATCACAGCCGCCCTCCTCCAGTCCTCAGGTACCACCCCATCCTCCCATGATTTATTAAAATGGGTAATCAGTGGTGTTACTAGTTCTTTCCTTAGTTCTTTTAAAATTCTGGGGTGAATCCCATCAGGCCCCATTGCTTTATCCACCTTCAGTTTTAAGAGTTCTTTCAGAACCCTTTCGTCTGTGAAAGGAATAATATCTGCTCTTCATGGTGAAATTCAAAAGTTGTGACTTTCTTCACTTTTCCCAAACCTACCCACAAGGAAGTAATAAAAGCACTGGAAGCATTGTAATACAAGGGGGAGAAGGGGGGGAGTGAGGAGCCTCTAGTTCGGTAGAATTGGGCAGATACAATGGGCCAATGGGCCTTTTCCTAGTGGCAGATTCTTTTTTAACTTGCAATTTTTCCCCTCTACTCCTTGTGTTCCCCATGCCTGTCATCCTCAGGAGCCCCAAGCACACCACAGCCCCCAAGCCTCTCGCCCCATACTTATCAGCCTCCATCATGCCCTGGATAGACCTCCAGTTGGGGTCAGATGGAAGGGATATACCCCTGATAGTGCTCTTGTGTAATGTTGTAAATGGGGGAACTGTGGGACCCAATGCACTGGCACTTATCATCTGTGGGCAGCAGGGCCATTTTCCCATTTTCAACCCTCATATAAGGAAGCCAGCCATTGAAATGCCAAGCACATATCCATGCATCAAATGCATGGCTGCACAGCCAGCTTCCTTTCCACCCAGTGGTGAACCTTGCCTGTAACATCACTTGTGTTCACCCAGGTGACACTATAACATCAGCGATCATGGTCCACCCCCCCACCAGAGAGGGGCAGCATCCTCTGCAATGCTCAATCTCTATCCCCTCAGCCTGTAGCCAGTGAAGTAGATCCATCACCAGCCTCATGAGTTACCGCTAAGCTGACAGGCTGACTTCTGCTGACAGTTTCTATGTAACTGCATGCCCAGCCCTGTGAGGTGCTAGTAGTGCAGTACGCCACTGTCTGGCAGACCCTGGTTTATGTGTGAGTGCCAGAATCCTGCGTTGAGGCCAGCTATGGCCAGGAGCTCTTGGGAAAGGAGATAAGAGGTGGGTTGCCAGTCATTCATGCACCACAAACTGACTGACCGATGAGCGGTATCGAACATCAGCTCTGAAGGTAGCCACTCACCTGCCCTCTAAGCCAGAGAAGTGGTTGAGCCATGGCAAACTGGCACTGATAGTCTGGGAAATGAGGGAGCTGAGGGGAAGGGTAATTAATGGGGGAGGGTAGAGAAATTTAAAAAACTTCAACTGAGATGTGTGCCCTCTCCTTGCCTGCTCAAGTCCTATAGGGGTGATCACACTGACATCTTTGATGTTCAAAACCCTCAACTCCACTCACTGGTTGGTAAAAGGCCCGCTTCTGATCCATGAGAACTAGCAGTTCCTTTGCCAACTTGCTGCCCACGTGGATGTCTAAATAAGGGGTATTCCGTGATCATCACTATACCCAGTGATATTCTGTTCCAATATAAACATATTGGGTCTGACTTTTAAAGTATCCCCAGCCACTGCTTTTTCAGCCATTCGACAGTCTACTCCTCATGCTCAGTAGCCTCTAGTGAAAAAAAACGCCTTCTGATGGGCAAGGCAAGGCAAATTTATTCCTTTCTGGCGCCTAACTCAGAGGCTCTGGGCGCCTATACAAACACAAAAATTTAATTTCCACATACAAATACAAATATACCATCATACAAACCCAATAACTATATAAAACCTCTTTAGTTTTAAAAGGACTGATAACAATAGTATCAAACAAAGTCTGAGAAGGCCTGACTAAACAGATAAAACTTCAGGTGGGCCTTAAAAGCCTCCACCGATGGGCCTCCACACCAATAGCGGGAGCGAATTCCACATGACAGGACCGGCGACACTGAAAGCTCGATCACCGGCTGTTTTCAATCTTGTCCTGGGAATCATCAGGAGGCCCCTCAAGGAGGACCGGAGGGGACGAACTGAGGCAGCGGGTGTAAGAAGGTCAGCCAGGTAACAAGGCCCAGTCCATGTAGGGCCTTATAGGTGAGCAAGCCCACCTTGAAAAGCACCCTCCATTGAACAGGCAGCCAGTGCAGTTCCCGCAGCACCGGGATGACATGGCAGTATTTCGACTGACCTGTCAACAGCCTGGCAGCTGCATTCTGCACTAGCTGCAGTCGACAGAGGGTGCCTCCAGAGACCCCGAGGTAGAGCGCATTACAGTAGTCAAGCCTAGATGTTACAAATGCAGATACCAAGGTGGGGAGGTCCAGGGGTGGAATAAGGTGCCTAATCCTGGTGGTGTTTCTCAGATGTTTCTCTTTTCCTACTTCTCGCAGTTTGTGTCCGCTTCTTCTACTATACCACGTTAGTTGCACTAACAGTCTTCTAACTGAAAATGATTACTACAAAATCTCTCCCTACAGTTTCACTTTTCCCCAGCTCTGTTCTCAGATTGTATTCAGTGACATGTTGGGCTTGATCAATCAAATTATAGAAGAACAGTCAGCACTGAGAGCTCCACACTCAAGTGTGGAGCTGGTCCCAATTTGCCCTTTGTGTGAAAAACATTTTGCTTACTTCCAGGATGGCATTTTCTGTAACTATACTCCCAGAATCCCTTGCAGCTGACATCAGAGCAAGACTGCAGCAGTGTGAGACTCGATAGTCTGCAGTGCATGGTAGAGCTTTAATAAGCTCTGGTCATATATTTTCTGGTCCCGCTGTTCTCCTGTTGCTAAGTACAGTCCTCTGCATTGGCACTTAGTCCTAGGAGGACACCAGGACCAGCAAACAAAAAAAAATCAAAGCTTATTTAAAATGTAGCATGCACTGCAGGCTTTTGAATCTCCACTGCTTCAGCCCTGCTCTGATGGCAGCAGGGATTCTGGGATTTGTAGAACCCAGGTGTACTGCCACCAGTGGTGGCTAAAGTGAGGGTTTAGTTGCAACAGCATGGGCCAACCTGCCAACACTGCCCTAGCACTACCGTGGCTATGCCAATGATTCGGTATGAAATGAGCCGGTAGGGACAGCCGGGAGGATGGTGGAGCATCCTAATGGATGCCTGCCTCCACAGGGAGGAAGGTGCCTGGCCTCTGCTGCAATACTGTCTCCTGGATGACCCCATGTGGTGGTACAAGTGAGCCAGCAAATCGAGGGAGGGACATAGCTGCCCTGATGCACACATGCATGCATCCTGCATCAGTTGAGTGCCCACAAAACATCTGGAGGACTAAGAGAAACAGTCAGAAACCCCTAATTGTACAGGATGCCCCTCCGCCTATTGCCGGTCCTGCAATGGCAACCGGGCGCCAGCTCCAGAACTGAACCTTCGTGCCTCCAGAAGCTGGGCTGGCCTCACATGGCCTTTCCTATGGGGGTGGATCATCTAGGTGGGGAATATAAAGTGGTAGGTAAGTCCTGGGATGGCAGATGACAGGGCTAGGTGGAGCAGCAGGGCTGATGGAGGGCCAGTTGGTTGAAGGGGTCATAAAGTTCAGTAAACTGAAAAGAAATGTTGCAACACGCAGGATACAGGGGCAGTCAGTGGTCAGTGACATAAAATGCTGCCACCACTGACTGCTAACTTAAACGACTAGATCAGGACTTTACCCTCAAACAAGATATAGGACTTGATACCTCTGTCAGCAGCACTTACGGTAAATCTGTAAGGAATTTAATAGAGTCTGTGGCATTTTGTAAAGGCCCAGTTTGGACCAAAGATGCAAATGGTGATAGCAGTTACTCTGAAGGCTGATCATGGCCTTTGGGAATAGGGGCAGACAGGGACCAATTAATAGAGTCAGTGCCACAGTCAGCTAGGGAATTTTGCAGTGAAAGAAGGACACTTACACCTGTAGCTTCTTCAGTCCAAAGTGTCCACATTTACCTGTTTAGGTGAACTGACTTGTTCAGGGGTCACAATATGTGCAAGTGACTGGTAAGATTTGAACCTAGACCCACTAGTGTATGCAGCTATGTAGTGAAGTAGCACCATGCTACCACCTTAGGCCAGCAGATAAGAGCTTTGTTTTAGCCTAATCTGAGCTTTAAAAAGGAAGATTTAACATTTTTGGGGAAAAGTGCTACTCCATGGATAAAACTGCTGCCCCTTGGAAAAACTGTAGATCTTCCCCTGCCTAGGCCCCCTGGTTCTGAAGTCTCTGTTCTAAACAGTAGACCATGTGACCTCTTTTTGGGATGTCATAAATGGAGGTGAAGTGAACGTGTAGCAATGAATTTGTTGCAGTGCTCCCCATGGAATGCTGCACTGACAGAACTGTGGGAACAACTCTTAGAAAATAAGGCAGCATTTGCAATCACCCCCTTCCCAACAGTGCAGAAGTCCTGTCTACTTCTGATCTTTTGCAGAGTTGCTGTGGAATTCATCAGTGCTGATAGACACAATTGATATCTTGGTGCTGCGATGTATATCAGCTTACTGCAGAAGTTGGACTGTCTGTAATTGTCTTGATATTGTTTTGCAGATTTGCCACATATGTAGCTATTTCATCAGTGCTGACTTTGACTTCAGTTTTATTCAGGATTAAAACAATTGAGCAGATCCTGTTTACATTGGTGTTCTGTTAAGGCAAAACTCCTGATGACAAGTGAACATGTTACAGACATTAAACTTAGAAAGAATTGTATGCTTACATAGGCGTAACAAATTGCCTTGTGACTGCCTTGTGACATGCACCTAGATATGCCATCTCTGTTTGAAATCTGCTTTTTATTCATTCCTGTAGCATTTGTCTGTCTGGCACGGGGTCATCTTGCCGAATTCAAAACTCTACTGTAAGCAAAAGAGTGTGCGTCGAAATCTCGTTGGGCAAAACACCGACCCAACAGAAACAGTGCACGCTGTTTGAATCAATGGGCCTCTGTCTTTTGTTATGGGGCTTGCCCCCCAGAATTAATATAACAAACTCCGGGGGATTGCAGACTTCAGGGATGGGGAGTAGGTCGGAAGTAGGAAAAGTTTGTTCAAAAAAAGAAAACAACGCAAAAGTAGCAGCACAGAGACCTGGTGAGAATTGAACCATGATCCCAGGTCTCATTTCCTCCTGTGCTGGTGCGCCTAGCCACTCCACCATGGGGAGTGGTCAACCAGGTACCCAGCACATGGAAACTTGATCCCTTCCCAGTATAAGCGCACAATGACAGGGATAGTGGACTGACGCATCAGTTCATTATCAGCAGAATGAGGACTGACACAGCAGTCCATTATCAATAGAATAAGGTTGATGCAGCAGTTCATTATCAGCAGAATAAGGACTAACGAGCAGTTCATTATCAGCAGAATAAGGACTGATGCAGCAGTTCATTATCAGCAGAATAAGAACTGATGCAGCAGTCCATTATCAGTAGAATAAGGACTTGATACAGCAGTTCATTATCAGTAGAATAAGGACTAATGCAGCAGTCCATTATCAGTAGAATAAGGACTTGATACAGCAGTTCATTATCAGTACAATAAGGACTGATTGCAGCAGTCCATTATCAGTAGAATAAGGACTGATGCAGCAGTCCATTATCAGTAGAAAAAGAACTGATGCAGCAGTCCATTATCAGTAGAATAAGGACCAATGTAGCAGTTCATTATCAGCAGAATAAGGACTGATGCAGCAGTCCATTATCAGTAGGAAAAGGACTGAAGCAGCAGTCCATTATCAGTAGAATAAGGACTGAAGCAGCAGTTCATTATCAGTAGAGTAAGGACTGACACAGCAGTCCATTATCAGCAGAATAAGGACTGACACAGCAGTCCATTATCAGCAGAATAAGGATGTGACACAGCATTCCATTATCAGTAGAATAAGGACTGATGCAGTAGTCCATTATCAGTAGAATAAGGACTGATGCAGCAGTCCATTATCAGTAGAATAAGGACTGACGCATCAGTCCATTATCAGTAGAATAAGGACTGATGCAGCAGTGTATTATCAGTAGAATAAGTACTGACGCAGCAGTCCATTATCAGTAGAATAAGGACTGATGCAGCAGTCTGTTATCAGTAGATTAAGGACTGATGCAGCAGTCCGTTATCAGTAGAATGAGGACTGATTTTTAAGGGCACTTGATGCTCTACCAGTTCTTATTCTTCAGATATTAGACCAATGCCTGCCAGTTTATTTATTTAGTATTTGCTTACCGGGTCAGAGTACTGGATCAAAGTCTATTTTCAGAATCAACCCAGGCCAAAGTTTGGCAAATGTAAAGTAAAATTACACATTTTATTTATTTATTTTTTGTTGACCAGGAAAGGAGGGCTAGGCAAATTTGATTATTTTCAGCCTAGTCACGGGGGATACAGATGGTAATCAACTGAAACTGGAAGCAGATTAAGCTGTTGGTGGTAGTTTTAGTGAATGGAGGGAATTTGGCAAGGACACCGGGGAAAATCCCCTACTCACTAGCAGGGGAACCTCTGGCCAGCAAGATGGCCGACGACAGTCCAGGGAGGAAGGTGGAAGCTGTGCAGCTGGGAGAGCAGGGCCCCTCTCCTATTTCATCTGCATCAGGGGTTCAAATGGTGAACAGAAATGGAAATGGTAGTCCAGGACTTGTGATGACAGAAAATAATTCTACTGATGACCTTGTAGAAACCCAGGGAATGCTGTGTATATTCAAGATGACTCTATGGATATTGTTCATGACTCTGAACTTTCTGATGTGACTGACTCTCATGCAGCCCAATGGTGATAAGGACTTAGATGAAACCTTGAAACTAAAGCACTTATTGGAAACTGAGGAGCGGAAATTCATGATTAAGAAAATAACATTGCAGCAGAAAATATGTCAGCTTCAAACTGACAGTGTGGGAGATGCTGTCTCTACAAACCAGCTAAGAGCCCAGGATGATTCATCAAAGGAGACCCCGTCTGCCAATGCAGACAGTAATCAGGAGACCGCGCATACCTTGGACTGTGCTGAAAAACCTTCTGTAAGTACAACACCTATTACTAAAGTTAAACAAACAAACCTAAGCACAGAAGGATTGCTAGACGGAAATGATAAAAGGGACTGTGCTGCACGAGCCTGGTCAGTAGAAACAGCCTTAGTGGGAGCGGGTTGGGAAAAACATCCCGAAATGAATACCCGGGTTTCTGGAGGGTCTCCAATTCGGATGCCGGCAACAACTGACTTCCCTGAATTATCTCAGATGACAGTCCCAGCTTCTCACCCACAAAATGATGCACATGAGTCCAAACCTCTGTATCTCCCTGCAGAGTTAAATTTAACCCAAACCCGATCTTGCACCTTCAGTCTATGAATTTAACTCAGTTGCCAGCTACTGCAGTGCCTCCAGAGACATCAGCACAAGCTGCAGCCCCTCTAAACAGAAGGCCTGATGGACAAAAGAAAACTTTTTGCTCCCTCTTTCTCCTTCCTGTTCTTCCAGCCAAATGCCACAATGCCGTTTGGTTGACTTACACGGGCCGCATGCCAAAACCCCCTGATCAAATTTTTATGGCAAGGAACCTGCTAAAGGACTCACTGAAGTTTTTCTCTCATGAGATATATGCCTTAATCCATATTTCTGGAGAGACTTCCTTTGATATTAGTTTTAAGACGACACAAGGCTTAGAGAATATTTGGTTCAAATATCACTCCCTTAAGAAAACAGCATTGTGGACTCCCTTTCTAGTTACACTGCTCACAAAACTTGCCTATAAATTGATTACCATTTTGTTCTGGAATGAAGGTGTGGACATTGCAGATGTCATCTACTGGCTAAAATTACGTTGCACAGTGCTTGGTGAACCTGAAGCCATCCTGGACACCGAAAACCTATGGACTGGGGGGTGGAAATGTAAAGTGTTGTTAAAAACTACAGATTCAAGAATTGTTCATCTACCTAACTCTTTTTTTCTAGGGCAGGATAGGGGGGTTTTGTTCTATCTGGGCCAACCTAAGGCCTGCTACAGGTGTGGAGACCCAAATCATTTAAGCAGTGCTTGCGATACTGTTAAATGTACTCCATGTGGAGAGTTAGGTCACTTAAGTTCAGCCTGCTTAAATGAATGCAGATGTAACCTGTGCGATGAGGTGGGCCGTACATTTCAAAATTGCACTTGGGCAGCCCATAACCAAGAACACCATGATGAGGGGGCAGACCAACATTTCATAATTACACAAGCTCAGAAGGCCAAGTTGAGGACCAGACCTAGTTCAGTACAGACATCCCAGCCACAAGGTAGTTCTTCCAGTACTCTATCTGCACCCTCTATGGCAGGACCTTCTTCGGCAGCGACTATTCCCGAGGAACCCCCTCCCCAACCTGCTACTTTATCCTCCTCTACTGAGAAATAGACTACCTCTATAGCAGATGTAGAAATGCCCCCCCAAGGAACCTGCCCAGATGAGTTGTAGACGCCTGCTAGGTCAGCAGAAGGTTGCCCAGAAAGCAATTAGAACATCCCCTATAAGTTAACCAACCAATACGAGATTCTCCAAGAAACGTCAGCAGATTCAGGTGAGGAATCAGATTCCTCCTCCATTTCTTCCTTGCACCCTGAGGGTACTACAGACACTGAAGCCTGCACTAAAGGGAGGGGTTCGCAGAAAAGGAAAGCAAAGTCTAAAATGAAAGGGGTGTTAGTAGGTAGGAAGAGATGATCTTTGTAGACATTTAGTACCTCTAGCCTTCTTACTACACTACTACTTTAATGAGTGACACAATAAACTTTCACACTATTAATGTAAATAGTATTAAACGAGTAGGGAAACACCAGGCAGTATTTTCTTTTCTTGCCTGCTTACCTCTAGGTATATTTTTTCTTCAGGATACCAGGTTTCACACTTCACAAGAAATAAAACAAGCCCAGAGAGACTGGCTTCTTGAGCCTTCCTTTTGGTCTCTAGGGCAGGAAACCTGCTTTGGACTGGGCATAGTAGTCAGTATGCTTAATTTTAAAGTTCTGAAATTATATGACATAGTCCCTGGAAGAGTTTTAATACTTGATGTGCTCATACAGCAGACAGCTTATCACTTAGTACATTTCTATGCCCCACTAACTAAGACAGCTCGTACAGATCTTCTCTCCCTTATCCAACCATACCTCCACACTTCTAAAGAAATCTTATTCTCTGGTGATTTCAAGTGTGGTCTTAGTTTAAAGGATAAGATTACACAGGCTAAGACCACAAATTATTCTGTGAGAAGACACAAAATCAGACCTGAGTCATCTGTTAAAACAGTTAAGCAAACAGAAGAGTAATTCTGAATATTTAACATATCTAAATAACCGACACCATTTACAGACCTTATTTACTATGGCTAGTACAACTGGACAGGATTTGAGTCACCAAATACTGCTAGTGCAGAAAGAGATGGTATCATTCCATAAACAAAAGGCAGCACAACTTTTTAATCAACATAAATTTGGAACGCATGACACAGCACAAGTAATATGTCCTTTCGACCAAAATTTCCAAAGTGTTGGCAGAAATCCATGCCATATCTGGTAGACCAGGGAGGGGTAAAGTACTTGACTAAGCAGGAAATCCTTGGACTAGTTACCCACTTCTCCATAAACCTGTTTTCACAAATCACATCAGATATTCAGAAATCTGAAGAATTTCTGCAGACACCCAGATACCACAGGTTTTCTCACAGATTATTACCAGAGTATGCCAACCAATATCCGTAGAAGAGGTATGGAATACTATTCAGCATCTAGCAAACAATACTACTCCAGGGTCGGATGGCCTTCCTCATGAACTATGTAAAATCTTTGGAGACTACCTAAGCATGGAGCTTACTTGCGTTTTTAATACATTACTTCAAACAGGGAACGTACTGCTGAATTTTAATAAGGGTACTTTGATATACCTGCACAAAAAAGATGAGAAAACAAACCTAAACAATTGGAGACCTATTTGTATGTTGAATACAGATTTTAAAATCCTGACTAAAATCTTAACAACTCAACTAATAGAAATAGCCAAAATAGTAATTTCACCAGAACAATCTTGTTCTATTCCACACAGAAACATTTAAGATCACCTCATTCTTTTATGAGAACTTATAACTATAGGTTATATTGATACTCTTCCATGGTATATCATCTCGCTAGACCAAAGGAAGGCCTTTGATTCCATCAGTCAGGAGTTTCTTTGGACCACACTGCACCACTACCAGGTACCACAGGTATAGAACAGCTACAGTTGTACCAGTGGTAAATGGATGGCTGGGTCCACTGATACCTATCAAATGAGGGTAAGACAGGGTGCCCTGAGTCCCTCTTATATGTGTTCTTCATAGATCCTTTATTGTGCAAGATTAATAATTGTAAAATTAAACACATTTCCAGTGCAGAAACACCAGTTATTCCCAAAGCCCTGGCATATGCAGATGATCTCTGTCTACTTGTGGCAGACAAAGACTCTGTACACAACTCTTTGACTCAGTGTACTAGGTTTGGCTCCCTTTCCAGCGCCGCGCTGAATCTACATAGTGTAAAGGCTGTTCCCTAGGCACCTTCCCTACTACTGACACTATGATTGGACCAGTTCCCTTTACAAACGATCCAGTTTCTATCCTAGGTGTCACATTTGGATCTCCTGGTATGGAAAAATTTAACTGGGAAGAGAAACTGGCAATAGGCAAACAGAAGGTTGTCCGGTGGAATAGGACCAAAATTGGCAAGACAAAATGTGTATTCCTGATTAAAATGTTTTTGGTACCCATCTTCCTGTATTTGAGTTAGGTTCTATATAAACAGCTCCTGACAACTCTGTGTCAGGTCCCAGTACCCTTTCCTAAATGTCCAACTAAATATTCGCGGTCACACAGAAGACACTTTGCGATCAACCAGAATACCATGCCATATGTGGGACTTTCATTGGCGTGTCTTGCCATAAGAAATTAATATAAAAGGCAACCAGAAACGTAAACAGCTCTGAGAGAGAATATGTAGTCACCTTAGATGTATAAATGTGATAGAATCAATAGAATGCTTGTTTTTTGAATGTTCTTTTATTATAAACTTTTGGGGATTTTTAGCAGAACAATGGCAGGAACTTCTTTTTTCACAAGTTACATATGAAAATCTAATGTATGGTCACTTTTCTCCACAATGGCAGAAATGGAATCTTAGTACATTGACCTTAATTTTTACAACCATAAAATGGAACATTTGGTTGACTAGGTGCTTGTTCACCCTGCAACAAAAGAATTGCGCATATATTGAATTTACGAAGAAGATTGTTAAAGACTTACATAACGTTTTGTTGTTGAACGGGCAAAAATGTCAAACCAAGATTTATTAGAGCTATGGAAGGGACTTTCTTGGGTGACAGACACAGATGCTGCTATTACATGAATGTAATAATTATTTGTTGTTTTTCTTTTCTTTAATATTCTTTTCCAATTTTTTTTCTCCTCTGAGTTATGGATTGTTTGCTTAATATGCTGTAAATTGTTTGGATGTACTCGGATTTTCTGTTTAATAAACGTTCCCCTACTCTTTGGTAGAAGGCACTGGTATGTGATGCTCAGATGGCTGGAAGACCTGCAGGGGAGCAGATCTCCCTCCCTGTGGGTCCAGCACTGGAAATTTTGTGTGGTAATATGTTAAGAGAGATTGATTGTGGCTCAATGGATATTCTGTGCAGTCGGAGGATGAATATACAGATTTGCAGGCGGCTGGCCTGCAACAAGAAGTGGATTTCATACAGGCACTAAGTATTGAGCAGCAAAAGTGGCTGCTGATGGTGTTATCGACTCCAGGTAGAGGTGGTGGAAAACGAATGGTGCTTGCAGACCAGATGCCTGTACTGGATGGAGTGGGCACTGCTGTCCTGAATTAGCCTGCAAGTGTGAATACAATGTGTGATGCAGCATCTTCTCGGTGTGCTGTTTCAGAGAGAACTATCCCCAGATACTGGAAACAAGTCAGGGAGATGTTTGGACTGAGGCTCCAGATAGCCTGATGGAACTCCTTGTGAAAGTTGTTCCTTTTTCACCCACAGTGAGTATTGTTGACATTACTAGTGTTCCACCTGTCTTTGATGATCACAATGACTGTATTTTGGATTCTGAAAAGGAGCACTGTGTGGCAGATAAACCGCAAGTTCAGGACAGATCAAATGAAGGTCTGGGGTTCCGGAGGGGACACCAGATAGAAGTACTGGTTGAAAAAAGGGTCGACAGGTCTGAGGGATGGACGATTGCTTGGCTTTATCAAATGCAGGATGGAAGAAAGCGGAGGTGGGGGGTTGGATTCCTGACATGACAGATTTGCCGATTCTAGGTGTGGAAGGTAAAGGCCCATTTGGACTACAATGGATACTGTTGCAAAGTTTGACTCTAATGTGTCAAATTCACCAGGGTTAGCTGCTGTAACAACAGAAACCCCCTCCAGTGATGGATGTGGAGCAACCACCTCATAGTAACTCAGACCCCCAGGCAGATAAAGGTACATGGGGAGATCAGGTAGACCAGGCTACACCTGTCCCTGTGGGAGGTATGGGAGGGGTCCAACCTTCACTGTTGTGGAAGCAATTTCACAGATGGGACACTATTCTCTACCAACACCCCAGCACAATGGAAAAATGCTGTTCGTATCCAGTATTTGGGGGGCTTGTCACACCCACCAGACAGGATATATATTGGTAAAACACTTATAAAAGACTCATTGTGTTTCTTTTCCAGTTAAATCTATGTGTTGATTCACATGTCGGGGGACACAGTTTATGATATTAGTTTTAAGACGCCAGCTGGCCTTGGTCATTTTTGGACCTAATAGGACAAGAAAAAGCATTCTGCCTTATGGATTCCATTTGGGGCACTCCTGCTCACTAGACCCACCATAAAATAAATCACTATTTTATTTCGAATGAGGGTGGCAGTACATGATGTCAGATACTGGTTACAGAACAAATGTGATGTTTCGGGAGATCCTTCCTGATCCTTGATGATGAGCACATCTGGATGGGGGCTGGAAATATAAAGTGTGTTAGATCAGGCCCACAGGGCCCAAAACACCTCCAGTGCTTTTTTCCTCAATAGTGGCGGGACACTGTTTTTTCAGGGCCAGCAAAGACATGTTTTCGATGTGGATCCCACATGCACTTAAGTAATGCATGTGACAGAATTAAGTGCACATTGTGCATGGAATATGGACACACCAACAGCGAGAGCACAAATGAACAGATGTGCAATCTTTGTGATCTCCGGGACATGTGTTTAGGAATTGCAAATGGGCTGCTTATAATAGGACTGACTGACCAAATCAAGAGTTGATGGTAGAGAAAGCACAGGCTGCCAGTATTACTACACAGAGGTTGTTCCGGGAACAGAATAGAGCTACGGCACAGGAACGACAGCTGGCTCAGCCCATTGACCCAATTTCTGATCTACTAGTTGAGGATCTGGATCTTTGTAACCCCACCCCCACTTCCTTGTGTGTGAAGTGTCAGTGGTGGATCATGTCATAGACCCAATCCAAGTTACTGAGGAACTGATTCCTATGGATGTTACTGAAGCTGCCACATCACCTCAGCCCATAGCAGGAATTTCTCCATTGATGATTCCTGAGTTTGACATACAGGTATGACACCTCCTGATCGACTGTTGTGGCATCTAAAATGCCCTTGAAGAATATGAAGCAAAAAGCCAAGGTACAACATGTGGGAGGAATTCAGGTGGTGGTGGTGGTGCTCTTCCAACACCTATATCTTGCAACTGCATGATTCGGATTGTGAGAAGATTCAGAATCCTCCTCAACTTTCTCATCCCAAAACGACTTTCATCTGATTCTGATGATAAGTGTACATCTTTTTTTTCAAATTGTTTAACCAGGTGAGACATACCAAGCTGAAAGCTTGTTTCCAGGTGCAACCTGGGAGCACAGGAAGTTAAGTGACTTGCTCAGGGTCACACAGTATGCAAGTGGGGGCTGAGGATTCAAACCCAGGTGTCCAGATTTGCAGCTCAGAGCCTTAAACCACTGCACTATACTGCCTCCCAAATCTGCAAAAGTACAAGTGGTGAGGACTAAATCTAAACACTTAGGGACTATGCCCAGGCATAAGCAGAGATTGGGCAAACAGTCTGTGACCTGCTGATTGTTGATATGTCACTTGGATAGCAGCAGTTTAACCTTTCCTATTCCTGCATGGCTCAGCCTTCACTGTATAATGTAACCACTATTAATGTGAATAGTATTAGAAATGGCCGTAGATGTCTAGTTGCTTTTCAGTTCTAAAAGACTATCACATTGATACTGCATGTTGCAGGATATTCACCTCTATACTAAGCATGATATTGAAACTGCTAAAAGTTATGGTGTTGGGGCCCTGCTTTTTTTCCCCTTAACTCTGGAACAGTGTGTGTGTGTGTGGGGGGGTATTGTTTTCAGGGTGGGATTTTTTCAGAGTGCTTGATATTTGTCCTGGTAGAGTGCTTTTGGTTGACTTCACACAGCACCACAGACAATGGAGGGTGATTTCAGCTTACGCTCCACAGATGAAAAAGGAGAGGGTGGATATGTTCACTGTGATAAAACCTTTCCTGTTCACGTCTCGCCTTTTGATATGGGCTGGAGATTTTAATTGTGGCCTGTCTAGACATGATAGGGGAGCAAAAACACAAAAAAACTTTTGTGATACTAGTGCCCTGCAACAGCTTTTACAACAAACAGGTCTGATTGATGCATATCGATCTATTCATGCCACAAGGGGGTATACCTTTTATAAAGCTGCCCTAGCCACTAGAATAGACCATGTTTTTTCGTCTCTCACGTTACAGTGTGTCCAAGCAGTGACAGTCCCCTTGGAAACCTTGGACCATCTTATGGTAAAGGTTCAATTTACCCTGAGGGAAGGTATTAGTTGAGGAAGGGGTTTGTGGAAGCTTAATAATATGGTGCTCATGGACATGGTGTGCTCTGCTGAGGTTCTTGAACTTCTGAGAGCCAGAAAGTCTGTTGTGTGTTTAGATGATAATTTGAGCAAGTGGTGGATTCAGACAAAATCAGATATTAAACAATATATGCAAACATGAGCATACAAAACTCATGCAGAAAAATATCTCTACTATTTAACTTTGAGAGGGCAGTATATGAGGGTAGTTTCTTTCATTAATGAAGGCTATAGTGAATATACTGATCAGCTTCCTCACCTCAAAATGCAGATGGAGGCATTACAATATGAAAGAGATTGTCTCTTCTGTATGAGCACCAGATTGGCATACCTGGGAAGCTGACTACAGGGGATATTTATGAGAGTTGTAAATTGAGAGTCTGCAAGGGATCCATGGAATCTCTTTGTACCGAGAGTCATTGTACAGAATAATGGTGATGTTATGAGAGAAGTGATTAGACATATGGAGAGTTTGTATTCTGCATCGGATGTGACGGCAGAGATGGTCGATACCTTACTGGAGTCTTGTCATGTCCACCATTTCCCAAGAATTTGCTGACTTACACCTATCACTGATCTGGAGATTTGGGGTGCAATACGCACCTTAAATAACAATACTACCCCATGCTCTGATGGCCTTACTACAGAATTTTTTAAGACCTTTGAGTCAGAATTGGCGAACATTTTGAGGATTGTTTTTAACATGCTTCTGGATAATCCTGACGTTGCCCCACATTTTGGACACTCAGTGCAACTTTTTATCTGTAAGAAAGGAGGCAGGCACCTTTTAAGAATTGGAGGCCCTTGAGCTTTATAAATACTGATCTTAAGGTCCTGATGAAAATTTTAGCCCTATGATTGGGGAAGATTGCCCCCTATGTCATTGACCCCAGCCAAGTCTGTACTGTGAAAGGGAGGAAAATTACGGACAACTTACTGTTGTTAAGGGAGGTTGTATCAGGATAATGTGAGTGAATATTTATTGAGTCTGGATCAGGAACAGGCGTATGATAACATTTTGATTTATATTTGAAAAAGGTCTTGGTTAAAGATGGCATCCCTAGTCTGTTTACTGCCTGGTTCATGAGGCTGTATACAATAGCCTCCTCGAGTCCGCTGATCAATGGAGAGTATGGAACCAGTGACTGAAATCCAGAGTATCCGTGTAACTGGACAACGTCTATAAAAATTCTGGGGATAATATATGGTAACATTGACATAGCAAAAGAAATTGGTTGGCTTCTTTGTCTCACAGCAATGACAAGGTACAAATTTGGAAACATTGGCAGCAGTCTAAAAGAATAAAAGTGTCCATTATTAGGATATATTTTACCTCTGTTGACTTACGTGGGTGCGATGTTCCCACCTCCGTCTCTCTGAATGTCACCATTTTAAATCAGAATTTCCAACTACTGTGGGGCAGTAGGCTGAACCCTATAAAAGAGAGGTCCTGTGCCGGACTATAAAGAGGGTGGACTACATTTATTGACTCCTATTAGCTACTTCCATAGTATTTTATTTAACACCATTTCTGCTTATCTGCTGCCGGGTGCTGCAGAATGGAAGCGGGTGGCAGTTCTGTGGCTACTCCTTTGTTACAGCAGTGGACGATGGGTCCCTTTGTAGTATGTAAACAGGAGAGATGGCCACAGTTCCTGATTTATTCTTGGAAAATTACACGGTGGAAGCTCACTAAAGCACAGGTTACAGTGATCCACAGAAAGGTGCTGTATGGTCCATACAGTATGGATCTTATCAAATCCTAGAGTGTATGCTAATATTCACCGGTAAATATTATTTATTGGAATCATATCTAGTCGATTAGCGCACCCCCCCATGCATGTGGGATGTAGTATGGCTGTGCGCACGTGGTCATTTGGGAGTAAAGGGAAACGCAAAACATAAATGTGTGGAGGAAAGGTTTTGCCCCAGAGAACAGTGTCTACAGCAGCTTGAAACACTGGAACATTTTTTTATACACTGTAGATATACAAAGGATATGTGGGCAACCATTGACTACCGTTGGGCTGATGTGAGGTGGGTGACTGTCACTTACGAGAATGTGATCACTGGTTCCATCACACTGTCTAATGATATGGAAGCAGGCACTGTACATTTAATTTCTACTTGAATTGAGTTCATAATGTGGCAGGTGCGTTGTAAATATGTTCTGCAGCAAAATTGCTATTGCCTAGAATCCTGGTTCGCATGATTGAAAAAGAAGTTGTTTCTCAGGTGCAGTACGATAAGAAGATTTTGACGTGGGAACAGTGGAAAAAGCATTGGAAGGGAGTTCCCTTATGTAGTATGGTATGAGGGCTGCGGTGTGAGTTTTAACTGGTGAAGGGTTTACAGAGTTCTCTGGGTGTTTGTTGGTGTGCAGTTTATGATTTGTTTCAGAGTATGATGCCTGCAATATTTTTTTTCCCTTCTCTCAACTGTTATGTTCTAATTTGTATTTTTCTCCCTAGGTTCTGCTTATCCTGTATGTTTCCATGTGTGCTCATGGAATTCCTTTTGTTTGGTTTTGCCTCCTTTGTACCTGTGTTTTGTGTGACTTCTGAACCAGTCATTGTATGTCTTTATTTTGCAATAAAACATCCCCTACTCTTTTTTCAAGAAGTGCCATGGGATCTTTAACATCCACCTGAACAACTACCAGAACAGGCAGATGGGACCTCAGTTTAGAAACATAGAAACATAGAATTTGACGGCAGATAAGGAAAGCTTGGCCCACCTAGTCTGCCTATTTTCCTACCTAACAGATAAGCTGCAGATCCTAGTTAACCAACAGCTTACTTCCTCCTACCCCCCACTAGGACTGCCTTATGTCTGTCCCATGCATTCTTCAATTCCTCCACTGTTCTTGACTCCATGACCTCCTCAGGGAGGCTGTTCCATGCATCCACAACCCTCTCTGTGAAAAAATACTTCCTCACATTACCTCTGAGCCATCCCCCCTCTATCTTCATATTGTGCCCCCTTGTTCTTGCACATCTCTTTTTCTGAAAGATGCTACCCTCTTGGACTTTGTTGATTCCCTTGAGGTACTTGAAAGTTTCTATCATGTCCTCTCTCCCTTCTTTCCTCAAGAGTATACATATTAAGCTCCTTTAGTCTTTCTTCATATGTCTTCTGGTGCAGACCCTGCACCATTTTGGTTGCCCTCCTCTGGACAGCCTCCACTCTGTCTATGTCTTTGCGGAGATGGGGTCTCCAGAACTGCACACAGTACTCCAGATGGGGTCTCACCAACTGTCTGTACAGAGCGATAACAACTTCCTGTTTTCTACTATTGATGCCTCTTCCTATGCATCCCAGTATCCCCCCAGCCTTCCTTACTGCCTTCTCACATTGCTTGCCCACCTTTAGGTCATCTGATATAATTACCCCCAGGTCCCTTTCCATTTTTTACTGTTGTCAGTATCTCACCCCCCACTGTGTACTCTTCCCCTGGGTTTTTGTTTCCCATGTGCATTACCTTGCACTTCTTTGCATTGAATCTGAGAGGCCATACATTTGAACATTCCTCCAACCTTGCCAAGTCCCTTCTCATCCTTTCCACTCCATCTTGTGTATCAACCCTGTTGCAGATCTTTGTGTCGTCTGCAAAGAGACATACTTTTCCTTCCAGTTCCTCTGCAATGTCACTTATAAAGACATTAAAAAGGACCGGTCCCAGTACTGAACCCTGCGGTACCCCGCTAGTAACCCTCCTTTCTTCACTGTGTACTCCATTTACTCCATTTAATGCCTCATCCAAAAGACAGCACCTCAGGAGTGCAGCATCCCCCTCATGATGCACTACAGTGTCAGTATTGGGATTTACTCCAAGTGCCTGGTGTGGGGCCAGAACCCACAACCTTCTGATCTTCCAGCCTCAGAGACAAGTGTGCAATCTGCTGAGCCACCAACACTGATTTTATTGATTTTACAGAGTAATACAAATAACTTAAACACAGTTACAGATAATCTTGTCTAACAGCCACTCAGGCAAATGGGATTTAAAACTGGGTGAGATTCACAACTTCTAAAAGGTTCAGGAAGATCATTCCAAGAAGGGGTTCTGAAAATTAATGCATTGCAATAAGATACCATTAGAGGTGCTCAGACAGTGCTACTGACTATGCTAATTGGATCTGACAGGATAACCAATCTAGCCAAATCCAGATTCGAGATCCTATTCTACCCTATTTGGATTTCAGATGCAAGGTCAGATACTGGGATCCAAGGTCGAATAGTGGGATCTGAGAATTAGAGGTCAGATGGCTACGTCAGACCCCTCAGATCCAAGTTCTGATAGTGGGATCCAAGGTCAGATAGTGGGATCCGAGCTCATATACAGCACTGGGATCTAAGGTCAGGTGTCTGCCTCAGATCCCTTGGATCCCAGATAGTCACATCTGACTACTGGATCCTGGGTTATAGGATCCATAGTCAGACACCAACAGTACTCGATGCCATCCGGTATCCAAGAAAATCGGTGGTATTAGATGGTATCCAGTTTCAGTAGTGATCCATTACCTGTGGAATAAGGACTGTATATTCCACAATTTTCTGGAGCTGCTCACTGCTGTCTCAGTTCTTGCAAGAGGTGGGAGTGGTAATTGATATGATCTTCATGGAGTAGAGACTAGTTACAGTCCTTCTTGGTCCTTTTAACACCCCCCTCACCAGGTATCGTATGAGGGCCATATGCTACACTTCTTCTGCTTTTACTAGTTGCCAAAAGATGCTACGAGACTTTGGCTGACACCAAAAGTGCCTACCATACAGCAACAGAGGAGGCGGTGTCTACAATTTATAAGTTAGAGCATCTGACACATCTTGAGGAGGTGGCTGGTATACTTGCAAGAACAGGTCCTAATTTCATTCCATAACTCCCTAGAGATAGATGATGGGTTCTTAGGCAGGAATACCTAGCATTTGGGGAGAACCAATTGAGACAGGCCTCATGGTTTGACCCCTTGTTAACCTAACAGTCAACTTGAGGGTTCTTGGGGTGGGTGGACCATGGGTGCGCTTTCCTGGCTCTGTAAAATATATTAATATTCACTTATTAGTTATTACTGCCCTGCCATTGTTCCTCCTTCCCCTTTCATGATAGCTCCCAGCTCGTGATAGTGAGGGATGTCTTCTGAAGAAAACTTTTATACCTTAACTCCAAGACAAACAAGGTATTACGACTATTGTTTTAAGTATTGATTTCACCAGTCATGTACTGTTACCTGTGTTTCCTGTTTTTAATGTTCTTTGTTACTCTTGTTCTGTTTTTATTAGTAAAAATGACAATAAAAAAAAAGGTAAAAAAAATAATTTCATTTTCAGTGTGGGAGAGAGCATCCTACATATCCCCAAGTTACACCGTGGAAGGACTGATGCATAGGATGGTTAAGAGAGCTGCTCAAGTTTGAACAGTAAGCTAGTGGCTCTGGTGGGATTTGAACCTGGGATCTCCTCAGGCCATTGACCAGCCTAAGGCCATTGATTGCCCATTTTCAAAAATAGGCGGTTCCATTTTACTAACTATTACAATCCATGTTTCCCCTTTCTTTTTCAAAACTTACGTCTGTGGTCCAAAATATTTCATTCCGTCTTCCGTATGGGACTAGCTGAGCTCCCTGTGCTATATGTACCTTCAGATTTTGTGTTGTTATGGCACCAAATTATTTTGTTTGTTCCATCTAACTGTACGAGTTTGTATTATGTACCTTGCAGTTACTTCTTTGTAACCAGTTATGCTCCTGTTGTTATATATTGTATTCATCTGAACTATTCTTAGTGTAACCTCCCGGGCTGTACCTGAAAATAGGCATTTAATTGTCTACTGTGCTTACCTGGTCTATAAAAATGAAATAAATAAATAAATCAACTGAATGCAACTCAGCATGTTTTGCAATAAAAATGTAGCATAAAATGGAGGTTTTACACAAATCTGGTGCCAAGTGTGGCTATATGTGTGGTGTAAAAAGGTTTTTGTACAGGAAAAATGGACTGAGTGGTATTTAAAAATGGAGAATGGGGGCCCTAATGAGAAGCCGAAGTGGAAGGACGCAAACCTCCAGAGCTCCACACCGCAATTAATAAAATTAATATTTTCTAACCCTAAAATTATCTAAGCCTACAACTAAACAACCTGAAACGGTCGCATGATGGATGAGTACCTCACACCAGGAAATCATCACAACAAGGGTCCAAAAGTGGAAGAAAACCAGCAACACAGGAGAGCGCAGCACTGGGAGGAGTAGGCCTGATATCCTCTCTTGACGACCAGTGATTAGCAAAGCGGTCTCGAGCAGGTCATCACGGACTTGCAAACCAAGATGGGATAAATGGAAAAATATATCACCGGCTTAACGACCGAACTGAAACAGTATTGTGGACGGCTGAATGAAGCGTAGCAAAGAATATCCGAGCTAGAGGATACATCGCGAGCTATACCAGAAAAAGTGGCCAGGCTGGAGCAGGAGGTAGAGGAGTTGAGAGAAGCCTTAGACTCCCAAGAAAATTATAGTTGGAGAAACAATTTACGTATATGGGGCTTACCGGAAGGTGCAGAGAGGGGAAATTTAACAGAATTCTTCTCATCCACGTTGCCTAATTTATTGAAGATGACTATCAAGGAGGGTGGCTTGAAAGTTGAAAGAGCACACAGAGTACTGGTTTTCAAGTCACCGGGAGACCAGCCTCTTAGGCTCCACAACTACCCCGACAGGCAGGCCATCCTGGCAGCATACAGGAATCTGAAGGAGTTAACTTATGAAGGGCACAGAATAACCTTGCACCAGAATATATCCATAAGGATACAAAAGAAAGACAGCAATTTAATCGCCAGATGGACCAATTGAGAGATAGAGGCCAAGAATTTTTATGACTAATTCCAGCGGGTAGTGAAGGTCAGATGGGAAGGTGCTACTTCTCGTTTTGGGAGGCATCAAGCTGCAAACCTTCATTGAAGAATGGGACAGGAAGAACAAGAAGGACTGAGGACTGTGAGATCCAGTTTTGGTCAGTGATAGTTTATCTGTGACTGCTTTGGGACACAACCGAGGGCCACCAGTTTGCTTCGGAGGGAGACTAAAGGGGTGGGGTGTGGGAGAAAGGCCTGAACACAATGTGGTGACATGGCAAAATTTGGATTAAGTTCGTGGGCCAGCACTCTGAACTAACCTATCATGGCTAATGACATAAATGTCAAAATAGCTGGCCCAGAATCTGCATAACTGCAAAACGCCAAATGGAACAGACAGAGACATTCAAATGGCATTTATTTCTCTTTTGTTGCTTCCGTAGTATAGTAATGCGGATGATATGAAGGAGGCTTTGCAGTCAGATGGGGGAGCCAAATAATGACTACCAAAAGTGGCTTACAGGTTATAACCTGCCGGTATTAAATTGGGGGTGGGGGGAATAAACTGAAATACAAGTCGAACACAAGAATTGAATGGGGTTTCACAAAAAGGGAAGCAAAGGAGGGAGACCAAGTTTGAGCCCAGCACAAGAGACCTGAGGCTTAAGATAAAGAGTATCAATCTAAGCTTTACAGGGTTCATAAGGTATTATGCAAAAGAGTGATGGGAGGGTGCGGTGATGGGGAACCTCTGTGGTCAAACAGGCTTCACTGAGAGAAAGAACGGAATGTAAGGTGCCCGACATTAGTGGTTAGTGCCACATGGCAGGAGGGGGGCCTCAGCTGAGGCACTGCATTATTATAAGAGCTTAGTGAGGCTACGATTGAATATGCCTAGAGGACTTAGTGGAGGAAGAGAAAGCTCAAACTTATTAATACAGTAAGGAAGATGTAATTGGAATAAAGGGTTGGAAAATGATGGAACTAACCAGAATGGCAAAAGATGGTGTGGAGGGAGGGGCGTTGGGTGTGGAATTGACTGAATACAATTTGATTAAACAGAATTCTACTAGTTTAAATATTAGAATGTTGTGTTTACAGGAAATAAGGGATACCAGAGAAGGGAATGTTAAGGGTAGTACTTGTATATTAGTTAATTGTTTGTTATTACTGGGCTTGATGTTCGCCCAGAAATACTTTTTTAATCATTTATTAATGTGTAGCCTTAACAAAATAATAGATTACCAGGTGCTCACTGTGGCATAGTGATTTGTAGTGAAACAAAAGGGTTGCATATGAAGGACAGAGAGGGGGGACCATTGCTAGGCCTCAGCCCAGCACCACTATGTCATGGAACATTAAGGGTTTTACGTCCCTGACAAAGAGAGCAAAGATATTATTAACGCTATAGAGAAAGGGGGCCAATGTGGCAATGCTACAAGAGATGCACCTAATGCACAAAGAACATGATAAACTAGTGGGAGGATTGGCTGGGGCCTGCCATGCATCCTCCTACAGCTCACACAAAAGGGGTGTGGTGATACTGATCCATAAGAACTTTCCCTTTGAACATCAATGTACAGTTAGAGACCCAACTGAAGGCAGATACGTTTCTGTGGTAGGGAAAATGCAAGGAAGAGAGATCACATTAGGGAACATATATGCCCCCGCTGTCATGGACCCCATGTTCTATCAGAGAATCATAGACTTAGTGGTTAAGGAGCAGTTCCCGAATTTAATATTAGCAGGGGAATACAATTGTGTAATAGACCCAAAATTGGATTATTCTGGCATGCACTTAAGGGAGATGGAGACAGTAAAACAATGGTAGTTGGGCTTAATGGACCTGGACTTGGTAGACGCTTGGCGAGCTGCCAATCCCAGAGCTCACAAGTACACATTCTATTCTAATCCCCACGCCATGTGGTCAAGGTTGGACTATATATTTGTTAATAGAGACCTCTACCACAAGGTAAAAACGGTCATCTATAGCCCCATCTTCCTGTCAGATCATGCCATGGTCTAATTACAAATATATCTAGAACAAAAGAGAGATAAGATAGGACAGGGAGCTGGAGATTCCCAGCATACTTGCTAGTAAAACAAGAATTTAGGGAATTTCTCAAAAAACAATGGAAAGAATATGAAACTACACACAAGGGAACAGTTGACTCTGATGGTACATTCTGGAAAGCTAGTAAGGTATACATGAGAGGTGTATCCATAAGATATACAGCCCAGATCCGAAAGGAAAGAAAACAGAAACAGGAGGAACTAGAGGCTAGGGTTAGGGAATTAGAGAATACAGTGGCTCAGACAAATGACGCTAACCAATTGAAAGAACTTCTAGCAGTGAAGGATGCCCTGAATATAAGCCTAACTGAATAAGCAAGGGGACTGTTTTTCGCTACATGATTTAATGAGGGGAAATAAACCAGACCTCCTATTAGGTAAATCTGATGAAGGAGAGAACTCTAAATGAATAATTGCAATAAGAGAGAGACGGGAACCTTAATACAAGACAAAAATGGCATCAAGCATGCTTTAAGCAGTTTTATGAAACAGCTTACAAAGTGGAATGCAAGGGATGGAGACAGCTGTGGATAATTTATGAAGACTGCCAATACCCAAGCTAAAAGAGCAGCAGAGGTCCTTCTGGGGAAAAATTACAGTAGAAGATGTGATTAAAGTTACAGGCACACTCAAAAGGGGCAAGGCCATGGGTCCTGATGGTTTTGGGGGTGAGTACTATAAGGAGTTTAGGCAAGAGGTTGCAGCACCAATCAGAGATGTCCTAGAGGAGGCAAGGGGGGGGGAAGGGACTGTCTAAATCCTGCTGTGAGGCAAACATTTGTGTTATCCCAAAGCCAAATAAGGACCACATGGATTGCTCCTCGTATAGACTCATATCATTATTAAATTATGATTGCAAAATCATGACAAAAATATTGGCACTGAGATTAGAAAAATTCCTACCATTAATAGTGCATATGGATCAGACAGGGTTCATACAGGGAAGAATGTCACATCACAACATAAGACGGCTGCTGAATATAATCAACTGGAGGTCGAAGGCCCAAGAGCAGACATGTATCCTATCAAGGCATTTGACAGGATAGAATGGGAATATATGATGAAAATATTAGCTACATTTGGATTAGGGGGAAAAATATATACAAATGGTAGGGGCTTTTTAAAAGACATCAACTGCAAGGATATTGGTAAATGGGTCTACGTCAGAGGAATTCGTTGGAAAGAGACACAAGGCAGGTGACCCTCCCTCTGATCTTACGAATGCTATAGAGTCACTAGCTATTAAAATAAGAGAAAGCCCCACAATCCACGGGGTTCCTGGCCAAGGAGGAAACAAACTCACTATCCCTCTATATTTGGACAATATCCTCCTCTCTCTTATAAAACCAGAATAGTCAATCCCCACGCTTATGGAAGTGATAAACACCTTTACCAAATTCTCGGGCTATAAATTAAATATAAACAAATCAGAGATTATGTACCTGGGGACAAAAGTAGGGGAGGAAAGATGGTCGTGGGGACTCAGGATGGTAAAAGAAGCTTTTACGTACCTGGGCATAAGAGTGGGAAAAGACCTAGGGGAATTATATCAGCTAAATTACACATCATTGCTTGAAACAATACTTAAGGACCTCCAAAGATGAAGCGCCCTTCTGATATCGTGGATAGGGAGGATCAGTCTTTTGAAAATGAATCTGCTTCCCAGAATTTTATATGTGTCACAAATGATGCCATGGGGCCTAAGAAAAAAGGATGTTAAGAAAGGCTTTACAGAATTCATTTGGCAAGGGAAGAAACCAAGGATTAGTCTTACAAGGCTAAAAGCAAGTAACTCGAATGGGGGGTTGAATTTCCCAGATGTCAAGGGCTACTATCTGGCTACCCAATACAATACACAACTGGGTAAACAGGGGGGAAGCTGCAAATTGTTTCGATTTAGAAGAGAAAGGATGCCCAGGGATAGTCTCTGCTTACTTAGGGGATAATGGCCTGAAAGTCTACAAAGGTATTGAAAACCCTAACCCATTAGTGATAGCCAGCCTAGAGGCATGGAGATATCAAAAGAGAAGAGGTACCACCCAAACAAATACTTTGTTGATATCAATAGCAGACAACCTGGATTTCCTACCAGGACTGGAGGATGAAGACTTTAGATTGTGGCAGAAAAGGGGCATTAGATGTGTAGGTGACCTGATAGTTAATGGAGAAGTGTGTTCATTCCAGGAAATCCAGGCTGGGCTAGACGTATCCCCATCCCCCATCACACGTTTCGATTCCTTTAGGCCAGAAACTACTGAAGAAGGCTAGACAGGCCTAAGCTGAAGGAACCTCCAATGAAGGAAATTGAAATGATAATAATGGAGGCCCAAACTAGTGGAAAGGGACTTATTGGGAGGACAGCCAGATTAGACAGGACACATTTTCAGGGGGAAACCGAGTTAAGCAGAGATGGGAAAAGCACCTTCACTTAGTCATCACAGAAGCTAATTGGGAAATGTTATTGAACATGCATATTGGTCTGCTCTATGTAACAAATTCAAGGAATTACAGTAAAAGTTCTTATAGACTTTACTACCACCAGCATAGTGAATCAATTTTGCCCAGGGGTTTCCCTATGTGTTGGTAAGTGTGGGATGGCCAGAGGTATGGTGATACCTACTATTGGGAATGCACAGGAATACAAAAATATTGGAAAGGGGCAGTCTCAGAACATAACAGGATGAAGGAGACTCACTGAGTTCTCCCCATGCTCATTACTATTTGCAATCGCTGACCAGAAAGAGGAGGAATGGAAAATGCACCCCAGATGGATTACGGTCCTCCTGGTGATTGCTAGACAGGTTATACAAAGCCTGTGGCTATCAAAACATCCCCCAACAGCTGACCAGTGGAAAAATCTAATGATTAAAACATTATCAGTAGACAGGTTAACATATGCACTGAAGGGGAGAGAAGAGTCCTTTCTGGACAGTTGGGGGGGTACCTAGAGACTTTAACTCCAGGGGAAGCAATTATATTGCAAGAGGGGAGCACGGTGTAAAATAAATTAGCTAAAAGGTATGATAAAATATGAAATAGCTAAATGCAAACACAATGTACTGAGGACAAAAGAAACAGACAAACAAGGCCAAGATGAAGCAATGTTTCTATTTTATTTTCATGTGATTGCAGTTGGCACATAAAAGATAAGGCACGAACACTTACAGTTACTGATCCTCTCCCACTCGGTTTTGAGGGAGCTTAGGATATTTGGTTTCTTTTGGTTTCTTCATTTATTGGGTTCTTTCTTGCTTCTTTTTTATTTTTTCTTCCTTATAGTTAGGTATTAGATATGCATTAGAGTACCTAGGCACAGGAGGTAGATATCAAATGGAAGTTTTATGGGAGATAACAACACAGTTGTCACACTGCTGATTATAAGAAAGAAATTAAGAAATTGTATAAGGCAAATTTTAGATTAAATTAAACGGTAACTGTGTTAAAGACATGACAGAGATGGTAATGACTACAAAGCTACTTACTGGTATTGTAATGCTATATATGGAAAATCTCAATAAAACATTATGCAAAAAAAATGGAAAATTCCATTATTAATCCCCATTTTTCTATTTTCACAGAATATCCATAGCCCTACCAGACCACCATGTGTGGTGCAACTGGGAAGGAGGATCTAATTAGTTAGATAGTTAGATAGAGCAAGACTCTGGCTTGAATGGAGGGTACTTGTCTGGACTAACTCCCCCTTCTCCCTTCCACTGTTCCTCCTTCCCTTTCAGTCTGAAAGTGTCATACAACATACTAATGTGCCAGCAGAAACAGATCACCTGGTCTATCTTGCCTGTTTAGTGCAGCTAGCACCCCTAGTTTGCAGCTGCTCCACCCTCCCATTTGTCATACCACTGCCACCCCTCCTCCTCCACCCTCACTTTCCCTTGTTCCCTGTCCCATGCCCTTTTGAAACTGTTCACAGATTTACATGATACCACCCCTTCTGGTAGGAGTTCCATTTTGCTACCACCCTCTTTGTGAAATAGTGTCTCCTCATTTCATTCCTAAATCTTCCCTCCTCTATTCTTAGTGCATGCCCCCTGGTAGCCCTCCCCCTCCTTAACTTAAAGACCCCATCTGCCCAATCCTTATTGATTGCCCTCAGATACTTGAATGTCTCTATCATGTCCCCCCTGTCCCTTCTATACTCTGGAGTGTACATATTCAGGTCTCTCAGCCTGCTGTCATAGTCTGTCCCTTCCATTCCACATATCATCTTTGTTGCCCTCCTCTGCACCCCCTCCAGTAGCCTGATATCACGCTTTAGGTATGGCCTCCAGACATATATATATATATATATATATATATATATATATATATATACACATACAACAAGTACAGGTAGTGACCCCCACCTGGCACCAGTCCACAACCCCCGTCCCCATACCTTCTTTGCACTGCCTCTTGCGGGACAGCCAGCAGCACATCCCTCCACTCATTTCCAGTCACCAGCCATCCAAAGGATGCTGGGCATCGCTATATATATTGGCGTGCTCTCAGTTCTAGCTGGATGGCTCGCCAGCCATGGAAGTGTATGCTGGGACATGCCACTGGCCATCCCATTGGTGGCAGTACTCTAAAGGTATAAAGGATGGGGGGTTGCGATTCAATGCCAGGGTGGTAACTCTTCGCTAACCACCAATGGTCATGGACATGGTTTCGAGGTCAGGTCTTGATGCGGGACCTGTGGGGCACTACTGTGCTGGAGGCTGGGCCCCTGTGTATGGGACAGTGTGGGGAATGTATCTGTGTGGGGGTGCAGCTATTCAGACGGGCAAGGGCACTGCTGTCCGGGGGGGGGTGACTCTTGGCTTATACGACGGGCAGTGGCACTACCCTGTGTGTGTGTTTGGGGGTGGGTTTTGCCCTTACAGGGATGGATGGGTGTTCACTGGCTTTTGGCAAGGCGTGTAGAGCAGTTGTGGCAGGCCCCGCTGTAACCTGCAGCCTTCACCATCCCACTGTGCACTGCACTACGTGGCTTAGTGCATGCTGCGTAGTGCAGGCACACCCCCTGCCTGCCCCAGTAGCTGTCAGCGTGCCCAGGGGATCTTGCACATATTTGCCTTCCATGCCGGTAGTGAATGCCACCGGGGGTCTACAGGACCCCCACTGTGCAGCATTCACGCGTAACTCTGCCTACGTGCCTGGTTTCTGTGGCATGTACACATAGTGCATAGGGCCCAATATCTGTGCAAACCTTTCAATATACAGGCTCAGTGCTTAAGCACTGCTTTTAATTTTATGCTTCAAAATCCTCAAAAATCCCATCTGGGGACTTCAGTAGGGGGTTAATGCAAGCCCTGTATAGTATTTGGGATCTGTTCACTTGAACAGCATATGTGTATTTGCAGTCCAATGCACTTATAACCATTAAACTTTTTTATTTGATTTCTCTCTGTACATATCCTGTGACTTTTTATGCAGTGATCGGCATGAATTTTTTTCAAAACTATATAATTGGTCTGTCCTAAATGTTTTGAGCCTGACTCAA
This sequence comes from Neoceratodus forsteri, assembly GCA_016271365.2. NCBI lineage: Eukaryota > Metazoa > Chordata > Ceratodontiformes > Ceratodontidae > Neoceratodus > Neoceratodus forsteri. The sequence continues at coordinate 128,253,124 of CM028135.1, read as the reverse complement.
TTGCTTTTCCTCGATAACTGCTTATTGTACTTGTAATGTTTTTTGTGACTATGTATTTGACGTGAACCTTGTATATAAGCACTTGTGCTCAGAGGTAATCTCAAGTTTTCAACAAATAAATAAAGCACAGTAGATTTTTTTATCATAAAATGGCTCAGAAAACCCTACTTCCTGACAGGACAGTTGGGGTGTAATCACTAAAAGGTAGTTTTATATTACCTTGAGAGTAGCATTGTGGCCTGCTCTGCTCCACCATCGCTCCTCCAGGTATGCTCCCACCATGTGTTTACACAGTGACCCATCTGCATCAATGCTGATCCAGGCAGCATTACACCCACCACTTGGTGTTTTGGTCAGCATTTCTGCTGGGGGTCAGTCCAGAGGTCACTAGCATGCAAGTTGCAATTTTACTGTTCGAGCTCAATTCAGGTCTGAGCAGCCAGGCCATATTATTTTGAGAGCATGTATTTACTGAAAAAGACTGCATTCGCAGGTTCCTTCCCACCCTTTTTATTACCTGTCCCCATGCATGTACTGAGACACAACATCAGCCACCCTCTGATTCATGGCGACCATGCTTGTTGCTAGCAAGCAGCTGAACAGGTTTGCTAAGGGTGCTGCCAAAGTCTGCCCCACCTCCCCATACACCCAGGGATGTAACCCATGCTGTCCTGGTGACTCAGCCCCCTGAAGAAGACCAGCAGTGGTTGAAGTGCTTGGACAAACAGGTGAGGGGTAGCTGTGGTCATAGATCTGGTTGTAGCAACTTGCCTTATATTTACTTGTAAAGGTACTTGAACTGGCTGTTTTGCACATTATAGCACAGCACAGCATGTGGAGCTTGGTGTACTTGGATAAATATTTCATGAAGTACAGCTTTGGTGCATTTTGGAGCCCATTGAGTATGCAGCAGTTTTTATTTGCTGTTTCCAGTGTTTGGGGAGAAAGTCCTCCTCGCTGCTGCACCACTCCCTTTATCAATGAGTGCAGCTCCAGTGTGGATTGCTATTGTGTCCTGGTGACTTCCACCTTCAACCCCTCACACTAGTGATGCTCAGATAGTGCTTTAGTGGTTCTGTCTAGCCTCCATTAGATAACGCTGGTATCTGACCAAGGATCTGGCAAATATCTGACCAAACCTGGATCCAAGATCCAAGGTCAGATATTTATGTATCTGAGGTCAGATTCTGACATCCATGTGTAACCCCCCTGCAAATGGGGGTTCCCAAAAGACTTCCAGGAGCTTGCTTGAATGCTCCAAGCCTGAATGGTGTTTGGCATTTAAGCCATTTATCAGTGAGTGTTTTTAGAACCTCTGGTACTGTCTCTTTAAGAGCTGTCTGCTTTCAGACATAATTAGTTTGTATGGGGGACTGTGTGTTTCTTTGATTGAGTACCACTCAAGCTGCTGCCAATTCACTTCATTTTTGCAGTCACTAGGAGTGCAAAGGGAACCTATCTGAAAGATGTAACTGTTTGCCAGAAATTATTTAGAGTAATAATGAAATTACAGTTTGTCTAACCTGCTTTCTTTGCAGTCAGAACTGTGTCTGCTAGTTCCCCATTCTAGTTTTGAACTGCTGAACTGGACCAATCAGTGTGGGGTAAGCTAGCTCTAAAATGGTGCCTTGGACGAATCAGAACTTGGACTCATAATCTGAGCCAGCCACAAGAGGATTGTATGGGCAGTGACTCTGGGAGATGTAGTTTAGACTTCAGTGCCTTTTTGGACCAACAGCAGCAGTCTATTGTGAGTGACAGCCAATCCAGTCAAGAACTGGGAGGAACTCAAAGGAAGTGCCGGTTTGTCGGTTGAAAGTTCAGTTGAGCTTTGGCAGTGAAGAAGGAAGGAGCCCTGTGCTTTTCAGTGTGCAGTTTTAGTCAAAAGCGTGTGTAAGGCCCAGAGTTCGGTCTGCAGCTTGTGTAACAGTTTGTTAGGACTGAATCCCGTCCTGTGAAAAGAATCAAAGGATCTCTGAAGAGTAGAAACCAGGCTCACCCTGTAGAAGACTGGAGGAATTGCTGAAATTTGCCCTCGGTCTGTCAGGAACTGAATCTGCTGTGTGTTCTCCTGGGTATTGTGCAGTAATGCGATCGGGATACAGATGCAGCCTGCCTGGTATAGTGCTTTCTTTTATATGGATGTGTGAAGAGGTTTGTGTACCTCAAGTGAGCCCTGCTGACATTGAAGGACCCTATCTTATTTGGAGGTCGTGAGTACTAATTCAGGGTCGCTCCCTGTTGAATTGCCACATTAAATCCAAATGGAATTACTGTACTGCTGACTGTTTAATTCTCCTTTTCTCTGTGTGAAAGGGCCTACCAGCTGCCACGGTTTGGACTAGCCACTAGGCTTGGGTACCCAGGACAGTAACTGATAGGGATAGGCCTGTGCACAGAGCATAGGTAGATTATTAGAGTATAAGCTAATTAACCTGATTTCCCCTGTCCTTGTTATATCCCCTAAATAAATCAGAGCTGCTTGTTTCAGCAAAGTTATACTGCCTGAGGTATTTGTCTATGTTAAAGTACTGTACTGTGATTGTTGCACTGTATCTCATTTCACAGGAGGTCCCAGTGCCGGAACCAGACCTGGGGGTAAGTGTATACTGTGAAGGTAATTCTGATATATTGTGTGGGCCACTAGTGGGAAGAAAGGGGGGTTGCAGTGTCCCAGAGGGCTGTGACCAAGTTAGTTTAACTATTGCAAACCCTGACCTCTGGGTGGAGGCACCCGCCATTGGATCCAGGCCCCTCAACCTGTTAGTGGCAAATCAGGCAGGGGTAGTAGCCCCTGGGATAGCGCCATCTAGGGGTTACACATGGTTGGATCCAGGTTCACTGGATCCACTGGTCAGATAGTCAGATCCACCAGTCAAATCCACAGAAGCGATCCTACCAAAACATATTCATTCTAGGATGTGAGCACTATTTGCTGACATCTGAAGTACAAGTTCTGAGGTACTATCCAGGACTATTCTACTTATTAGAATTGCATTTGATCACCACTACCTCACACCCTCAAGCACTCTGTCCTGAGTGTTACTCCCCTTCACCATCTCAGTCTTCTTCTAAGCTTTAATGCCACATTCCCCCAGTGGCCGTTATCTTCAGACAGGAGTAGTGGAAAAGCTAAGCAGGGGGAGGGCTTTTAAGGTCTGTAAGCAACAGGAAAAAGAAGAAGTTATGGAGTATGACAAAGAATGCAGGAGCAGGATCACAAACTGCGAAGGCGGATCTGGAGATAGCTAGAAGGGGGCTTTTCTTAGTGCCAGGGGTCTGGATACTAAACTCAGTGAGCTCCAGGCACTGTGTTAGAGACACAGAGGTGCAGCTAGTAGCCATTACAGAAACTTGGTCATGGAAGATAATGACTGCAACTTGTCAGTCCCAGGTTACACAATATTTAGACAGGAGAGGGGGGAAAGGCAAAGAGAGGGGGTGTAGCCCTGTATGTCAGGGAGGCAACAGAGATTGTGGAGGATGGACACATCAGGGGAAGCAAAGGGGAAACCGAGTCACTGAGGGTTCACCTCACGGCACCCTCATGCAAGAAAATACAGGTAAGGTGATCTATAGACCACCAGGACAAGGGGAAAGAGAGAGACAGGGAGCTCAAGGAAGAGCTGGCAAGGGGAGTGAAGGAGGGGGAAGCGGTGAAGGTGGGTGATCTGAAGCTGCCAGATACTGACTGGGATAGTCCAGCAGTCATATGCACCAGAAGTCAAGCCCTGCTAGATACACTGCAGACCTGCCTGCTGGTGCAGATGGGTAAGCAACCCACTAGACAGGCGGCTAGTCTCGATTTGGGGCTCAACTCAGAGATGGTGGATGGCATAGGGTGGAGAGTGGGGGAGCCACTGGGGTGCAGAGACCATACATAACTCCATTTGGTCCTTATCAAATGAAAAGATTCAGGAGCCCAATAAATTCACTTACCGTAACTCCCAAAGATCATTTTAAAAGGTCTTTTTTATTGTTCCCCTATGTTTCACTCTGAAAGAGCTTGCTCACAGGGTAATCTTTCTGTTATAAAGTAGTAAAGACATATTAATACTTTTCATACCATCATATTCATTATAATGTCTTGTTTTTTTGTAAGCATTAAGAAATGTACCATTGTTCAATGGCGTTACTTACTTAAAATATCTTCTAAATATTTATTGTACTTTTTCTTGTCCTTATTTTGCTTGCTTATATCCAAAACAAACCTATGGGTAACATAAAGCTCAACATTGTTTCCTTGTTCCCATCGGATATTTACATGCTTAAAATAACATATAATCTTATTCTTTTATAAACTATAGAATACATTGTTTCCGTTTCCTTCTGCTATAAAGTAGCCTGAACTCATATACAGTACCTGCTGAGCCCTTCATTCAGAGGCTTGTTTCAGGCATGTAGCCAGAAATTTCATTTTGTACACAATCTCCAACAATTACACCCCTATAAAAAATGTACACATCCTCTCCAAATGGTACCCCTTTCAAACAAGTCAAATTATTGTCAGATGATTCCTCTAATCTCTAAAGAGGTTATACATGCATCTGTCTCTAAACAACAGAAGTTTAAACAGAGACACTCCTCAGTGGCCTACACTAACTCAAATACTACAGATTAGAATGAAAATGTTAACAGAAAGGCATATGGTTTGTGACAGGCACTCAACAAAACTGTGCACAAATGTGTACAGTGAGTATGCCTGCCTACACCCTTGGCTTGTTTCATCTTTTATTGTATCCCTCTTATCTTACTTGCAAATACTGATGCCATTCAAACAGGCTTTCAGGCCTACTGAATTGTTTGTGGGTCTCTGTAAAGAAACGACCCGTAAGTATCAACTGTTTACTACTTTGACCAAATCCACTTAATTTTTCATTCAAACTCTCCTTCCAAACATTTGAAAACCGTTTTACCTTGTGTCTTAGTTCATCTGCTCATATGGCATCACGGCTGCACTACTAATGGCACTTGCTTTATGACAGGGCCAACCTTTCGCCCATTTGTGAGAATCCTGGAGTTGTGGACGATCACAACTCTTATGGGTAGCGGTGGTTGCTACAACCCACAATTCCAGTTCACAGAATGGAATCAGGTTTTCACAAGCAGGCCCACCAAGTATCTTGGTAACAAACTGCATACATTTTCACAACGACATGTCATTCAGCGCAATGCATCAGGCTGGTTATTGTATCTATTCTCTGTATCTTTTTTCTCTGCATGGCGGCCCAGCAGGGAATCTGAGTTCTCACAATATAACATTGAATCTTCTCATGAATGTGAACAGGATTCCATCATATGAATAAACAAAAGATGCATCAATTAAACACGATACTTCAGTTATCTTGAAATACATATCACAGGGGGAACTATTGGTTCTGGCTGGCCCTCAGGACCAGAATACTCCTATCAAAACTGAAGTCCTTGATTGTAGAAGCAGACTTTAACTAGATGAGGAGCTGGTCTGAGAAACTGACCAGGGTGGCTAACACTGGAGGTGTAGAGGAAAGATGGGGAGTAATCAAAGGGACTACTAATGAGCAACAAAATCATGCACAAAATTGTTACAAAACAAAACATGCATGCACCAACATGGTTCTCAGAAGGGTCAGGAAGCAATGAAGGCCAAGAAAAGGCTTTACCAAATGCAAGGAAAAGTAGGGGTAGTAGAAATGGGCAGAGTATGAAATAAGAACTAGGGATAGAAACATGGAAACAGAGAAATTGTCGGCAGATAAGGACTGCCAGGCCTATGTAGTCTGCCCACAAGCCTATCCTTGTTTGTGACCTTTGACCCTACGGTCAGCAGCTATCTCCTTCCTTCCCAACCCAAGGGTCCCTTTATGCCTGTCCTATGTATGTTTGAAGCCCCCACTGTGTTTGCACCCACCACCTCCCATGGCAGATCGCTCAATGAATCCACCACCTCTCTGTGAAGAAAAACCTCCTCACATTCCCCCTTATCCTGCCCCCCTCAATTCTCATATTGTGCCTCTTCATTCTCGTACTTCTCTGATATTGAAAGATGCTACCCCCTGCACCTTGTTTATGCCTTTAAGGTACTTGAAGGTCTCTATTATGTCTCCCCATTCCCTCCTCTTCTCCAGTGAGTACATATTGAGGTCCTTCAATCTCTCCTCATATGTTTTCTGGTGCAAGCTGTGTACCATCTTTGTGCCTCTTCTCTGGACTGCCTCCACCCTGTCAATGTCCTTATGAAGATGTGGCCTCCAGAACTGTACACCATGTTCTAGGTGTGGCCTCACTAGTGTTTTATACAGTGGAATCACTATCTCCCTCCTTCTGCTAGTGATACCTCTGCCTCTGCACCCCAGCATGCCACTGGCCTTTGCTGCAGCCTTTGTACTCTGCTTTGACACTGTTAGGTCATCTGAGATAATAATCCCGAGATCCCTTTCCTCTCTGGTGACTGTCAGTAACCCCCCCCCCTTCCTGTAGCTCTCCCCTGGGTTCCTTCATCCCAGGTGCATTATTTTGCATTTCTTAGAATTGAATCTCAGTTGCCTCACCTTGGACCAGTTTTCCAGTTCCCTTAGGTTTCTCCTCATTTTCTCCACACCTTCTGGAGTATCTACCCTGTTGTAGATCTTGGTATCATCTTCAAATAGGCAGACCTTTCCCTCTAGCCCTTCCATTATGTCACTAATGTAGACGTGAAACAAGTACTGGCCCAAGGACTGATCCCTGAGATACCTTGCTTGCTGTCTCCCCTTCCCTCAGATTGTATCCTGTTTACCACCACCCTCTGCTTCCTGTCAGTTAACCAGTTTCTGACCCAATTTACCACCTTGTGGCCCATGCCCAGACTACCAGCTTGTTGACCAGCCTTTTATGTGATATGGTGTCGAAGACCTTGCTGAAATCAAGGTAGGCCACATCCACTGCTCCCCCCAATCCACCCCCTTTGTAACCCAGTCAGAAAAATCTATCAGATTTGTTTGACATGACCTTACTGCTGTGAATCCATGCTGCTTTGCATCTTGGGCACCATTGGATGCTAAGAGGATCATCAGGGAGACAAAAGCAGACGCGCAGCTGTATATTGCAGATGGGGTCATGGGTGGGGGAAAACTATTCTTCAGATATATTAAGGAAAGAAGGAAGCGGGGATGGGGTATTGTTAGGCTACAAGAAGGGGGGGTTATAAAGGAAGATGAACAAAAAGCAGCCATCCTTAATGATTGCTTCTGCTCTGTCTTCACAAAGGACACTGGGCCAATGCCTGAACCTGGCATCAAGGCAGCAGTCAGAGCCGAAATGAGGCAACCAGTCTTTGCCAGAGAAAGGGTCCAGAAGGGGCTAGAAGCCCTAATGGTAGATAAGACCCCATGGCCAAATAGGGATGCACCCAAGGGTGCTCAAAGAATTTGCAGCGGAACTGGCTGAACCCCTAGTAGGGCTATTCAGTAGCTCAACTCAGACTGGGGAAGTTCCAAAAAGACTGGAGGGTAGTGGATAAAGTCCTGCTACACAAGAGGGAAAGGAACAGCTGAGGAATTACAGACCTGTCAGCCTTACCTCTGTGGTTGGTGAACTGATGAGGTCACTGGTCAAAGAGAACCCTGTAGACTACCTGGACAGTAACAGTCTACAGGATAGCAAACAGCATGTATTTTTGGATGGGTGGCCTTGTCAGACCAACCTGAAAGTTTTTTTTGACTGGGTAACACAGGCGTTAGATAAGGGACACGGTGTGCATTTACTCTGCTCATTTTCAGCAAGGCTTTTGACTCTGTGCCATACAGAAAATTGCTGAGGATGCTGGAGGATCCGGGCATGGCTAGGGACTTAGTTAGATCGGTGGGAAATTGGCTGAAGGAGAGACTCAGAGGGTGGTGGTAAACGGGGTAAAATTGGAAGCGAGAGAAGTCACAAGTGTGGTGCCAAATGAATCTGCCCTGGGTCCTGTCCTCTTTAACATATTAATTAATGACATGAAAGAGGGCATCTGGGGCAAGATGTATCTCTTCACAGATGACATGAAGCTCTGTGGTAGGGTAGATAGCAACAAAGGGATCAGGGTGATGTAGATGGATCTACAAAGGCTAGAGAGGTGGTCTAAGGTTTGGCAGTTGAAATTTGCCATGAAGTGCAAGGTTATGCACCTAGGGAATAAAAACCCCAGGATAGATTACTGGATGAGAGGGGTTAAACAGAGAACTACGGCAGAAGAAGGGACCTGGGAATCATCATTAGTAACTGCCTCAAACAATAAAGCCAGTGTAGCAAGGCCTGAGTAAGGCTTTTTGTAATAGGATGCTGGTTTGTATTGGAAAGGGTGTTGACAGCAGAAAGAAGGAGGTATTACTACCTCTATACAGGTCACTAGTGAGGCCACACCTGGAACACTGTGCTCAATTCTGGAGTCCTCACCTAAGAAAGGACAGGGACAAGCTGGAGACTGTGCAACAGGTGACCAAGATGATTAAGGATCAACGGAGCAGATCTTACGAGGATCATCTCAAGGCACTGAACATGTACTAGCTGGAGACCAGGCGAGAGAGGTAGAATACGATAGTGAATGGAATATACAGGCCGATGGCACATTTATAAGGTAGAAAAAGAAATGGGCAGACTGGATGGGCCTTGAGGTCCTTATCTGCCGTCAACTTCTATGTTTCTATGTTTCTATGTAACTATGTGGAACGATTTAGCAGAAGTAAAGGTTGAAGAACTTGAGGTCATGAATGGCAACTGGCAGGGGGGAAGGTTTAGGAAGGATGTGAAGAAGTTCTATTTTATAGAAAGGGTAGTGGAGCTATGGAGCAGTCTGCCAGTGGATGTTGTGGGCCTCAACACCATAAATGGTTCCAAGCATGGCTGGGACAGAATGAAGGGTTTGGTGGTTACTCAGGTTGGTAACAGTGGGGGGACAGGGGTGAACAGGGAGGGATAGAACCCTATGGACAATAGGTTTCATGTAAGAGGGAACTACAGACAGGCTCGATGGACCTTTTGGTCTTTTCTGCCATCGCTATCTATGTTTCTGTGTGAAGACTGAGCAGAAAGATTCATTTAACATGTTTGCTTTTTTACTGTTCTTCTTTCTCCTTCTATTTTCCCCTTCTTCAGCCTTTCAATTTGCCCTTTGATTACCTATTCTACCTGACGTACCAAAAAAGGCCTTGCCATGTTCTTTCATCCTTTCTGTTATTCTAAGCTCTGCCTCCACTTTAACTTGCTACTCACTGCTCATCTCTGGAGGCACAAGATTGGAACATCATGGGTTCTAGACTCACGCCAGTTACTTGGGGTAACACCTGTAACAGGCACTGTAGTTCAGTACGAAGGAGGGTGTTGCCTGTTGAAACTCAAGTTTATTCACAACATTTAAGACAGTGAGAAGTAGAAGATTAATACTTCTTCGCAGCAGCTAGAATATTCCATCAGATGACAATTCCATATAATAAAACTGGCTTACATTCTGTTTGATAAAAATGAAATACATATTGTGGTATAAAAAGAGGTATATAGGGATGAACAAGTGTCATGCTTATTCAATGGGGGAATTAACATTTCCCAACTTAGCCCCTGTCATATTAAACCAAGTAACAATAAAAAACAAGGATATTTAAGAAACCTCCACTAATTCAAAATAGATATGAACCAGAAATGAATTAAATTCAAGTTTCAGAGTACACCATCAAGAATACCAAAAAAAGGAAGGTTTCAGGGGAAGGAGAACAGCTGAAAGTGAATACTCAAAATAGGCCTTAAATGGGATTAAAGAACCACCCAGCTCTATTCTGAAGAAAAGGAATTCCCATCTGCTTGCCTTACCACCCACGTCATCCTGGTGCCCCAACATTCCACATGTCTTTCCTCCTGGAGATGCAGATATGCTGTCAAGGTTTCCATATCATGTATATGATTCAGCCTGCTACACCATTCATAAAAAGCGGTGGGGGGGGCCTTCTGCAGCCAATGTGAGATTATACACGTCAATACAACGGCCAGCAATATCAATGCCAGTTTGCGTTGGGGGGAAGGGGCAAAGCCCCACGACAGTGGGGGTTCTCAATACAGAATCCATAAAATTATCTGGAATTTCTAATTGCAATATTTGCTGAGCTGCCTCCCTCACCTCAATCCAGAAGTCCCTCAACCCCAGAATATGTACCATGAGACCCCATACCTCCACAGGCTCACTAGCAGTCTATGGTATTGGTCATTTGGAAATGCTGTGTCACTGTGGGAGTGCAAAAAAAAAAGAACTAGAACCCTCCAAAAAAACTCCCTCCAGGTGGTGAAGGAGGACACCCACCAACCACTTCTCAGTCTCAACAACCAATCCTACAAAGATATGGTGCAGGAAGCCTCCTCCTCCCAAGCCCTTTTGATCTTGATAAGGGGATCAGGATCCAAATCTCCAAGCCTTCTATAAAGGTCTGAGACACACCTCAGTTTAGTGTTCAATGTAACTACTCCATATATCAAATCCTCCCATGATGCATTTGGTCTATTTAACAGGGCTTCAAGATTGACACTTTTAATAAAGTGCCAGACTTGAAGATATCTATGAAAGTTCTGATTTTGTAAATTGTATTTAGTCTTCAGGATCTCAAATGACAAACATGACCCCCACGTCAAGAACTGGGCAAAACAGGTTAACTCTTTACCCTCCTAGTAGGCATAACCTTGATCTAGATGGGGTGGGAGAAAGTCAGGGTGATAGTGAATAAGGGAGAGTGGGCCTAATATGGAATTAGAGGCTAATCTGCGCTTAACCTGACATAGGTTTTAAGAGTATGTTTGGCCCAGGGATTGTTAGTTTGACTAAGGTGCTCTTTAGGTGAATCTGACAAGGCCAAAGTAAACAAGGGCCTCGAGGTGCTGTCCTTTGATTCAACACTAAACCAGGGTCAGTTATGCGTATCTCTGATCATTGTCCAGGTGGTAGTTAAAGACCCCCACGCACTTATTGAAAAAGAATAATGGAGTTTGCCTGGTGTCATGGCCAACATTCTCCTGTCAATAAAACAGGCCCAAGTACCTGAACCCCAAGACAGACCTGGAAATGAGTTTTCACAGTTCAGTGTGCCTTTTTTGGTCAAGAATTACAAATAAATAAATAACACAGAAAAATATTATTTATTTAGTTTTTGTTAACCAGGTAGGTACACTAGGCAGAAACTGTCTGTTTTCAGGTATGACCCGGGAGAGTTACAACAAAAGATGATGCAACACCAGACAGTTCACAGTATACAGCAATATACAATGTACAACCTATTATCTGATAAAGGTAAACAATACACAGCATACAACTAGTAACGACGGTAAGCAAATGTGGTGTACAATGTGTATCACCCCCAACAAGCAAAATGCTAGACACGATAGGGAAAGAGACACATAGCAAAACAGTATAATCAGTGTTATAAACCATGGCAAGCAGTTAAATACTACTGCCTTAGTAACAGCAGTCTCAAGAATTGGTTGGGGCACCAGTAACCAGTTCACCTCTTGGGGGGGACATACATTTGGATATATCTAATAGGTGCTTACGAAGGGATTTTTTGACACTCCCTGAAGTGGCACAATCCTGAACCTCAGCTGGGACATTGTTCCATAATTTTGGAGCAAAGTACTGAAATGCTGCAGATCCAAGGTTAGTTCTTAACTTGGGTACCTCAAGCAGGCCACAGTCAGATGATCTTAGTAAATACGGACTGTAATGTGGCCGTAGTCACATTGTGAGCTGTTGTGGTTGTTGTTTACTTAATACATTGTAGACAGTGCTTCCTAGCGCATGGTCTATCAGCACTTCCGGTGGTGGCCAATTTAACTTCTCATACAGAATACAGTGATGGACAGATCTGCTGTTGGGGAGCACAAAATGACAAATTCTATTGTAAGTGACATCCTACCACCTCAGCACAAGCTTAGATGCTGAGGGTGCATATGCTACAACATTGTACATGAGCTTGGTGAGCAGTATGCCACGTGCAATCGACAGACAGGCATGATGGGTAAGGATGTGCCTAATCCTGTATGACAGGCCCAGTCTAGAGTTAACTGTTTTACGTGTTTTTGATATATGCAGGTTAAAGTCAAGTGTGGGGTCCAAGGTAACCCCAAGATAGTTGAAAGACTGCAATGCCTCTAGCAAGTCCCAGCTAGGCAAGCACCCGTGAAGCGCTTGACATTTCTTATTTTGGGAGGAGCCAAATGGCATGGCTTATGCTTTTGCCATATTGGTCCTTGTAACAAAAGACCCAGAAAAAAAGATGATTTGATACCTTTTATTGGACCAACAAGATGTTACAAAAGAAAACAGGGTTTAAGCTACTGCACACAGTATCAATAAATAAATAGAATAAATAAATAAGCAATAACAAACAAATGGCTGTGCATCGAGCAAATTAACACATGCGAGGCCTTCAACCATCTGGGAAGTGGATGGATTTAGCTCGATACACACCTGGCATGTGTTATTGTGCTTATAAAATGGGTAAGTTTAATTTATATCTGTAAGAATAAAATAAAACAGGTTTAAATAAAGAAATATTCAAAAGTTTCTAGACTTTTTCCGCAAATAGTTCTTCCACCTGCTGGAACTAGATTGTATTTGTATTTTGCCTTTGAATTTCATGTCCTACTGAGGATACTGTACTTGTAATTTACTGTGTGATTTATAGTTTTCTGTCTGCTTGGTATTACAGTGTTTCTCTAAATGCTGTTTTGAAACTGTCTTTTAAAAACTGGTTCTGGTTGTAAACGCTTTTTAAATAAGTGCTATTTCCATCACACTATTAGTGCTGTGAGTGAGAAAGTGCTGACGGCTACAAATGGGACTTTGTGCTGTGACTGACAGACAGCCCAATGGCTATGAGCAGGACTTTGTTACTGAGAGCTACAGTGACAGTCAGTAGAGAGGAAAGACAGAGATTTATCTAAGGTCTGTTCATTTCTTTTTTGATTGTTGTGCGGCTGTCAGAGGAGAGTAATAGATTTGCAGTACAGGTGAGAACGTAGCATTTGCGCTGTACTGAGTACGCAATCGATTGGTAGTAAGTTAGTGGAAACACTAGAAGTAAAAGCAAATACAAACAAAAACCCCACTGCCGCTACTGTTAATATGTTTACAGAGCAGAGGGAGGACAAGTACAAATGCAGGCAGCAGGATGTGTTGGATTCATGTGTTCTGCTGTGAACGGGGGTTTTACTGAGATAAAAATGGCTGCCAAAAATGTTTTGAAAGTGCTGTTCTGGCGTATTGCATTGCGAAGAGGCTGACTACCAGGATGACTGCATGTTGAGCGATATCAATGCATGGTCATGTGATGTGTTTCAACTAGTCATATTTCTAGATCCGTTCTACCCTTTAATAAATAAATAAATAACATTTCTGGTCTCTTTCAGTCTACTGAGGCAGAGCACCTTATTTGCTTCTGACTGATCAGCTTTATGCCTCCCCATTTCTGTTTCTCCCTGCTGGGCTGCTCCTCCACTGCCCCTGGCCCCATCACCCAGTGTCCCAGGGACATACCTCCATCCTGGTCTTCCCTACAGCTTGCACCCTGTGGCAGGGGTTGGCTGCTGCCTGCCATTGGAATGAATCTAGTTTCCCTGTAGCCTGGGTGTAGAGCCTGTGAAGTGAAGGGTCGGTATCATCCTGCCCTGCCACTGGCCATTTTCCACTTTCCTTCCATTGAAGGGGGACAATGTGCAATGCCACCCAGACATGCCCACTCGCACTCCTGTGCATAGTACATCGACGGCCACAGCTCCTCTGTTCTCCATGTTGCAGTTCCAGCTGCCTGTTCCTCCAGCTGCTGCTAATGGTCAAGCGAATGCTGGGGCCACTGGCTGTCAGCGTCGTCCCCCTCCTCAGAGCAGAAGCGCTGTCCGCCAGGTGCTCAGTCCTCCTCCCCCTGGCTGACCCCCAAGGTCCCGAGATTGCTCCCAACCCCGGGTCACCAGGGTGGTTGCAGGTAAGGCTTGGTGCCTTAGCCCTCTGTGCCACTGGCCAGCTCAACTTTATGCCTTCTAAAGGCCAAGTTTTTGGACCAGACTGCTGCTTTCCCCACATCCCTGGAATGCCGAATAGTTTTATTGTGCCTCTTTCCCTTCCCAACCTGTTTTAGCATGCCTTAGATATCTCTTGGATCTCCTGTTTGTGTTCCATTCCCCCCTCCCTTTAATTGGTCTGGCCCCTTGAGTCTCTCACTAAGCTTTTACTCCATCCTCTTAAAGGAGAACTGTGCTGAACCTGAAAGTCATTTTCCCAGTAGAAGCTGTTTTTTTAAAATACTGGTTCAGATTCTGTTATTTTTCCTTATATACAGACCTATTAGTAATCTCTGTGGATCTTTCTGATTTACACTCTGGTATTAAGTACCATTTTAGAATTGTGTGATGTAGTTTATGTCCCCTCTCAACCACAGAGTTCTATAGCAGAACATGAATGTATTGTATCAGCTCCTCCAGCTGATAACCTCACTGAGGCTAACACTGGCCATTACCTCTGGTACACATCAGCATGGTCACACTCCGCACTTGATCTTCTCATTGGGTCATGACATAAGTGCGGTCAGGGTTGATCTGGTCTCGTGGTCAGATCATTACACAGTATTGTTCCTCTGCAGGACCCCCCTGTTTAATTACTCCCCCTGTGGAGATGATCCAATACCATCAGAAATGTAATCTGGAACCTCACAAACTCCTGGAGGTAGTGGTCATCTCAGGCACGATGCCTGCTTGTGCGCAAGGATTTGAGAACATTGTGAGGTGCTATAATTGTGCTCTTCTGTCCACCTTAGCACCCTATCATATTCATCCCCTGACATCCTATCGCAGCTCTCCATAGTACTGTGATGAGCTGTGTCAGCTGAAGACTAAGGAATGGAAGTTGGAGCGTTGCTGGGGTAGATCCTGATCTGTGGTGACACTGTGGTGCGTATCAATGGGCAATCACCCTGTAAAAGGCAACGTTCCTGTCATGGATGACTGTGGCATGTGCATTGTGGCTCAACTCTTCCCTCTCTCACGGACATGTTAATTAATCCATCCCACCTGCGGGCCACTCAAATCTTTTCTGCTGAAAAATGCAATGAGTTTGGCAGTTTCTTCACTGACGAGGTTTCCTCCATCAAATCGGGTATCTGCACTAGCGGCCTGTTATGAGCTGGTGATAGTCAGTCTTTGGGTGGTATTGTTGATCTGCCTGCCTTTGGTGAGTTTCGGGTCAGTTGTTGAGGAAGAGGTGCCTTGAATGATTGCAGTTTTGCATCCCACGTGCTGTTTGATGGATCCCAGACCTACCTGGCTGTTTTTAATCTACTGGGAGACTTTAGGTCCAGTTATTTCCCAGATTGTTGGATGTTCCTTGAGGGAGGGTGTCTTCCCATTTACCCTGAAAAGGGCAGTGGTGAGGCCCCTTCTGAAAAAATCTTCCTTGGACCCTTACAGGATGGGAAATTACAAACCTGTCTCCCCTTTCTGGAAACATAGAAACTGCCATAAGATAAGGACACACTAGGCCCATCCAGTCTGCCCGTAAGCCCTATTTGTTTGCTGCCTCTGACCCTATCTGGTCAATGGCTGTTGATGACTCCTTCCCACCTCCACAGTTCCCTTATGCCTGTCCCAGGCATGTTTAAATCCCTCCACTGTGCTCGCTCCCATTACCTCCTGTGGCAGACTATTTTCATTGGTCTACCACCCTTTCCGTGAAGAAAAACTTCCTCACATTTCCCCTTAATCTGCCACCCTTCGATTTCATGTCATGCCCCCTTGTTCTTTTACTTTTCCTATATTGGAAGATGCCGCCCGTTCTGCACCTTGTTTATGCCCTTAAGGTACTTGAATGTTTCTATCATGTCATCCCAATCTCTCCTCTCCTCCAGTGCATACATATTGAGGTCCTTCAAGCTCTCCTCTTAGGTTTTCTGATGCAGACTCTATACCATCTTTGTTGCCCTTCTCTGGATCGCCTCCACCCTGTCAATGTCCTTAGGAAGATGTGACATCCAGAATTGCACAGAGTACTCTAGGTGAGGCCTCACTATGTTTTATACAATGGCATCACCACCTCCCACCTTCTGCTAGTGATACCTCTGCCTGTGCACACCAGCATACCACTGCCCTCCCTGCAGCCTCCATACTCTGTTTTGACATCTTGAGATAATATGAAATGACAACCCCAGATCCCTGTTTTCCTTGGTGATCGTCAGCAGCCCTCCCCCATCCTGTATCTCTTCCCCAGGGTTCCCTCATCCTAGGTGCATTATTTTGTACTTCTTTGAATTGAACCTTAGTTGCCACTGACCATTTTTCAAGCTTCCCCAGATCGCTCCTCATTCTCTCCACACCATCTGGAGTATCCACCCTGTTGCAGGTTTTGGTGTCATCTGCAAACAGGCAGACCTTTCCCCCCAGCCCTACTGCAGTGTCACTAATGAAGACATTAAACAAGACTGGCCGAAGGACCGATCCCTGAGTTACCACGCTGGTCACCCCCCTACCGGATTAGATCCCATTTACCACCACCCTCTGTATCCTGTCCGTTAATCAGTTCCTTACCCAGTCTACCACCTTGTGTCACATGCCCAGACTCCCCATCTTGTTTACCAGCCATTTATGTGGGATGGTATCGAAGGCCTTACTGAAATCAAGTTAGGCAAAACTCCCCCCACCCTGATTTACCTCCTTCATCACCCAGTCAAAAAAATCTGTCAGATTTGTCTGACACAACCTTCCTGCTGTGACTCGATGATGCCTTGGATCCTGGGCACTGTTGGATTCCAAGTGTGCCACTATTCTTTCTTTGAGCAGTGCTTCCATGATCTTACATAGATACATAGATACATAGATACATAGACAGTGTCAGCAGATAAGGGTCTATGGCCCACCCAGTTTGCCCATTTGAGCTTGTAAGTTCAGTTTATGTTTTCCTAGAAGTCTGTTGCCCCTTACCCCTGACCTCCAGAATTCCTTTATGTCTATCCCATGCATTCTTAAATCCCATGATTGTTTCAGCCCCCACCACTTCCTCTGGCAGGGTGTTCCACTTGTCCATCACCCGTTCTGTGAAGAAATTCTTCGCACGTTTCCTCTGAATCGTCTCTCCTCCAATTTCATCCCATGCCCTCTAGTCCTGGAACATCTTTTTGCTTAAAATAGTGTGTATTCCTGCACCCTGTTCCTCCCTGTAAGATACTTGTATGTCTCTATCATATCCTCTCCCTCCTCTCCTCCAGGAGTACATGTTCAGTTCCTTCAACCTGTCCTCATAGGACTTGTGATGCAATCCATGCACCATCTTTGTTGCCCTCCTCTGAACCTTCTCTACCCTGTCTATGTCCTTACGTGAGGTAAGGTCTCCAGAACTGTACACTGTACTCCAGGTGGGGCCTCACTAGTCTTGTATAGTGGAATTATGACCTCCCTTTTCCTGCTGGTGATGCCCTGCTCATGCATCCCAGCATCCTATTTGCTTTACCTGCTGCCTTGTCACACTGTTTCCCTACCTTGAGGTCATCAGAGATGATAACCCCAAGATCCCTTTCCTGCTTGGTGCATGCTATATCCTCACCCCCAACTGATATCCCGGGTCCCATCCGGGGTCGTGCCTGAAAATAGTCACTTGTTGGCTAGCGCACTTACCCGGTCAACAAAAACTAAATAAAATAAATAAAAAATAAATATATTGTGCCAGGGTTTTTGTGCCCCATATGCATTATCTTGCACTTCTTTGCATTGAATTTCAACTGCCAAACCCCTGACCATTCTTCAAGTTTCTGCAGGTCCCTTCTCATTCTGTCTACACCCTCTGGTGTCTACTCTGTTACAGAGCTTTGTGTCATCAGCAAACAGTGAAATTCTGCCTTCTAGGTCCTAGCAATGTCACTGATGAAGATGTTGAATAGTACCGGTCCCAGCACTGATCCTGTGGTACCCACTGGTCACTCTTCCCTCTGTGGAGTGACAGCCATTTACCACCACCCTCTGTGTCCTGCCACCCAGCCAGTTACCTACCCACCACACTACTGTCTTGCCCACCCATATTCCCCAGTTTGTGTAATAGTCCTCTATGTGGCACAGTGTCAAAGGCCTTGCTGAAGTCCAGATAGGCCATGTCCACTGCCCTCCCGTGATCCACCTCCCTAGTCACCCAGTCAAAAAATTCAACGAGGTTGGTCTTACATGACCTCCCTGGTGAAACCATGCTGCCTTGGGTCCTGTAGTCCATTGACAACCAGATGTTCCACCAATCTCTCCTTCAGTAGTGCTTCCATGATCTTCCCCACTACCGAGGTGAGGTTGACTGGTCTGTAGTTCCTCGCTTCCTCTTTGTTCCCACTTTTGTATAAGGGAACTACATCTGCTGTCCTCCAGTCTTTGGGTACCTCCCCTGTTTCCAGTGATCGGCTAAACAGAATAGCCAGAGGTTCAGCCACCACCTCTCTTAGTTCTTGAAGGATCCTGGGGTGCACCCATCTGGCCCCATTGCTTTATCAACTCATTACTTCCAGTTCCTTCAGGACCCTTTTCTCGTAAAGGACTTGTGTCCATTTCTGCACCATTTTCACCCTTGTACTCCCTTCAGACCCATTACCCTCCTCTTCCTCAGTAAAGACTGAGCAGAAATATTTGTTCAATATGTCAGCTTTACTGTTGTCATCCTCCACACGGCCCCATCCTCCCCTTCAGTCTCACTATCCCTCCCTTTGCCTTTCTTTTTTCATTATGTCCTGTAAAAGTTTTGTCCCTCTACCCACTGATTTTGCAATGTGCTCTCAGTCTGAGCTTTGGCTTCCCTTACTGACCTCCTGCCTCCCTTTGCTTCTCCTGGTACTTCTCCCTATCCCCTTCTGCCTGTGTCTTTTGTATTGCCTGAATGCAATCTTTTGGCTTTCACTTTTCTTTGCTACCTCTTTGGAAAACCATAATGGTCTCCTCTTCCTTTTCCTCTTGCTAACCTGCTTAATGTATAATTCTGTTGCTCTTGTAATCCTCATTTTAAATACTGCCCACTGTTCCTCAACCCCTGATTCCTGCCCCATTCCTTAATGCCTCTTTCAAGTATCTCCCCATTTTCCCAAAGTCCTGCCCCCTAAAATCCAGGATCGTGTTTTTGTGTGGTTTGGTTCTGCTCTTTCTGTGATTTCAAACCACAATGACTGGTGGTCACTGTTCCCTGTGGTGCTCCCCACTGTTACCCCCATCACACTGTCCCTGTTTGTGAGCACAAGGTCCAGTATTGCCTTCTGTTGAGTTGGTTCCATGACCAGTTGCTTGAGGAAGGCACCCTGAAGGGAGTCCAGGATAAATCTGCTCCTAGTTGATGCTGCTGGGATGCTCCAGTCCATGTCTGGAATATTAAAGTCTCCAACCAGTACTACCTCACTCTTGTCTGCCATCCTTTGGATGGCTAGCATCAGTTCCCTATCTGTTTCTTCCTCCTGGGCTGGTGGTCTATAGACCACACCTGTGAGGATGGCTGGCCCATTTCCTTTCCAGCTTAACCCACAGTATCTCTCCCCATTTTGTTCCTCCTGGATCTCTGTGGCCCTTATGTCATTTTTCACATACAGTGCCACTCCTCCCTTCCTGCATGCCCTGTCTCTTCTTGAATATGTTGTAGCCAGGTATGGCCATCTTCCAGTCATGGTTATTATTACACCAGGTTTCTGTGATGGCCACAATGTCCAGGTCTGACTGCACCATGACAGCCTCCAGATCTTCTATCTTGTTGCTAAGGTTCCTGGCATTTGCACACATGGCTTTCCATGATTTGACCTCCCTAGACTGTTTTGCTGTTCTACTCCAGCCCCTTCCTTGGTTGTCCTTTATCCCTAGTTCTCCTTGCTATCTGCCCTTCTGCTGAATGTTGCCCCTTTTCTGCCTATCCACCTCTTGGGCGCTAATCTCCATCTTTTGCACACTGCTTTGTAGAGATAGCCACTCCTCTGGTTCACTGGTTCCACTGCTAGCTGTGGGAGGTGAGCAAGTAGGTACCCTCCTTGCTGGCCTGCCACCCCCCTTTGCTAGTTTAAATGCTTGTCAATGTAGCATTTAAACTTATCATTGAGTGCTTGGATTCCCTCCAGGATGGATGCAGGCTGTCAGGCTTGAACAAACTTCCATCCCTCCAGGAGGGTCCCAGTCACCAATGAATCCAAACCCTCCTCACAGCACCAGTTCTTCAACCATGAGTTAAAGTTCCTTGCATGCACCCCTATGCTCCTGCCCTTACTCATAGGTAGTACTTCTGAAAGTGACAGAAGTAGCTACTTGTTTGAGACCCCTCCCCAATTTCCTAAACTCTTCCTGAACTTCCTTTGGCTCCCCATTTGCCAGATCATTAGTACCTAGGTGGATAATGACATCCAGCTCACCCTCCTGTCTTGCCTTCCCAGTGATCCCCAGGAACTTCCTTCCATCCCTCCATGCCGTGGCACCTGGTAGGCACCTCACCTCCCTGTCCTCCCCCTCCTGTGTTCCTAGCTGGATCCCTCTTATGATGGAGTCCCCCACCAGGATTCACTTCCTCCTCATCTGGGGTCCACTGCTTTCCTCGCTGAGGTCACCTCCTTGGCTAACCTCCACATCCTTTCCTTCCACTTCTGGGTACCTCTATTTGGTTGTCCCTGTTTGCCAGTGTGGCATATGAGTTCTTGAGTGGAATAAGATCTGGAAGTTCCTCTGCCTGACCGCCTCTAACCTGCCCTGAGCACACTGCCATCCAAGAGCTCCTCATTCTCGGCATCCTTTGAGGCAGTTGCATTGGACTGGGTGGTCTCTGGATAGGGGTGATGGTACTCCTGACCCAGTTTACTTCCACTCTGAGTCTGGCTACCTCATCCCGCAGTCCAGAGAGATGCATGCAGATAGGGCAGCACCTCAATGTCCAGAAGGTCTGCCTGAATATGGCTGCCCCACAGCCACTGCATTGCACCACTCCCCACATTATACTGCAATTATACTGCTATTCCACTACTTGTCTGCTACTGAAGCTCTCCTAGTTCCCTTTTTATTAATTTACAGTCCTAAAAATCCTGCCACTGATCCTCAGATACTTTTCTTTTAAAAAAAAAGAAAATAAACCAATAAATAAATGAGTCAAAACACTTGTCGTGCTGAGGGTGGGCTTCTTCCCCCATATGCCCCTCCTGCTCCACACCCCTTACTATACCCTGTGTTTAGCTCCTGTCAATCAGATTTAACAGGGCATATAATTAAGAGTTGGGGGAAGGGCAGGCGAAAATTTGCAGCAATTAAAGACAGCAAAGAAATACACCTCCACTACGTTTTAAATTTTCAACAGCCCAAAAACAATTCTAAAAGACAACGAAGAAAGTACAGTGTCACTAAAAGCCCACAATCTAAGTTCAAAAGAAAAATAGCAATTACCAGTTACTGTAAAGCACTGAATTGAATATGTTTCCTTCCCCGTCTTACCCACTACTGAAGTAAAGATGACTAGCCTATAGTTCCCTGGCTCCTCCCTGCTACCACTTTTGTGTATAGGGACCACTTGTGGTCTCCTCTAGTCTTCTGGAATCACTCCAGTGTTGAGCGACTTGAAGAAGATGACTGCTAGTGGCTCTGCCAGCTCTCTGCACAGCTTCCTTAATATTCTCAGGTGTATGCCAGCTGGCCCCATTGCTTTGTCCATCTTCAGTTTTGTGAGCTCCTGCAGGATTCTTTCCACTGCAAATTGACCTGTGTTTACCTCCCCCACTTCTTATCTTTTACCCAGCTGTGGTCCCTGCCCCTCCCCCTTTTCAGTGAATATGGAACAGAACTATTTGTTCAGTATTTCCACCTTTTCCAGGTCTTCCTCCTTACATTCCCCTACATCCCCTCTGAGCCTTACAATCCCCTCCCCCTAGCTTTCCTTCTCTCACTGACGTACCTATAGAATGTCTTATCCCCTTGTTTCACCAACTGCGCTAACCTTTCCTCAGTCTGTGCCTTTGAGCTCCTAATAGCCTTCCCCACTTCCTTATATTCTTTAGGTACACCTCCCTGTCCTCCTCCCTTTGAGTCTCCTTATATTTCCTGAAACTTTCCCTTTTTGCCCTTACCCTGCCTGCCACCTCCCTTGAGAACCATAGCAGTTTCCTTCTTCTCTTGCCTTTGTTTACCACCTTGATGCATTGTTTCATCACCTCCGCTATGGCTCCCTTCAGGTGTTCCCACTGCTCCTCAACTCCCCCTCCTCCCTCCCTCCTTGCTAGGGCCTCCCTGATACACCTCCCCATTTTAGCAAAATCTACCCTCCTGAAATCTAGGACCTTTGACCTTGTGTGACTAGACTGTGTCACTGTCCCCATGTTAAACCACACTATGTGGTGGTCGCTGGACCCCAGTTGTCCCTCTACACGGACTTCTGTGATTCTGTCCCCACTGGATAGTACTTGGTCCAGAACCACCCTGTCTCTTGTGGAGTCAAGCTCTAGCTGCCTGAGGCCTGTGCCCTGTAGGGAATCTAGGATGTCTCTGATTCTGCTTGAAGCAGCAGCTGGGGTGGTCCAGTCCATGTCTGGCAGCAGAATTTCTCCTTTTGTTGCCATGTCTTGTATTTCATCCACTAGCTCCCTGTCCATCTCCTCCCCCTGTGCCGAAGGCCTTTAGATCACCCCTGTGTGTATTGCTGTGCCATTGTCGGGTTCGAGGGTGACCCACAGTGCCTCAGTCTCCCCCTCTCTTGTCTGTATCTCCATAACCTTTATACCTTCTTTGACATACAGGGCTCCCCCCCTTTTTTTTTTACTTCCCCCATCCCTCCTGAACAGTGCATAACCTGGTACATTTATGTCCCATCCATGATTTACAGTGTACCAAGTCTCAGTTATTGCTGCCATGTCCAGTCTGCCTCTACCAGCAATGTCTCTAAGTCTGGGATTTTATTTCCCAGACTGCATTTGTCACCATGGCCTTCCATGTTTTGTTGCCTGCCCTCCCTTTATTTCTGTTTTTGCTCTCCTGCCTCTTCCCCCTTCCCAGTTAACTGTCATATATGCCCCGGTACCTTTGCTACACCCTTTCTGCCTGTTCCAGGTGTTTGTATCATCAATCCGCCACATGCACCTCAGTTCCAGTTTCTCTACATTGTAGGGGGTGGGCTGCTTGAGTTTCCCTGCTCCTGTTGCCCCCCCCCCCGGCTAGTTTAAATGCTCATCAGCAAAGCCTTTAAACTTTCCATTGAGGACTGCTTTCCCCTTTCTGGACAGATGCAGTCCATCCCCACTGTACCGGGTCACATCATTCCAGGTGGGTCCCAGTCCCCAATGAAGCCAAACCCTTTCTCACTGCACCAGCCCTTCAATGACATGTTGAAGGTTTTAATATGGAGATTCCTATCCTCCCCACTGCCATGGACCGCAGCACCTCCGAAAATGTCTTGGAGCTTGCTACCTTCCTCAGGCATCCTCCCAAAACTCTGAAGTCCTCCTGCAGCTGCTCCAAGCTAGCCTTGTTCTTGGATAGGCCATTTGTTCCCAGGTGGACAATGACCTCCAACCCCCATCCTTGCCACTGCCTCACTGATCCTCTGGATCCATTCCCTCCCTCTGAGCTGTGCCTCCTGGAAAGCACTTGAACTCCTTTCTCTCTCCTATCTGTGCCAGCTCCACTCCCTGAATGATTGAGTCCCCAAGAGGAGTAACTCTTCTTCTCCTGGGGTCTCCTCCTCCACCACTGAGCTCCCCCACTAGTCACAGCCTGGGGTTCCCTTGTGGGGCTCTCCCACTGCTCCAGAACAGTATCGGAGTTCCTGAGCTGGACTGGATGGGTGACATGCCTCTGACCTCCCTCCCTGACTCTCCCTGAGCCCACCGTAGTCCATCCTGCCATGGGGAAGATTATTGAGAAGGTGGTAGTTGAGCAACTTGTTGAATGCCTGGATAATTAGAACATCTATGAACCTCTCCAGCTGGGCTTTTGGTCTTGCCACAGCACAGAGACTTCCCTCATGAGAGTGACAAATGATCTCTTCATGCTGAGGGATTGAGGACTTTGTACTCTCTTGGTTCTCTTAAATCTCTCATCAGCATTTGACACTGTTGACCACTGGCTGCTATTGGATCACTTGAGAATTATGTAGGTCTCATCGGCACTGTACTCAGCTGGTTTGAGTCCTATATAACCAGGAGAATGCAGCAGGTGGCTCTTGGAAGTCACATCTCCTGACCCTCTGCACTATCCTGTGGTGTTCTTCAAAGCTCAATCCTTGCTCCCGTGTTGCTCTTAGTGTACATTTTGCCATTGGGTGACATTATTAGAGATGGTATGGTGTTGAGTTTCAGTGTTATGCAGATGATACTCAGCTATATTTCTCTGGCATTTCTGATGGGTCTCATGCAGCTTCTGTCCTGGGGAGACCTTTGGCTGAATTTATTGACTGGATGGCTTCAAACTGGCTATGTCTCAATTGTAAGATGGAGGTCATGACTGCTGTGCCAGGTAGGTAGGACCCAGCGATGATGGGTGGAATGACATCTCTTCCTTCATTGGGCAGTCAACTGCTCAGAACTGTAGATATGGTTAAGAATCTTGTGATCGGCTGGCTCACCAACAGAGGGGTAGCACTACCGCGAGTGTCAATGACCGAGATCAGGAATAAGCTTGGGTCATTGGAGGGTCCAGCTGAGGGAAGAGGATCCAATTCCAGGGTACTTCTCTCCTCCTCTGTGGAGAGGGAGTGGAATGGTGTGGAACAGCACCATCCTATAGTATGGCCAGGCAAGTGCACTAAGCGGTGGAGTAGTTACAGCCGCCTGGGCACCACTCATGGGAGCAGGTGGGAGACTGTTTAATGTTATTTTACACCACCTCTGTGCCACAAGGAGGGAGGAGATGAGAAAACAGGAGGAAAAACATCCTGGCTGGCGGGACAATGACTGCCCCTCACAGGCCCCGCACCCAGCTACTCAGGCACAACTGCTGGATCCCTTGACCCAGCTGGTTGAGCCATCTACCAAACTCCACCACGGTAAGCTGCATGAGCATGAACTGGTAAGTCATGAAAGAAGCCAGGTGACTGGGCTGGGGACAGTGTGATGGGAGCCATGTCAGGAGGGAGAAAAAGGACCAACTGAAAAAAAAAATCTTGGGGTCATCCTGGCCTGCAGACTAATGCTTGATCTACAGGCATTGGCCATGGTCCAGGCTGGCTTTTATCATCTGCTTAACATCACCAGGATTAAACCACATCTAGCCCTTGCTGATCTGGCTACAACAGTTCATGCCTTAGTCACCTCTAGGCTCAATTACTGCAATGCTTTATCGTTAGGGAAAGCTGGAGGTTTTTGCAATGCCTGCAGCTGGTCCAGAATGCTGTAGCCTGGCTAATCGTGGGCTCCTCTTGTAAGGACTACATTGCTCCAGTACTGCATGCACTGCACTGGATGCCTATGCAGTGGCACATAACCTTCAAGATATGCTTGACAACATTCCAGGCCCTACACAGTTTGCGACCACACTACTTAAAAGACTTCCTAGTTCCCAGCCACACCACAACTCGCTCCCTCTGCTCTTCCAATGCAGTCCTTCTGGTTGTCCCTTTATCTTTGCAATGCCAATCAGTGGACCGAGCATTCTGTGTTGCAGTTCCTATACGTTGGAACACCTTACCAGCATATTTCAGATCTGCCCACACAGTCGAGACCTTTAAGACCTCCTTAAAAATGTATTTATTTCAAGAAGTGCTCCCAGATTGCCTTAATTATTATTTTAGTTCTGCTAATATAGCTGTGAAATTATTTGTTGCTTTAGCTGTCTTACTTATGCTGCTGAATGTTATTGCCATTGCTGTTGTGAAGCACCCTGAGCCTTTGGGAAAGAGTGCTCTGTAAGTAAAATTGCCTTGCCTTACCAATAATGAGCTGAGCAAGGGACATAAATGTCACACAGTTCTAAAACGGTACTTTCTAGTCATGTGTAAATAAGAAACCCCCACTAGGATAACTAAAAGGCCTGTCTAGCTGGAACAGTAACGGAACTGGAACGGGTCAGGTTAAGCAATGGATGGTTCTGATGCCATATGGCAGTACTGGGAAGAATGGGTTTTAAGTCAGCTTCGAGATGGAAAAATGACTTATTGGTTCAGTGCAGAAACATAGAAACTGATGACAGATAAGGGCTGCTTGGCACACCCAGTCTGCCCATTATCCCTATCTACTGCAAAAAAACGCAGACCCTACTTGATCACAGTGTAGTTCTCCTTAAAGTCTGCCCTTCTAAAATCCAGAACTAGTGCTGAGGACCTCTACCAATGGGCTTCAAGAGCTATGCAGAACCACACCATGTTGTGGTAGCTTGACCAGAGAGGATCTTCCATTGTTTCCTCCCCTATGTTGTTCTAGTTCAATAGAACGAGATCCAGTACTGCCCCATCCCTAGGAAACCACAAAAACACACACTCTTGGTTGGAGGGACGGGTGCTGAACTAGTGAAAAAACACACATCAGAACACAAAAGGCAGCACTCTTGCATAGAAAAATTGTGAAGTATTCACACTAAAGTCGTACATAGCTTGACAACCAACAGTTTAGTCTACACCAAAAACAAAAGGACAGCACTGTGCCCTGGTGCTTTGTCATTTATGCAATGCTTTGTCAACGGACATGTTGCATCATCCCTAGTTTGCTCTTCTACCCGCTGGGTTAGGAAACATTTCATTAAGGCATTCACAAGCACTTGGCTCCTAGTGCTTCTTACCATGGGAATGGTTCAGATCACATCTGGCATGTTGAATTCTCCTAACAGGACAATTCTGCCGCTCCAGCTGTATAATTTATATTTCTTATTTTCTGTATTGATAATCCATTTCCCTCCCCAGGATGCACCTGAAGATGGCTATTCTCTTAGCTGAGTTTGCCCTCCTGGCTTAAAACTCAACTGCCATTTCTAAGCAAGGGTGTAGACAGGCATACTCACTGTACACATTTGTATACAGTTTTGTTGAGTGCCTGTCACAAACCATAAGCCACTCTGTTAATATTATCATTCTAAGCTGTAGCATTTGGGTTAGTGTAGGTCACTGAGGTGTGTTCAATACATGTATAACCTCTTTAGAGAGTAGAGAATCATCTGACAACAATCTGACTTGTTTGGAAGGGTGCCATTTGGAAGGATGTGTACACTTTTAATGGGGTGTAACTATTGGAGACTGTGTACAAAATGGAAATTTCTGGCTACACTCCTGTTTCTAAGTGATGATAATCTCGAACACACCGACCCGATGGCACCCTTAGCTTCATAGCCATTTCATTTCCTGTTACTTCACTAGCCTCATGGTCACATAACCTATTCAGACATGGTGTCCGATTTCAGGTAAAGTAGACTTCCACTTATGATGGAATACAAGGAGCCAAGATAATAAACTGAAATAAACATATAACTTTACCACATTTAGTAAAGATTTAGCACATTTACAAATAAAAATACAGTATTATGATAATGTTCTAAAATCAATAAAATAATATTTAAAACATTTTTAATAACTGATTCAGGATAGCCCATCTGAGCTGCATCAGCTCATTTTCAATGTGGTCCTGCTTCGATTCAATGTTACGCTGGGGAGCAGTGAGGGACACGGAGGTTAACTGACATGCTCACTGTCATATCGCCAGAGGCTTTCAGGCTGTGGTGCAATATGAACGTTGGTCTTGAGTCCCCAAGAATGTCTCTGAACTGTCCCCCATTAAGAGGGATGCTGCTTATTTTAACCTCTGAATTCCTCTGCCTGTACCTCTTAACTGTTCCACATTAGAGGATGTCCTCATTTAACCTCTTAGAACTCCTCTTACATAACTTTCCACTGCCCCTCACCCCATTAAGACAAATGTCCCTTTACCATTTAGAACCCTGTCCATACCTCAACTAATTATTCCAGAATAGGAGAGACAGCCTCATGTTGCCCCTCAGAACCCCACTGTCTATACCTCTCATCTGTTCCACATTATAAGGACGTCTCTCACTTCACCCTTCAGAACCCCTCTGCTAATACCTTGCGACTGTCCCAGATTATGAGAAGTATATCATGTAACCCCTCAGAATCCTTCTATCCATGCTTCTCATCAGTTCCACATTATGAGGTTGTCCCTCATTTTGCCCCTTAGAACCCCCTCCCATACCTCTCAACTGCCCCATTATGGTGAAACCCACGACAGATGTCCCTAATTTTACCTGTTATATCTCTCTTTCCATACATGGCAACTGTCTCCCAATATCAGGGTTTCTCTGTGATTGGGGCCAGTTCACAGGTATGGACAGATGGGTTCTGGGCATAAAATAAAGGATTACCCCCTATTGTGGGTAGTTGAGAGGTATGGGCAGAGGGTTGCTTAAGGATAAAATGAGGGATGCCCCTAAAAATGTGTGGCAGTTTAAAGGTATAAGCAGTAGGGTGAAAATAGAGGCATCCCTCCTAATGTGGGACAGTTGAGAAACATGCATCCAATACAGGATTTGAGACAAAATCCACAAAGTCTTGTTTACAGTGGGGTCTCATGACAAAGAGGTGGCAGATCACATGTTTTTGCAATAAATGTACCCAGGCCAGCCCAGCTGAGATGCAATATCTTGTTTTCATGAGGGGGTCCTGCTTTTACCTGTTTGTACAACTGAGTGGACCGAAATACTGTGTGGTTAAGTGACTCGCTCGGAGTCACACAACAAGTGGCTCTGATGGGATCTGAACTAGGGTTTCCTGGTTCCTAAGTCTGTACTCTAACCATAGACCACACTGCTGATACTACAACATGCCTCAGTGTGCAAGCTGCATCAGTGTGTCTTTCCCATTATTAAATTGCAAAAAAATAAACTTATATAAAAATACATTTAAGCAAAGTTTTTATCATACAGTAAGGAAAACATGATGAATGAAATTAAATATTTCCTACTACAAACAGATTTTTTTCTATTACCTGGCAGTGGAGAACAAGGAAATACATACAGTACACTTTAAGTTGCACTATAGTTCTAGTACCTATGTGCCAACAGAATTTGTTTTTGTTACATAATTTACGCAGGACAGCCGCTGAGATGCAACATCTCATTTCCCATGGGGTTCTGCTTCTATTCATTTCTCCAGACTTGTCTAAGGCCACACAGAGATTATTTGGCTGTAGCGGAGTTTGAACCTGTGACCTGTCAGTTACCAAGCCAATGCTTGAACCACTGGACCACACTGCTTCTAAAATATTAAAGGTGATAGGAAATAGTTTTTTATACCTCTAGATGCCCTCCTGTTTCGCTTTTAGTGGCTATCCAATATTCTAATATGCTTTGACCTTTTTTTGGTTACAGTTATAATTTGTTTGCCCTTGTTACTGCTCTGAGTCTCTTTCTCTTCAGCAGTTGCTGCTCTCTCATTTCATGCTGCCTGGCCATTCTATGACATCAGTAATACCATTCCCGATCATTCAGATGACCAGAATGGAGTAGTGTAACTGATGTCATGGGATGTGTTAGACATATGAAAAGAAAGAGCAGCAGCTGCTGAGGAGAGTGGAACTCTGTGTAGATATGAGGGCACCCCAAAGCTAGGTTATATATTTATCACAAATTGGTCAAAGAATATCAGAATATGTAACTGATAATGGAAAATGAAAATAGGAGGACAGTTAACTATATAAAAATCACTTCCTGGTACCCTTTAAGTACTGTTTAATGTGCAAACACTGACGTTTCTTGCTGAAGTCAGTTCAAAGACTCTGTTTAAAAAGGTGTAAGGTATTCGACTGAGTTCAGAAGGAACTGTAACTAAGATCAGGGGGACACTCAAGAAAGTCACCCTCTCTACAATACGGGTAGTCTCCATGGTACAATGATGGTGAAAAAGCACTCCATGCCAGCTTTTCCCATGAGCCATAGCTCAAGGGACCAATGTAATACTTGGCTGGCTTCTCTGTGTTATTCAAAAATCCTGGAAATGGATTTTCAGACCTCATAGGGCTCCATGCTTCTTCACAGGGGACTCTCACACACAGCTTGGCTGCGCTCTCTCTCCCTCTCCCCCTCTTTCCCCTGAAGTGTGGCAGCTGCACTGAGTGATGTCATCAGGCCCCGACCTGCCATACACACTGTGTTCCTCTTCCTTTTTATGAGAGCAGAAGAGCCTTGAGAAGAGAGAGAGATATCTGAAGGTCCACAGTGAAGCAGTAGTTAATTGTGCAAGCAGAAATCTTTTTCCACTGCTACAAAGGACATATATAAACAAGTCAGAAGAGAAAGGAATCTTAACTCTGGCCAACGGTGAGGCCACAGTTGGGACGATTTCAAATCAGTGGAAGAGAAGTTCTGAGAGGAAGGTAATAACAAAACACATAGCCTCCTTTTGAGTTTATCTGTTGTTTGTTGTTCTTTGTTAAGAATCAAAGAACATTAACAAGTTTGGCTTTTTATTTAATTTAATATTTGAAATTTGCATCAGCATGATTAAGGGACTGCCCGATGAGATACATCTCATTTTTGTGGGGTGCCCCTTTAAGTAATTTTGCAACATCCAGGGAAACTTTTTAAGAATTTGATATTCATACAACTTTCAGTTTAATAATTTATTAAAGGTCTGTATTTCTTCCCTCCCCCCATTTTTTCTTACTGAGGACATTTGCATGAAAAGTAGACTCTTTTTTGCCCCGGCAGCCACCAACTCCTACCAGTCGGTCTTTATGTCCATGGTCAGTGACCTCTTCAGCCCCATCAGCTGCTGCCCCCCTTCACTGTACTAGTTGGTGTGAATCTGCGGAGCGGGGCCCAAAGGTACTGATGACAATTTTACAGATGGTTTGGTGCACTGTATATTCTTTTTGTTCTTCTCACCGGCTATTCACTCCATGATGTGAGCGGTGCTGTGTTAGTCTTGCACATCACAGTGTGCCTGCAGTGGAGGAGCGCTATGATGGCAGAACTCACTGCCCTCACTCAACTGAGGCCCACTACCATGCAGCAGCTGCTTTAGCCTGGCCTGATCCCTGACATAGCTAGCCCAGTCCACACCCAAATCTGGGTTGTCTGCAAGGCAGTGGATGGGGTGGGGAGGCCTTAGAACAGGATCTTCACCCCAAGACTTAATCTGCTCCTCATTACATCACAGTCTGTTATGCGGAAATGATTGTGATGTCTCTAATAGTGGATCGTTACTTCAATGGAGAAAAAGCAGGAGGTTGAGATTACGACTGACACACAAAGATCCGATTTCCATGCAAGCGTCCTCCCTAATAAAGAGTGAGGAGATTAAAATACAGAGAATTAAGTGTATATAAACTAAACTGTGTCTGAATGTCATATTTTACAAATTTTTCCTGGATTCTGGACATTCATTTTGCATTCTTTTTTGGGGGGAGGGGATTGAAAACTTTCTTTTGTGAAGGGGAAGATAGATGGCACTGGAGTTGTTGGGGGAGATGGTTTAATAAATTATATATATAAAATCAACAATCAATATAACCCCCACTTCCCTCCCAAATTTGTGATTTATGTGGGACCAAAAATTGGAAACTTTTCTTACTGATCATTAGCCCGGGAGTATTATCAGGAATGATGATTTCCAGGTTCTGGGAATATATTCTAAGGGGCCCACCCTGATTGGTTTAAGAATTTGTTTTAGGTTAAACTCACTTTTTTTTTTTCTTTTCTAAGAGATGTTTATCCTCCAGTTGCCTCTGGCATGCCCGTCTGCCTGCTTCCCCAGCCCGTCACCCGGCTTCCGTGGAACTTACCTTCTGACTGACACCCTAGCCGGCTGGAATGTGGAGGAGCCGGTCACCGTGTGAGCCTGCAAAGAACAGGACATCATCCTGTGGTCAGAGGGTCTTTAACTCCTGATTTATATTTCCCTCTGGACCTACTGTCAGCGTGGCTCAGTTGGTAGCACGTCCGCCTCTGGTCCAGGAGGTTGTGGGTTCTTGTTCCACACTGGGATTGGACTCGTACCTAAATGCTGGCACCCAAGTGCAGCATTAGGGGGGTGCTGTACTGTTGGGATGTGCTGTCCTTCGGATGAGACATTAAACCAAGGTCCCTTCTACATATCCTGGTGCTGTCATGGTGGGTGTCCAAGTGGAAGTAAAAGAACCCAATTCTTCAAAAAGAGTAGGGTACTTTCCCCGGTGTCCTGGCCAATATTCCTTTCTCATAAAAACCAGTTCATGCAATTGTCCAGGCTGTGTGGGCTGATGTGCGATATGGCTGCCACTACACATTCAGTCACTTCACTAACAGTCTAGCATTGCTTGTAAAGTGCTTTGGAATACATTGTGTATGAAAAGCACTATATAAATGCTGATTCTTCTTTTCTTTCTTCTTCTTCAGTGACGTAGTGACAAGCTCCATCTCCGTGGAAGTCCTCAAACACCTGGGCCAGTCTGTCTACACAATGTGCCCAGACCTGCACTGCTACCCAGATACCTCAAGGTGGCAGTCAACAGTGAGTCACATAAACCAAGGAGGAGATCTGTCCTCCGGCACCCGATCCTCCCTCCCTCCCTCAGCCAGCCCCTGAGTGACTGGTGTCCATTCCAGAACCCTGATCACCAACGTGGCAGGAGCTGAGACACTCAGCGCCTTAGCCGTCCATGCCACTGGGCTAGCTTAAGCTCACTGTTTTTGAACCACATCTGTGCACTATGGTAACAGCTGGGCAATTACTTTGGTTACTGTTTTGATATCGACTGCTGTTATCCTCACTGGGACTCCCAAGAAAACAAGATGTTGCATCTCATGGGATTATCCCAGATGGAGTAATTTCAAATAAATAACATTCTCTCTTAGCATAGCTTTCTTGTATAAATGAACTACTGTACATTTTCTTCTTTCTTTTTTTTTTTTTTGGCCCGTTTCTTTTCACCAGCTGCCATGTCCTCCTTCCACCTGCCCAAGCCATTCTGCCTGCCGTGAGGAGTCCTTTGATATTCCATCCTGTCACCAGCCTCTGCTCAACATCCCTCTCCAGAAACCACGACTGTAACCTACAGCTTGTCTCTGTGGGTGGGACCCATCCCCATTCCCCAAACCATGAGGAGGATACTTCACTTTATGGTCAAGGCCTGGATGAGGAGCCAGCAAGGTGCAAGAGGAGTTGGAAGGACCCTACTGGGGTGTTTTGGGGGGGCCTGGCAGCTTCATCTGCGTGGTGCTGCTGGGGTACCTTTTCCCCCCTGAGTCCTCCTATATCCTGAGAAGTGACCCAGCAGAGCACCTATCAGAACTGTTGGAAGGATGGGTGAGCCCCTCCCTACCTTCAGAATAGTGTTGCTCAGACAGTGCTTTTGTGGATCCTACCACTATCTGTCAAATAGTGCTGGTACCCTGCCTAGGATCCTACCAGAAATTCTACCAAAGACAGATGTAGGATCCAGGGTCAGAGAGTGATGAATCCCTAGCTAGGATGTCCTAGGCCAGATAGTTAGAATCTGGGTCAGATAGCAAGGGATCCTTGTTAGGATCCAGGGATCCTAGGTCAGATAGTTAGGATCCGGGGTCAGATAGTGATGGATCCTAGGTCAGATAGTTGGATCCGGGGTCAGATAGTTAGGATCGGGGTCAGATAGTGATGATCCGGGGTCAGATAGTGATGGATCCTAGGTCAGATGGTTAGGATCCGAGCTGGATCTTTGCTAGGATCCACAACATTTGTAGTATCCATGCACTGGATCCTAGAGGTAGGATCCATGGTCAGATAGCACTGTTATAATACCACAGCAACTGTCTGGCCAACTGGGAGGTATCTGTTGGTATCCTAGTTTCCTAGGACACTATCTGAGCAACACTACTTCAGAACTTCCCTACTAGCCCCACTGTAGGTGTGTGATGCCTCTGTGTCACTCACCAGGTGATCGGGTGTGTACCAAAATAAGGCCACTCCAGAGGGACCACTTGTTCTTTCCCACACAACATGCTCTCCCCCTGGGCCACCAAGGGACAATCGTGCAGCAGAAAGATGCACCCTTCTTTCCCGAGGTAGGAGTTATCCAACTAGATGGCAGAACCCCACCCCACCAGTCAGCACAAAATGTCCTGACTCTGGGCAGAACCCACTTGGGGCGTGAGTCTGGTCATCTAGACGGCAAACAGTAGCTCTACCACTGCGCTACCTGCCTGGTCTACTACTATACTTTTCATCTTTTAGATATGCCTCTGGACTAAAGATGTTGCTGTTTTAATTCTCTAGGTGAATTTCAGTTTCTGCAAGTGAAACTGCACAAGTGCCAACATGATTGACACTCCAGGGTGGGTGGAAAGGATGAGGAGGGACTTGGGCAGTCTTGAGATTGGTCAAGAGTGTGGCAGCTGAGATTCAGTGCAAAGAAGTGCAAAATTATGCTGTTTGGGGCACAGAAACCCAGGGAGGATTACATAATGGGGGTGGGAGAGTGAGTACTGATGACCACCAAACATGAGAGGGACCTGGGGCAGTTATATCTGATAACCTACAGGTGTCCAAACAATGTGAAAAGGTAGTGGGGGGACCCAGTGGGATGCTAGGGTGCATAGGGAGAGGGATCACCACAGAAAAAAGAAGTGGTGATGCACTGTACAAATCATTGGTGAGACTTCATCTAAAGTATGGTGTCCAGTTCTGGAGGCTGCATCTCCGGAAGGACATAGACAGAGAAGAGGCAGTTCAAAGAAGGGCAACAAAAATGGTGCAGGGTCTACACTAAAAATCGTATAAGGAGAGACTGGAGGACCTCAATATGTAAACCCTGGAGGAGAGGAGAGAGTGGTATGATAGAGACATTTAAATACCTTGAAGGCATAAATAAGGTACAAGAGGGCAGCATCTTAAAAAAAAAAAAAAAGGATGTTCAAGAACAAGGGGTCATGATAGGAGGCTGGAGGGGAGTAGACTCCGGAGTAATGTGAGGAAGTATTTCTTCACGGAACGGGTGTCGGAAGCATGGAACCACCTCCCAGCAGAGGTGGTGAGGGAATTCAAGAATGCATGGGATAGACACAAAGGAACCCTAGCGAGGGGAAAGAGAGGGTAAGCCGGAGACCAAGGGATACCACAATATGGCAGTAGGTAGTGATTATGGGCAGACTAGATGGGCCAAGCAGCCCTTATCTGCCATCAATTTCTTTGTTTCTCTGTTTCTATTAGGGTTGTCACAAAAATCTTTCCCCATAACTCCTCCCCAAAAGTGCACAGTTTGCAGCCTTTTCTCCCAGCAATTCGCACTTTGCAGAATAGGAAACTCGATGAAAGTGAGGAAAATTTGCAAACACTATATCAAGCAGGACAACTTGCTCTTGTCCTGCTCTTGCCTTGTGCTTTTTAATTTTGTCATGCTGCTCTCTTGTTCTTAGCTTTTGTGTTCCTGTACCAGTGCTTTAGTTTGACAAACTAGCCTGTATACTGTTTACTGTACTGTATTTTGTTGTTTATTGTATTCTTACTGCACCTTGCATTTTCTAGCATGTATACTTTGCCTATATGTTGGCATTTTGTCTCTCTATTTCCCATCCCAGGTCACACCTGAAAATGAGCCCTGCTCAGTGTGCTTTTCCTGGTTACCAGTTTTCAATACATATATACATACACACATAAATAAACTTAACCCACTTCTACACTTGACCTGAGTATCAGAAAATGTTACATAGAGATTTATGGACAGGCAACTGTGTGTTATGGATTTTTACACACCTGAGGTGTAATGACCCATAAGAGAGTGAAGCTCGAGAGGTTTATGAGGTCGCACACACCGATGGTGTGTATATGTGTGTGTATGTATGTGTGTGTGTGTGTGTGTGTGTGTGTGTATTATATATATATATATATATATATATATATATATATATATATATAAAAATCCATAAGAACACAGTTGTCCTTTATTTTTTATAATTACTGGTGCAACAGAGTGAATGCCAGAGCTAATGAAGAGTTCTGAGACACAGCACACACTCTCTTCTTTCTTTTAAAATTAAAGTGTGAATTAGCGGCTTAAGTCACGGTGTAGAAGTCACAGCTAGCCGCTTTGGCCAGAGTCCCACTGGTGATCACACTGGGTTGGACTCATGGTTTCCAACCGACGCACAGCAGAATCAACCAGATACATTTTACAACTCAAGTAGTAAAGGCAGGATCAACTGGATAAATACTACAAAAAAAAAAAAAAAGAATAGAAAAGACTTATGACAGGGAAACTATCAGTTGGTCTAGCGGCTCGTTGTTAAGTGACAAATGGAACCACCATGTGTGCGGGCGGAACTGTTAATCTCGCCCACACACACAGTAAGAGCCAATGAGGTAGCATGATTGAAACTAGTGGGAGAGTTAAAATGACGTAATAACCGTGTAACCTGGTTATTGCAGCATTTGAAACACAGATCAGAACGCAGTGATGTTCAGAGTCATATCGTAACTAATTCTATAGGTGCTACCACGGGATTTGCCTTTTGCTCCTCTCCTCTCCTTTAGTGAACTTAGTGAAGATCCAGAGCGTGCATTAAAGGGGGTCGTCAGGAATTATTTTATATAACTTGCTGTCTGTCTGTTGCTACCCTCTGCCTCCCCCTTCCCTCCGTGGGACCCTCTTGGAAGTTAGGCTGTACACCTAAACAAGACTATCCTGGTAAGGACACAACATATTTCCCAGAATGCTTACCCGGTTAACAACGTAAATTAATAAAATAAATAAGTGATTTAAAAAAAACAAAACCTTTACGCCGAGTCTCCCTATTACTAGCCCTGATATCAGGGTCCCTGTGGCCATGCCTTGTTCTTCAGGAAATGCTGCAATTTGCAGTATTTAACTAAACCAAAACTGGAATACTTGCAATCTTCAAAAAGTCACCAAACCACAGTTTAAAGAGCTAATGTACTGCCTAAAACTAGTATTAGTTTTCAAAAGCCATCAGCCATTACTTTTTATATCTGAGGTACTTTTTCTTTTCCCTTTGGTTAATGAGAAGATTGTTTACCGGATGTTTGTAGGTGTGAAGTGTGGAACAGCACTTCTACCTGGCAGCTGACAGATCCAGCTCTGTTCCACCCATCATGTCATCGGCACTGTGACCTCGCTGACATCACTGCTGTTTAGGAACAGCCACTCAGTAGCTGCCAGGTTCGTCACCTGTGATGTCACAGTCAGTGAGATCACAATGCCGATGATGTGGGGTGGGAGATAGCTATGTCAATTGCCAGGCTGAGAGCTATTCCACACATATGACACAATATTATCATGTAGAAAACTTTCCAGTGAGCGAAAGGTAAAAGAAAAATAGTTCAGAAATAAAAAGTTACATCTGACTACTTCTTAAAATGTGTAATATTTTCCTGTCTATTTTGGTTCTACTAACTGTTTAAAGTACATGCTACAAGCTGCTAAACAAAAAATAAGTGTTAAAAAATATTATTTGTGCCTTTTTTTTTCCCACACCTCCTGGTGGTCCACCTCATCAAACTGACCCACCCACAGCCCTGTCACTTGTCATTTCTAATACTTACCTATCACCTTCAGATTGAACTTGCCCCCTCCCTCCAACAGGGATTTCCTCTTCCTCTGAGGCTTCAAAAACCTCCCAGAGACTGGATCTGGTGAAGGTGTGAGCCCAGTTGGCAGTGCATCCTGCTACGGCCAGCCATTTTTATTTTTCATCTTGATTTTTCAGCCCCGTTCTCTCTGCCAGCCTTCTTCAGCTCTCAGCCTGCCCAGCCCTGTGCCCCACCATCTCCGAGGCTTACTGTGATACCCAGTAGATTCTCCCTCCCCAGGGTGGGAACCAGATGAAGAGGAGCTTGCTTCCAGCTCCCCGTAGTCCCAATCCAGTTGGGATCCTCGGCCCGGCTGGTGGTGCAGGGCCTGCGATGGGCTAGGAGTGCCATCCTGCTGGTGGGCTGAGTTTCCTCCCTTTGCTTCCCTGTAACCCAGTCCACCTTCCCAACACTGGTCCTGTCCCTTCAGACCTTGTATGCAGCTCATGCATCCCTGCAGAGGAGGAAACCTCCTTGACCCATTGCAGAGGTCACTGGGGTATCAGATCCTGACATCCTCTCTGCAGCTGGAAGTGCTACTGGTCAACAGCACTTCTCTAGCCCTCTGGCTGCCCGACCATTTTCCTGGGCTTGCCTCTAAAACCTGAGTTGTCAGAGTGGGACCGCATAGAGCTATCCTCTGGTCCAGTGCGTTGCCCACAGCCAACCATTTTCATCCTCCTTTTCTCCCTCAACCCCAGGCAGCATGCACGGAGTGAGTGGTGTGGGGAGGGCCTCAGTGATGAGCAGTGTACTTCTGCCAGAAGAGCAAGTTTCCCAGCCCACAACATTACCTTCTGTAGCACTCATTCCCAGCTTAGTCACCTGAGTGCTGGCTCCTGAGTTCACTCCTAAACTGGGGTGGCCAGCATGGAAACACTTCTATTAAGCACCCTTTGGTGGATTTTTAACTGGGACCTCTAGGCCCCTGCACATTAGTTAAGGGAACGTAAGAAATTCACTTTTAAAACATCAAGATATGCACTCTATTGTAATGTGGCACATCTTTCCTGAGTAGGGAGGGTGATTCAGCTACCACACATCTTCAGTCCTGTGTCTAGGTAAGCTGGAAAGTACCAGCTGTGCAGTTCAGTGGTGTTGTGTTGGACGGTGCTTGTTTTCTGAAGTAAGGACTTCTATCTGCTAAGAACTATGCTACGACCAAGTAAACTTATCTCACTTTGTTACCTGAGTGAGGACTGACTCCAGGTCCATGCACATTAGCTCTGGAACAATCCAGTTTCCTGTGGCATAGAGCATCGCTTGATATCCTACAGCCCTTGTCCTCCCCCATTGTCCAGAACCTAATGAGTTGTTTGCTTCTTTGTTTACAATTCACATTTGGGTGGTTTGTTTATCATCACCCATGATGTTAACTCCCAATTTGTGTAATGCCTCCTCATATTTGGAACTACTTTAGTTAAACTGTGAGTTATGCAGGATGTGTCAAGTTAGCAATCTACATTTAGTAGCAGAAGTAAAAATATTTATTTTTATACAGGATAACATTTCACATTATATTATATGGTTCGTGTTGTTTACGGAATGCCACACACTGCCAAATGCTGTTGTGCCACAGTAGTGATGTCAGAAGGCTGCTGCACCGCAGTAGCTATGTCACTACTGTGGTATGACAACCTAGAATCCCATGTCAGCTAATCTACTTAGATTCCTACTGCTTACCAACACTGCATATTCCTCATAACAAAGATATCAGCAATGCTGGAAACATCCCAAGGGAACTGTTTTGTCAAAAGATGAGCTACTAGAGTCGCCAGCTCATGTAGCTGTTTCTTACATCACATTTATTTTAATCTCATCCTGTTGTCTCGCTGTTTTCTGTTTATTTGACAATAGTTCAAGACAGAGTTAGAAAAAGGTACATTTAATTAAAACAAATATATACCATATACAAAACAGTGTATAGGCAACAAGTAAGCATTAATGTCCGATGAAGGAGGCTTCTACTGGGGAATTAATGCATGGTTTGGGGGTTGTGGCATGAGGCTTGGCCGAGGTTTACAACTACTCTAACCATGCATTAATTCCCTCAGTAGAAGCTGACTGGAGGGCATTAATGCGTTGTAATACAGGAATACTTGCGTTGTTGTTTTCGGGTTTGCAGTTCTGTTCGGCTTTGTGTCGGCGCATTGAGATCCTCCGTATTCGCTACGATGTGTGTTCTGTTTGCTGTTGTGACACCTAGTGGTGCTAGAGCTTGACCCGGTGACCCCTTGAACAATAGTTGGAGTGGTCCTTACTGGGGAATTAATCACTGCTCCAACTTTGGTCATGTGTTGTATTTGGTCCAATTAGATTTCTCTATTTGCCGTTTCTGTTTGATGCCGTGTTACAATACACAACAAGGCTGATGTTTCCATCTTGGGGTAAGATGACATCATAAAGACCTCGAGAGGGAACCTCTCACCCTTGATGGAAACACAACCTTGTTGTGTATGGTTGACCATACATTATTCTCTAAGGGCGCAAGGTCCTATTTTCAAGCATGCTTCTGTTATGAACATACACACACAAACTCTGTCTACGGTTTCAAAGAGTGTAATAATTATAACCAATTCATATGGACTAAAACATTTTATCAAGTGCAGGTATGTATCATTCCCTTAAATATAGCATGCCACAAGATTTTTACAGTGGCTTTTATACTAGGCTACTTACGTCACAGGTTGTTGCAGATGTTTGCAGCTTTATGTTTCATTGTCATCTCCTCAAATCTTGTAGATACTATGGGGACTCCTAAATAATCCCTATGATTTTGTTTTTCCCAACACACGACAGGGCATGTGTTTACAGGGTAACTACCTTATGCTTCCCTCCCTGGGTTGGAGTATGAGGTGTTAATCACTGGGGGTTACAGGAATTATCCAATAACCCAAATGCTGAAGTGTGTTATTGCATTTGTAAATGGAACCAAAATAATTAAAAACACCAAACTACATCAATCTTTAAATTAAGAATGAATAGATCTTCATCATTGGTAAATGGGTTCTCACACCAAACAACTAAATTTGCCCCATCAAAGAGGTCAGATTGACTGGCAATAAGTCACTCATGTTGTTAGACTTTTTTGTTTTTCCCATCTGTCATAGTTACTGAGAATTCAGAAGCAGTGTAGTTCCAAGACTTGCAAGGCATTTTACCGCACAAGTCTTGACTGCTGTTACCAGTTATATCACTGGATCTCCCCCACCCCATTTTATAACGGTAGTTAACTTTTTGCTTATGCTCCTTTGCACCAATACAGCACTTGACCCCCTCTCAAGCCCCCACCACACTCCAATTCCATCACCTCACCTTCTCCCAAGACATGCCTGGTTCCCATGTTACCTCTATGACTTGGCCCCATGGCAAGGCCCTCAGGCTGGGCCCTGGCCCTTCGGGGAACACTGTATCAAGTCATACAGGAGCATGTCCAGGTAGAGGAGTGTGAGGCTGCAGGTGTGGCAGTGCTGTCATGCTGTATGACTGGGGATTTTCCTTCTGGTTTCTCCCCTGAGGATGCCTCACGCTAGGACGTCATGCCTTGCACGA
The DNA here is from genome assembly GCA_016271365.2 of Neoceratodus forsteri. Classification (NCBI taxonomy): domain Eukaryota; kingdom Metazoa; phylum Chordata; order Ceratodontiformes; family Ceratodontidae; genus Neoceratodus; species Neoceratodus forsteri. The sequence goes on along the minus strand of CM028135.1, from coordinate 128,212,119 downwards.
AAGCACGCATGATGACATTGGAGTTGTCCTCCCCTTCCCTCCCTTATAGTCGCCACTGCACCTTCCCCTGTGGTCATCTAAGGGGCAATATAGCAGGCAGGATCTGTCATCCTCCCTCCCTGGAGGTAAGTAGTGTCCCCCCTGGATGTAAGGAGCATCCTTCCTGATGCCCCAGGCTTGTTCCCGAATTCAAGTTGTCAGAGTCGCGAGCAGTAGTGCTAAGTCACTGTACTGATGGGCCAGCAGTTGTCAACTTTTAGACCTGGGTTTAATAAATAAGGCAATGGGGAAGAGTCTGAATTTAAAATCTCATACACCACAGCTCTCCACTTTCATGCTTTACTCCCAAAGATTACCAGTTTAACTCATGATAACGTTTGGAGTGATGGATTCTAAAGCCACACTGCATCATAAATCTTGCCAATTTACAGTATTATAAATTGCTTTTTGTTTAAAAAAAATATTTTTTTAGCATGCATGTACACAGTACTTCCATATTCCATACTGTAATCAACATCTGTTGAACAAATTTACTTCCTAGTCTCTTTAGTTTAACAGTGTGTTCCTGCACTGCTTTTTGCATTCACCTTTTGCCAGAATTTCTTGATATGCATGGAGAAACTTAAATAATAATAAAAAAAAAAGTTAGAGTAGTCTCAGGGATGGTATTAACATACACACCAGGAGGGGTCTACTCCAACAGCTGGTCTCTCACAGATCATAGACTGAGAGTAAAGACCCACCCACCAAGAACTATAATTCTTATCAAAAGTTTTTATTATGCAGAAATCAATTAGAAGAACATGAGGGAGGCAATATCCTTGGCTCAAAACACTTAGAAATACAAAATAAAGAGACTGGAATAGTAAGAAGGAATCATTCATTATAGGAGGGCATAAAACGTCCATTTATTAATGAGTCGTACAAAGTTTATTTATTTATTCATTTATTTCTAGGAAGTACCTTTGAGCCAAAGGCTCTTTTACAGAGGTTCCACATCGTAGTAATACATGGGCATTACATCATTTACAATGGTTACAAGTACATAAGCAGATACAAGGTGGTTCCATGCCTAGAAAGACATGAGTACATCAGGTTACAGAGGTTACATAATTACAATAACAGGGAGTACATAAGTAAAAACATACAGACACATAATTTAAAGCAGGCTAGGCTGACAGGTTGTTAAGTGAACAATTTGAGAATCTACAGGATATAGAGTGAATCGGGTAGGGAGCAGAGGATGATATAGTCTGTAAAATAATTAACTAATACTATACGCAAGGAGGGGGAACTTGATGGGCAGCAGTTCTTTTGTCATAAGTGCTAAAGAGTGTAATCATAAAGGAGGGCCAGACTCACTGGGGAAAGTGCTGAGACGGGACCTGGAGCCTACTATGGGAGTGTTAGTTAACAAGAAGAGAGGAGAGGCAAGGGTGCAGGTTAGAATGAGGGTAGCAGGAAAGAGGAGGGGAGAATGTGGGGGTGTTCAGGTCTCACAGTCACAGTTCCTGTTTGTGGCGAGGGCCACTCAGAGTTTATCTTTAAAGGGGCCTAATTTGTCCTCTTTTGTAATGTCTAGGTCAAGCGCATTAAGCCAAAGTGGTGCCCAGTATTCATAGGACCATTGGCCTTGTGTTGTTCTACGGAAAAGGATACAGAGAGCTGAGTTATTTGTACCCCTAGTGCATCTGATGGAATTAGGTTGGCTAAGGAGGCTTTGCAGGCCTGGGGTGGTAAGTCCTAACATAGACTTCTTGGTGAGCATGCATACTTGATACTGGAGGTGACTGTCAAGGTTGAGCCATTTTGTTTGAGTGTACAACTCGCAGGTGTGAGTGAGATGGGGTACACCTAGGACTAAATGGCACACTTTATTTAGTGTTGTTTTGATACGTTTCAAAGCAGTTTGGGAGGCAGCCCCATATACTGCTAGACCATAGTCTCACTGAGAGGACTGAGCTATTTACAGCAGTTTTGAGTGTCTCAGAAGTCGGGCCTTTTCGGTGTCTGTACAGTAATCCTAGTTTTGCATTTGACGACTCTGCGACTGCGTCTATGTGTTGGTTAAATGAGAGGGTGCAGTCCAGTGTCAATCCTAGGTATTTACATGTTTGAACCACCTCCAGGGAAGTATTCTGATTGTTCTGAATGCAAAGTTGGTGAGTGCGGTGTTTGTTATGCGATAATGCAAATAACATAGTCTTCGGTTTTTTATAATTGAGGAGCAGTTTTGATTGAAGGAACCAGTGCTCAGCCACGGTGAAATTAGCCTGCATTTCCTTTTCCAGTTTGTAGTGGTTAGAATTACATGAATATAGGACCGATCGCCTGCATACAGTAGTAGCTGGTCGCTTACTGAATGAGGGAGGTTGTTTAAGAACAGGCTGAACAGTAGAGGGCCAAGGATGAGCCTTGAGGAACACCTGTGTTAACACTAAGGATGTCAGAGAAGGTGTCCAGGATTTTCACTTTTGGACCCTCCCAGAGAGGTAGCTTCTGAACCATGTTATTGTTGCAGGGGAGAGGCCGGTATTGGAGAGCTGATCCTGGAGCAGATTGTCATTGCTGTGTTGAAGGCCTTGATGAGATCAACATATGTTGCCCCCTCCAAAAGCCCTCTGTCTAGAGCATTATGGATATAGCTGGTAAACTCCACTAGAGTGGTTATGGTACTGTGTTGTTTTCGAAGTCCATGTTGTTGTTGACATTGTAAATGATACTTGTCTAGATATTTCGTCAGTTTGTCACTCACGATTTGCTCCAGAGCCTTGGAGAGTGGAAGAAGGATAGATATTGGGTGGTAATTTGTAGAGTTGGCCCTGTCACCACTTTTGTAAACAGGGGTAACCATCGCCACCTTCCAGATCTGTGGAATTCACCTGATACCAAAGAGATTTAAGATTTTGGTGAGGGGTTTGAGAGTTATGTCCAGTGTGAACCTAACTAGTTTTAGGTCTAGTTGTTCAAAGCTAGTTCTGGAATTGCCTAGTGCTTTTAGGATGTACTTTTTTGCTTCCAAAAAGGTGATCGCTCTGAAGTAGAAAGGCGGATGGGAGTTTGATTGGGTCCCCGGGTTTCGTTCAGTGCAAGTATCTGATTGGTGTTGAAGGAAGCTAGGGGCAACATTCCACTGAGGTCAGTAAAAGCTTTGTTGAAGACATTTGCTATGCGACTGTGATCCTGCGTAGGTTTGCCCTCAATGTTTAGGAAATTGGGGGGAATTTTATTAGGTTTACTGGTCAGGGACCCGATGTTCTCCCAGAACTGTCTACTGTCACCCTATTAGTTTGCCAGCTCATTTTTAAAGTGAGTGTTTTTGGTCTTGTGAATAGCCCAGGTGCATTTATTCCATGCAGTTCTATAGTTCTGGTAGTCTGTCCGGGTACCGGAGTTTCTTGCTTTGTACCACAAGTCGTCTCTATTTTTCATGAGGGCTAGTAGCTGTGTCGTGATCCAGGGGCTGTCATAGTCACGGATCTTTCTTTTGGTGTAGGGGGCGTAGACATTGCACACTTCATTGAATTTGCTTATAAAGCATTCTAGGGCAGTGTTGACATCTGTTTTGTGGTCAATAGAGCTCCAATCTTGGAGACTGAGGTGTGCTCTTAGAGCTCCCAACTTGCCTTTCTTCAGAGGTCTAGCAGTAATAGTCCTGGATGGTGCCTTTGGGGCCTTATTTGACCATTTACAGATTACTGGGGAGTGGTCACTGAGGGAGTCGGGGAGAACCATGATGGAGGATATATTTCTGGCTGATTTATGACCACCCAGTCGATTACTGACCCTGTGCCTGTTCTGCTGTTATACCGAGTGGGGGAGTGTACCAATTGCACAAGGTTGAGAGTGGCTAATGAGTCCTTGTAGTGCAGAGGTCCAGTTGATATTAAAGTCTCCAACCATTATCAGCTCTGTGTTTGGTCTCCCTTCAGAGAGGTAGTTGAAGACAGAATTGAAACGGTTCGCTTGTTCCTTGGGAGGGATATAGGCCGAGACTATTGTTAGGATTTTCCCGTTCTTGCCAAGTATTACTTTTATGGCCATCAGTTGAGCCCCACATTTGGTGTCATATGGGTTAAGCATTTGGCCCTGAATGTGATCTTTAACATATAAAATACAACCACCTCCTCTTTTACTGAGTTTGTCTAGTCTGAATGCAGCATACCCACTGAGTTGTATAGCAGAGTCTGGCACCCTAGGTGACAGCCAGGTCTCTACTATTGCAAGAATGTCGGGCTGGTGCTGCTGGACCCAGACTTGGAGAGTGTCCATTTTTGCTAGCAGGCTGCAGATATTTATTGACGCTATTGTTGGTCCATTCTGTTTCTTATGACCTGTTGCAGTGTATGTCATCGGCCTGGGTTGGGATGGATATTACCTGAGATCAGTAGGAGCAGCCATGTGATCCTTATAGCTTGCCATTTTAGATATGTTAGGGCCTGCGATTGTGTAATGCGACGTGATTTTTTTTGGCATGGTACATAGGTAGGTTATGGGTACATCACTACCAGGTAGAGGAAGGGAATAGCCAGCTTGTCCACTGCTCATATAGACCGATGTAGTGGGGGGGTTATGGTGTGCCGTGTTACTGACAGCTGAGTATTTGTGGTTTTTGTGTTATTCAGGTGGTGATATTGTGGCACTACAGTCTGGAGGTGGAGAATTAATGTCCTCCTCATATTCTGCAATGCGTCCTTGATGGAGTCATATTCGTGTATTGGCAAGCATTTTGTGTGGTCCTGTCCTGTAGAGGGGGCCAGTATAAGAACTGATAGAAATAGAAAGAGAGTTCTAAGGAGGAACATATTGTGGGCTACAGCAGGGAAAGAATTCCCTAGGTGTGTTTACAGATGGTGGGAGAGCAACTGTGTTTAATCCCTGTAGGTAGACTGGAGCTAGAAGTACAAGTGGTTAGAGGTGAGAGTGGATGGCAGGCTTATCTAGTTTTTAAGAAGGGAGAGAGAGAGAGGAAAAGGAGAGTCCACTGAGGAGGGAGCATTGTGATGATAAAAGAACAGAGTCTGTTATGTGCCAGATAGGATAGGAGCTGCTACCAGAGATATAGCCCTCTAGTGGTGAGAGGATATAATCTGCTAATGTAAAAGTGAAAAACCGTTTTACGTAAGCAAAAAACACGACAGGGTGTGGGTTACTATTCCTGAAGTGCACGCCCAGATACGTTGTGAGGCATGAGGCGCTTGCACTGAGTGCTTTCAGCCACTTGCAAGTGCAGTTCAGGAATAGTAACCCACACCCTGAAGTGACTTATTACATTTATAAAATGGGTCCAGTGTTAAAAAAAAAAAATAATTTAGCTGTGTGATTGGGGGGCGTTGTTGAGCTCACCTGCTGACTAGACGTCCTTGTGACAGCTCTGAAGATCAGAGAGCTTTAAACAGCTAAATACATAACATTTTACAACAAACTGACTGTTACATAGAAACATAGAAGTTGATGGCAGGTAAGGACCGCAAGGCCCATCCAGTCTGCCCATTTCTTTTTCTACCTTATAAATGTGCTATCGGCCTTTGCTCTGTCAATGGCCTATCTATTCATACTCATTTGTATTGCTCCCTTATGCCTATCCCATGCCTGCTTGAAACCCTGCACTGTATTCATAGCCACCACTTCCTGAGGTAGGCCGTTCTATGCATCCACCACACCCTCCCCCCAGTCCTCTCCCTACTACTACTTCCTCAGGCGCCCACTTGAGACTTATCCTCCTCACGTTCACAGCCTGGAAAACCCTGCCCACCCCATGTGCCCAAAAGCACCCCCCCTCCACACGACATACATATCGAAAGCTCACCCTCTACTGTCCCCTGGCCAGGGCTGTGGTTATACTACTACTTCTGACAAGCAATATTCATCTGAACCCTGGCCCAGCTCCCTCAAACCCTCCTACAGGGTCACCCGGGCTCTGCATTGAGTCTATGAATATATGCAGCCTGATGAAAAAACTAGATTCCCTCCAATGTTAGATCACCTCACATAGGCCAGATGTCATCGCGATGGTGGAAACCTGGCTATCAAAATCCACGCCAGACTCGTTTGTCACTATTCCTGGGTACTCCCTCTACAGGGAGGATCGTGTAGGTAGAAGAGGGGGGGGGTTGTGCGATATACACCAGGGATTCTCTCACTGGACTGACACTCCCTGCCCCTGTTCTCGCCCATAGAGCGCAGGCCCTAACCCTCAAACTGACTCCCGACCCCTCCAGGGGTCCCCTCTATCTCACTGCTGCTTACATTCCCCCAAAAAACCAAACTCTGGCACTGGCTTCGCTAACTGATTATCTTTCAACCCTACCTCACACAGCTGACCAAGTCCTTGTAGGTGACCTGAATGTTAACTGGCTCAGCTCATCCATCAACACCACCCGTGACTCTTTCGCAGCCATTGACATGTCTCAACTAGTCTCCCAACCCACCAGAATTAACACAAAGAAAGGTACCAGCACACTGCTAGATGTGGTCATCACAAACCGCCCTCTACAAATCCATGATACCCAGGTCCTTCCGGACTCTATTAGTGACCACTCTCCTATCATTTTCCACTGGGCCACCCCCATTCCCAAACCCACGGCTCATCCCACTCTTCGTCGGCGCCTCAGACCAGGCGGGCTAAAAGGCCTTAAACTACATCTTGCCCAAATTAACTGGTCTCCCATACACCATGCCCCTGATGTTGACTCCGCCCTTACCTTCTTCACCCAAACCTTCAACAATGCCTGTGACGTTTTCGCCTCCCATGAAGCAGTCCGGACCAAAGTCTGCAATGTCCCTGGATTACCCCGTCCCGCTGCAACCATCAAACATTAGGGATAACCTGTGGCACCTGGCCACTGAAACAGGCTGTGCTATGGACAGACAGGCCTACAATGCCGCTTAGAAACAAATGCACATGGGCCATCAGGAAAACAAAGCCGATCACTATCAGGCGGCGCTTACCTCTCCTGGGGAGCGGCAGAAAGTTTTGGGACAACATTAACAACTAAATGGGAGCACGCCTTCCTCCCTCCCAGATCACCATCAAGGCTCTGTCTCCACTGACCCTGCCCACATAGCCAACTTCCTCAACACATCATTCACAGACCTTAGTTCGGTCCTCCCCAGAGACTTCTTTGACCCTCCTTCAACCCTACCCGCCCTGACTTTCAATATCCTAGCTTCCCACTTACGTGGGGTGACTCCCAGGAAGCTAGGCCACACCTGCTTCAAGCTCTTAAGAGCAATAATATTGGCAGCGACTCCCTGGACCCCAGTATCCTCTGCCGGGTCCTGGATCAGGTCCTGCCCCCTAACTACCCTGCTCAACAAGTCCCTCTGCCTGGGTCAATTCCCTCAGGCTGGAAAACAGCCTCAGTCTTGCCCATACACAAAGGAGGTGACAGGTCCTCAGCCGGGAACTACCGGCCTATCTCCATCCTTCCACCCCTCTCCAAAGCCCTTGAAAAACTGGTGGCAACCCAAATCACAGATTACCTGACCAAATACAACATCCTCTGCCATGAACAGCATGGATTCCATGCAGGTCACAGTACCAGCACTGCCCTTATTGAGTTCTCAAATTTTCTTCATTCCTCCCTTGACTCAGGCTCACTAGCAGGGGCAGTGTTTATTGACCTCTCAAAGGCTTTCAACACTGTCTCCCACTCCCTATTGTTGGATGCCCTCTATCGCATCGGCTTTGCCACCGGCCCGGTCTCCTGGTGTTCCAGCTACTTGTCGGACCGCTCTCAGCGTGTTAGAATTAATGGGACCCTCTCCAATACATGTCCCATCCGATCCGGAGTCCCCCAGGGTTCCATCCTAGGCCCACTTCTCTTCTCACTATACCTCAATACCGTGCCCAGAGCTTGCACGGGTAAAATCTACTGTCGCAGATGATGCTGTCATCTTTGCCACCCGAAACCCATCTCCCTTCAAGATACCTTGCAACTAGCCTTCAATGATGCTGAAGCCTGGTTCAAAAAGCACAGACTTGTAGTCAATCTAAAAAAAAACAAATCCATTCTCTTTGCCCATCCCCAAAACAAACTCAGTAATTTCCCACTCCGTATCCTCCCTGGCTCTAAACTTCCTCTCGAGCAAGTCCACCTGTACAAGTACCTTGGGGTCTCCTTTGACTCTGCCCTCACTTTCCACGACCACATTGATACTCTAGCCTCAACTGCAAATACACGGCTAGGTATCCTTTATCGCTACAAGCACTGCCCCCGAGGCCCTCCGACTAGCAGTCACCTCCTTAATCTGTCCCTTGTGGACTATGGCCTGCCTGTCTATGGTGCCGCGGATCTGACCGCCCTCAATAAAATTCGACACACCTTGAACAAAGGCCTGTAGGTTAATCACGGGAGCCACCAGATTAACCCATACCTGCCTGCTATTTGACTTGCTAAGCTGCTCAACCTGGACCTAACAGCTCAGATACCAAACCTGCCTCCTAACTAAAAAAACACTCCTTGGACTATCCCCTCCCAGTCTGACAGCCTCTATCCACCTAGCTCAACCCTTAGTCCAAACTCGTAGCTCCTCCAAGGCCACCCTGTCTATCCCAAGAACCAGGACCACACATGGTCAACGGTCCTTCTATTACAGAGCCCCCACCTGGTACAATACTCTCCCCAGCTCCATCACCGATACCTGTTCAATCTCCAGCTTCAAAACCGCACTTCGAAGTCAGCTATTTAACATGCGTAGCTGTGCTTGTCCCCGGCCGTAGGTGTTCAAGCTCATTGTACCCGACAAAACTCTCTGAGTAGCTTCACAATCAACAACTGACAAAACTCCCAGAGTGGCTCACCCCCCACCTATCACCTACCCTGTCCCAAAGCCACCTGTTTTTACTAACCTAGCAGTCCCCGCCAAGACTAATTGTCTGCTTAACCAATGTATGCTTACCTCTCAATCTTATCCGAATAACTGTAATAACCTGTCAATACCTAACCTGTTACACTGTTATTGTAAACAAAGTAATTACAGCATATATCTGCCTAACTGTTGCCTGCTATGATGTAAAAAAAAAAAAAAAATGCTGTTATCTACAATGATGTAACGAAATGTTGTACTGTGTTTTGTCCTCTTTGTGACGAGGTACCTTTGGAAACGAGCCGCTGGCTCAAAGGTTGTAAACTGATGTATAAATAAAAATAAAAAAAAAAAATTCTGTGAAAAAGAATTTCCTCACATTCCCCCTTAATCGGCCTCCCTCTAGTCTCATGCTGTGTCCTCTTGTCCTGTTATTCTTCTTATATTTGAACATGTTAGACTCTTTCACCTTGTTAATGCTCTTAAGGTGTTTGAATGTTTCAATCATATCACCTCTCCTTCCTTTGCTCAAGGGTATACATATTGAGCTCCGTTGATCTGTCCTCATATGTCTTCTGATGCAGTCCCTGCACCATTTTGGTTGCCCTTTTCTGGACTGCCTCAATTTGGTTAATGTCCTTGTGAAGGTGTGGCCTCCAGTACTGCACGTAGTACTCCAGATGGGGCCTAACCAGTGTCTTGTAAAGAGGGATTATTACTTCCCTCTTACGACTTGTGATGCCCCTACTAATACACCTCAACATCCTGCTAGCCTTACCTACTGCTCTAGTTGTCTACTTGGATGATTTCAGGCCATCTGTGATGATGATGCCCAAGTCTATTTCTTCCTTTGTGACTGCCAGCAACTCCCCTCCCAACCTAGAGATGGCTTCAGGGTTTCTCTTCCCTATGTGTGCAGTCTTGCACTTCTTTGTGTTAAACCCCAGTTGCCACTCTTCCGACCATTTTGCTAGTTTATCCAGATCTCTTCTCATTCTGCCCATGCCATCTGGATCATCTACTCTTTTGCAGATCTTGGTGTCATCTGCAAACAGACAAGCCTTACCCTCTAGTCCATCTGCAATGTCACTAATGAAGATATTGAAGAGGACTGACCCCAGGACTGATCCCTGAGGTACCCCACTTGTGACCTGCATCTCTTCTGACTGTATACCATTTACCACCACTCTCTGTTTTTTGCCCGTCAACCAGTTTGCCACCCAGTTGACCAACTTATGACCCACCCCGAGCCTACCCAGCTTATTAATCAATATTCTATGTGGAACAGTGTCGAAAGCTTTGCTGAAGTCAAGGTAGGTGACATCAACTGCTCCCCCTTGGTCCACCCCTCTTGTTACCCAGTCAAAGAAATCTATGAGATTAGTTTGACAGGACCTTCCTTTTGTAAACCCATGCTGTCTTGGATCCTGTGCCCCTATGGATTCCAGGTGTTGCACTGTCCTTTCCTTATGGAGTGCCTCCATAATCTTGCCCACTACTGAGGTAAGACTGACTAGTCTGTAGTTCCCTGCCTCCTCCCTGCTACCACTGTTGTGGAGCGGGATCACATGAACCCTTCTCCAGTCTTCTGGGACCTCTCCTGTGCTCAGAGACTCACTAAACAGTTTTGTTAATGGCTCTGCTAGTTCCACCCTTAGCTCCTTAAGTACCCTGGGATGTATGCCATCAGGTCCCATTGCCTTGTCCACCCTGAGCTTAGCGAGCTCTTGTAGGACCCTTTCTTTTGTGAAGGGAGTAGTGCTTACCTCCCTCCCCCCTGTGTCCATGGTGCTATGCTGTGGGCCCTGCCCTACCTTCTCTTTAGTAAATACTGAGCAAAAGTATCTATTTAGGATAGATGCTTTAACAGGGTCCTCCTCCTCACATGTCCCCTTTTCTCCTTTGAGCTTAGCAATACCACCTCTGGACTTTCTCCTTTCACTAATGTATCTATAGAAAGTCTTGTCACCTTCTTTTACTGTTCATGCTAGTGTTTCCTCAGTTTGGGACTTTGCCTGCCTTACTGCCTTCCCTGCTTCCCTTAGAGCAGTTAGGTATGCCTCCCTATCTTCATCCCACTGTGTTCTCTTATATTTCCTGAAGGCCAGCCTTTTGGCTCTGACCTTTTCTGCTACTGTATTTGAGAACCAAAGTGGTTTCCTTCTTCTTTTGCACTTCCTTTTCTGTCTAACACAATGAGATGTTGCTTTAAGTATTACATCTTTAATGCTTGCCCACTTTGCCTGTACCCCCTTCCCTGTGTTTCTTTTTGCCTGGGCTAGCTTAACTCTGTTGGCCCACTTATCAAAGTCAGCTCCTCTGAAGTCCCATATTTTTGCCTTGGAATGGGATGATTTAGATGTAGTGGCCAAATTGAACCATACCATGTGATGGTCACTGGCCCCCAGGTGACCTTCTACCTGGAGATCTGTGATCCCTTCCCTGTTAGTCAGTACTAGATCTAGGATAGCCCTGTCTCTTGTGGGTTCTTGTACCAGTTGTTTGAGGCCCTCCTTCTTCCGGGAATCCACCATATGCTTAGTTCTGGCAGATGTTCCTGCTGGTATTGACCAATACTGTATCCGGCATGTTGAAGTCTCCCATTATCAGAACCTCCCTTTAGCTGTCATGTTTTGTATATCTTCTAACAGTAATGTGTCTATATCCTCCCCTGGTCTGGGGCCTATAGACAACCCCAGTTCTTATGGCTGTCCCATTTCCTGTTTCAGGGTGACCCACAGTTCTTCTGGCTCCTTATGTGCAGGGTTTTATTTAACTCTTAAACACTGGTTAGCGTTTTGCTCATAAAAGTTGTAAAACATTGTGAAAATGCATAGCACTTGCCTCACTGTGTTTAACAAACATAACACTTCTAGAGAACCTATATAAATACCTTCTGTACAGTTAGTATTGTCCCAAAAAAAAACTGCTAATCAATTGTTTAAAACCCTGATGTGTATTCTGAATTTCTGTAGCTTTGATATTTTCATTGTTACTTGACAACTTCTGATTCATCACATTGAGAGGTACAGGTACAGCTAGATATAAAATTTTGCCATGGTTTTGCAAAACTGGGTGGAGCAAGGGGATCTAAAACCCAGCCGTCAACACAGAGACAGACCACCATAAACTCTGCCTCAGCACTTGGGACAGAGCCGCCATGGAAAGCATTGCAGTTGTTGATGCAGGAAAACAGCAGTTAAAAAACAAACAAACACACACACAAAAAAAAAAACTCAAAATTCACTTCTAATATCAACTCAGAACTTAAATTGAGGGGTCCCTAGCCTAGTCAAGGCTCACTGGATCCCTGAAATAAAGTAGAAAAACAGGCTTTTTAAAGGCTGGAAGAGGAGGATTGTTACATCAGAACAAAGAGAATGAAAGAAGTGGGCAGGGTCAGAGAGCACAGCAGACTGTTTGGGGGTTGGGGTGGAGACAGATTGCAGGCCAGAGAGCAGAAGAAAGATTTACACAGTCAAGGCTCAAAATTCACTTCTAATATCAATTCAGAACTTAAAGTGACTGTAAGGATTAAAAAAATTATTAAACCATGGCACATAAATTCAACTAAAGACACAGAGGGAGATGCAGTAGTTACAGATGTGTTCAGCGGGAGATAGTGTGGGCCACTTGGAAATCAGCTTCAGCTGGTACCAGATCCAAAAGTCCAGGCTAGTACCTTGTAGAATCAGCTGAGCTGTAGCTCATGGAGGATTTCTGAACCACTGTTTAGGTTCAAGAAATTGAGGGTCCCTGGCCTAGTCAAGGTTTGCTGTATCCTTGCAGAATCAGCTGAGCTGTAGCTCATGGAGGATTTCTGAACCACTATTTAGGTTCAAGAAACTGAGAGGGGGAACTGTAGGAGATGTACCTGGGCCCTGATGAAGTGACCTCTGAAGTCACAGAACATTGGCCAAGTTCTTTTATTTCACTTCTGCATAATAAAATAACCTTTTTAATTCTTTCTTTATGCCCCCTTCTTGTCTCCGGTCGTTGACTCCTTCAAGATCCCCTAGGTGTGTCATTGGGGCACTTGCATCACACCTGCAAGCTGCCTTGGATTACCCTCCCAGTGACACTGGGGTTGGCAGGCCACAGGGCAAGCAGGCCAGGGAGTTTGTTCCTGCTGCAGGGTGAACTGTGGCTCTGCAAGGCTGTTAGAGGTACACTGCCCCTGCCAGGGGAGGAAAAAGGAGAAAACGGAGGGAGAAAAACATGGCAGCTGTCTAAATGATAGCCAGATTCGGCCTGACTAGGGCCTATCCCTCTGAGCAGGGTGTATCCCTAGGGATCAGCTATTAGCCAGGGAAGTAAAAAGTTATTTCTTTCTATCTCTCTATCTCTCTATCTATCATAATAGTTTCTCATGAGTGGGTGCTTCTGTGGTTTATTGGAAAATCCACAAACATGATTGTTTGAAACATGTCACATGACCATGCATTAAAATGCTTTAATGCGAACCACCCAGAGTGGTGGTCTTATTTTATAGTAAAAAAAAAACAACTTTTTTAAACAGCGGTCAATTTTATTTGTGCAATAACACACTCCAGGGTGTGAATTAAAGCATTATAATTACTGATGAGCATTTTTAATGCTCGGGTAGCCAGGTTCTAACTTTATGTTACAACTATGAGCTGTCAGTCAAGCTTGCTCTTGTAACAGCATATACAGCAGTCCCACAACTGCTGTTTGTTTAAACAACTGAAGTTAATAAGAATCATTTTGATGTTTTGTCTATGTTCATGAGTTCAGCTTATACAAGTTTCAAACGTATTTTTTCTTGTTTTTATTTGTTCCATGTTAAATACCTAAACTGATCATTTATTAAAAATGCTGGTTGGTAATTATTAAAAAAAAAAAAAAAAACCCAGACATGGATGGGTGTGTTTAAGTCAGAATTTTATACAAATCCTCGATGTGGGAGACTTTTATTTATTTATTTATTCATTCATTCATTCATTCATTCATTCCATTTTGATAACCGGGTAAGCCCACTGGAACCAGGGGTCCCTTTTTCAGGGGTGCCCAAAGTTTAGGTAGCATCCCACCCCTTAAGAGTGTATAAAATTCTGGTTACACCTACTCACTCATGTATTAATCTCTATTTAATGCATTCCCAGAGGTGTGAGGCACTTGGCTACACTTCATGCCTTACATTCCTGGGGCATGCACTTTTAACACACACCCTGTTGTGTGTTATTACTTATAGCTCCATAGACAAACTCTGAAAGAATCGTCTTTCCAGATTCTTAGATTCTAAGTCTTTGCTCTAGCCACAAGATCCATCCTGCTTGTTTTAAAATAAAAGTTGTCATAAAAAATGGCAAGAAGGAGGAAGGAAAGACACCATGCAACTTACAAATTAATTCAGCTGAGTAAGCGAAGAGAGGGTTAAAAGTCTGCAGGAGTGACTGACTTGGCCATCCTGAGGGAAGTAGGAACCACAGTCCTCCCTCTAGAGAGTAGCTCAGTGCCTCTTCACTGCTTTCCCAGTGTGCATCTCCTGACCCCACCCCAACCCCAACTGTCAAAATCGGTTGGGGGCAGGGAGTGGGAGGAGCTGTAATAAATTAACTTCCACATCATCACGCTTATCTTCCTGATCTTTGCAACTCCCCGCCAGTCATGTACCACTGCCTCTTGTAGTTCTTGTTTACCCTCCCCCCACCACACACACACACACACACACACACTCTCAGGGAGTATCTGTAATTTGCAACATTTGTTTTAGAAAAGACAGGTGAAAGAAAAACTGTTGGCACTGCCTAATGCCTTTCAAGAGCACAGTATCCCAAAACACTGTACATGCCATAGTTACACACAGCGCTCAACAGTTCCAGTTCCTCATTTTGCAGCATTTCCACAGTACTTTGAGTTTGAGTCACAGATTTTGCCTCTTTTTACCACATTTTGAGGGACAGGAATTTGGTTGTGTAAGGAATAAGGCATTATAGAGGGGAGATTATGCTATATTAATGCACCGAGTTGGGGGGGGTTTGGGCTCAAGACTTCAACCAACATGCGGCACTTTGATATAGTATAATCCCCATGATGGAATTGCCTTATTCCTGTTATAAAAACTGACCAATGAGGAGTCAAACTTGACCAGACACACCATTTTATAAAACTGACCAATGAGGAGTCAGACTTGACCAGACACACCATTTTATAAAACTGACCAATGAGGAGTCAGACTTGACCAGACACCATTTTATGAATATATTTATAAAATGGAGTATGGCAAACTGACCAAATCGAACAGCTCCACCCAGCTCCCACCTCGACTGCAACCAGGACCTTAAGACCCTCACGGATTGCCCCCCACCCCTGAGGTGAGGCCAGACAGGGGAGAGCCATCCTCACTCCACCTGGAGATACACATCTGGTATCGGGTCCTGCATGGGCAGTAGTGTGGGGCAGAAGGCCAGTGGGCAGGACATAATGCAGCCTGAGCTGACCACTTTTCCCATTTTCTCCCTGAGTTGTCACTAGCTGCTGTGGCACAGGAAACATAAGTGTGATGCTGGCATCCTGGAACCATAGTTTCCCCTGCCCCTGACCTCAGTCTGCCACTCATTCATCGGTGCTGCCACCAGGCCTCCACCTGGTGGCATCCAAGGGACAAGACAACCCACTACCCCAGTCTGGGAGAGGAGAGGAGAGTTGGCAGATGGCCACTCAGTCCACTCTCAGCCCCCCACCGTCTTTCCCCTGGTGGACTCAAGCTTATTCCCAAATGTGAATCACAGGCACATTGAACAGTAAGGTGTTTAGTACCTTAGTGATATCTGCACCTCTGGGTTGGCCCCACATAGAAGAAAATTGTATTTCTTATGGGCGATTCCCATCTGTGATGTCAGCCATGTGTATATGTGTGTGGGGGGGATCTGGGATGTCACACAAGCTGCATGTTTACAGGATCATTGAAAATAAAAAATAAGATACTTTCCATCCTGTTAGCACAGCAGTAAGGCTATTGCTCATGACACTGGCAACCCTGGTTCAGTGGCAATCACAAGTTGTCTAGGGGCCAGTCAGGGTAAAGAGGATCAAGCATCGCAGAGTACACGCTCCTTTTCAGGGAGAGAGGGTAGCAATCTCTGCTACTCTACCGCCACCTAGCGTATCTTGGGTAGTGGTGCAGCAGGAGATAACAAAGGGAAAGGCTGCCAGCTCCTACAGGTTTATAGAAAGCATTGTGGACTTGACAAGGGAAACACTGGAAAAGGCACTGCTTTACCCAGGCACTATGAAAATTCCTGACTAGTGCTTTCAGACAGTAACATTTTTTTTTTTAAATTCCTCTAATTGATTTTTTAGTGATTTAAACAGTGGCCTTCAGCTTTCACTTTCTATTGCTGGCAGCAGCCACCATTTCATGAGTAGCAGAGAGCTTCCTGAGCTCACTTTATGCTAATATGTCCTGCCAACCAATAGCTCAGGAAGCTCACTGCTGCTCATGAAATGGCTGCTGCCAGCAACAGGAAGTGGAAGATGTGGGTAGCTGTTCTAAATCATTAAATAAAGTTGTTACTGCCTGAAAGCACTAATTGAGAGTTTATGTAGTGCCTGAGGAAAGCTGTGTCTTTTCCATTGTTTTCCTTTAAGGCTCAGATTGAGGAAATATGGGGTGCTGTGCATCTTGAGAATTTAATACACACCCGAGGTGTGCGATGCTACATATACCCTGAGAGCGATCGCTCTTGCCCAAGGGTGTGTGTTAAATCTGAGTTAGCACTGTACCCCATGTTTTATTTTATAAAATTACTGTCCATTAATTTTTTTCCTCAACCCCCCCCCCACACACACACACCCCCAGCAGTAGGAGGGGTTGATTTTGTAGCCAGGCTGGGTGGCAGAAGAGAGGGGGAGAGTTATGTTGCTGGTTAGGTGGCAGCAGAAACGAGGATGTCTTCTCACTGGTGCACTGGTAACCCCCAAAAATGAGCTTCCATCTATTTTTTTATATACATTTCTTTGTCATGTTTTTTGGGCGTCTACCTTTTTCCGATGCTGGTTATGGGTCATCGTGCTGCTTTCGGAGGACACGATTGTACTGTGGAGTTTGTGGGGAAAACTGAGCTACTAAATAAATTACCTGTGGCGGCTTTTTTCTTTTTGAAGGTGTTGTCTGTGACATCGCTGATGGCTTGGGCTGATTGACACTTCTGGTCATTATGGCAAATAATAACTGTCCATCTCAGTAGGAAAAAAATGATGACCAATTATTATAAACATATATAGTGCACCGCACAAAAAGCATGTAGAAAAGCAGATTTAAACAGGTGTATCCGGTCAAAATCGCGCAGTGAAAAATGGCATGGCATAGTCAAAAATGCACAGGCATAAAGTGTGCATGGTTTCGCAGTTGGTTTATTTATATTTGCATAGATTTTGACTGCACGGTTTTGTGGTGCAGTGCAGCATGCTTTTTGACTGCGCCATTTTGACCTGGACCCCAAACACAGTTTATAGCCCACAGACTAGTGCTGATATGACCCCTTCCTGAACATTTACAGATCTGAAAATAATTAGTACCCTTGACTGCTGCAGTAGTTCTGAGAGCTTGGTAATGGAAAAAACAGTTTTAACAAACTCATTATTGAAACTGATAACCATCTGACAGCCTCATAAAGGACTGCAATGCATAACTTTTAACCCTGACAGAAACATTTGGTGGGGGGGATACCTTACACTTCAATGTGTAATCGGATTGAATATCAACGCCGAACTGGAAATGAAAGGATCCTGGAAAAACAGAACCCCAGTAATGGTTCGGAGATATTTCATAGCTTTCTGTGCCACGTTTATTCCATCTTTTTGTTCTACTTGATCAGCCAATTATGACATCAACCCTGTGTACAGGCTATGGCAAACTATGGGAGGAAAATTACAACAATAATGCAGTCCACCATCCTCAGGGAGATCCGATATGCCCTGTAAAACTGGTGCTTCAGTTGATCTTTGATTTAGGCCGAGTACTCCTGGTAACCATTGTTTTAAAATCTGAGATGGTCCTCACCTTCGTTGCCTTAAGCAGGCCCATCAATCGGACATTGGAGGCCAGTACACATTTTCCATGGCCTCCAGACTTTATTTTAATTGTGAGTAATTTTGTACCAGTTTATTAGATGCAGTAATGGCTGGTAGAGCCTGCGACCTGGCAGAAGTCACTCTTGGATGCAGCTTCAAGTTTTATGTCCTGCTCTCCCAGGTCTAAAAGAATTGTTTCTACCTTCATGTTGATTACCTGCATCAACAACTGCAGTGCTTCCATGGTGGCTCTGTCCCAAGTGCTGAGGCCGAGGTTTGTGCGATCTGTCTCTGTGTTGTGACTGGGTTTAGATCCCTTGCTTCATCTATTTTTGCCAAACCATGTCAAAATATTATATCTAGCTGTACCTCTCAATGTGAGGAATCAGAAGTTGTCAAGTAACAGTCAGTTTGTTGTAAAATGTTATGTATTTAGCTGTTTAAAGCTCTCTGATCTTCAGAGCTGTCACAAGGACGTCTAGTCAGAAGGTGAGCTCAACAGTGCCCCTTCAATCACACAGCTAAATTTATCTTTATTTTATTTTTTTTACACTTGACCCATTTTATAAATGCAATAAGTCACTTCAGGGTGTGGGTTACTATTCCTGAACTGCACTTTCAAGTGGCTGAAAGCACTCAGTGCAAGCGCCTCATGCCTCACAATGTATCTGGGCACGCACTTCAGGAATAGTAACCCACACCCTGTCGTGTTTTTGCTTACGTAAAATGGTTTTTGACTTGTAATAGAAATAAAGAGGACAGGAATCTGCCTTTTTGCAGAGAAGGCAGCTACTGTAGATTGCTAGCAAGTCGCAGTCGGCTACCTGCAGATTCCACAGGCAGCTAGTTTGGGGTTTTTTACCCTGCTTACTTTGTGGTCCAAATAAACAGCTGATTTAAACTAGCAGTATTTGTTCGTCTGCAGAAAATTTTATCATATTGTTTGTTTTTTTTTTTTTTTTAACAAAAATGTATTTCTGACATCCTTAGGTTCATTCTTGTTGTGCTTTTAATTTTCTCAAATATTTCTAAAATAATTTTTGTAACTAATTTTGTAATCAATAATGCACATCATTAGCGATGGATGCCATTCTCAATTTTTACAAATCTCTTCCGTTGAGGTTTTCTGTTGAATTTAAATACTATATTCCTGCTGTGGAACCATTAGGATGGTGTTAGCACATGTCTGTGATGGTAAATAGCAAAGCACTGCCCCCCAAATATTTATTTTTTCATGGTGGGCAAGGCATGGGAAGAGGATATTTAAAAAACTTTAAAATCCTGTATCTTTGTTCAGGAATGAATGAAAATGAAATGAAAAAAGTTTATATTGATGTTTTTGCCTAAAGAAAAACATTACTGTCCAAAAAACGATATGGTGATTAACAAATACGGCTGCTTTACCTGCAATTTCATGTTTGCGGTGCTCATTTCTTCTAGCAACGGTACTCCGTAGGCACTGGTGAGCAACAAAAAGCAAACGCAGGCCACATCAGCAATAACAGGAAAACAAATGTAACAATTTTAAAACAAATGTTATTAACCCGCTTTCCGTAAAAGTATAGCGGGAGGGGGATGAAGCTTACTACTGTGTGAACAGCACCACCTGTTCTGTAAACAGATAAACAAGGACCATTTAAGACACGTTATAATATTTCTATATTTAAAACTTTTAAACGGTTGTGTTTACATAAAACAAAATCTTTTATTTATTTATTTTCTCTATGCTAAACAGCAAGTCAGAAGCAAGCCATTTTAAAAGTGTAGTGAGCCACTCCAGTGGATACAATAAAGGATTTGCGATACACTTCCCCAGGGCATAAGGACACTTCGCCTTTGGCCTTGTGCCTCCTGCCCCTGGAAGGTAAATCGCATATACTTTAATGCACACCCTGTCATGCATGGCTCATACTGCCTACTTAAACAGTGATCAAGGGGTAGGATTATGCCAGTGAGGTGGCCATTTCACCAATTCTTTCTGAACTATTTTACAATTCAAATAGGTATGCTCGTGTATCAATAAAAACATTTTATGTGAATATATACAGTTGAAATCAATAAATACTGATCACATTGCTATAAAACTCTATACATTAAAACATACACTGTTCATATCATATATATATATATACATTAAATGATATTATCATAAGTGCCCTCGATACATGCACCTCTCTCGTGTCAGAACCAAGCTCAAATCTTGTCGCTGGTTCTCTGCTGGCCTTAATCACGACTGCTTGCTAGAGACAAGCTCTGGAAAAGGGCAAGAAAGACCAAGGATCCATATGATTGGCTTCAATTCAGAAAAGCCAGAAACTCCTGCACAAAAAAGTGAGAAATGCCAAGGTTGCCTTCTACACAGCTGAACTGGATGCCTCCTACCATAACCCTTCCAGATTCTGGGGACCATAAAGGGATCCTAGGACAAGATTCTACCCTGTCTTACCACCCAAAGTGCACCTAAATAATGTGGATATCACTGACAAGCAAGAAATCTTGAATGCCTTCAATAATCATTTCACTACAGCCGGTCTAGCTTTCTCGACTTCTCCAGAAAATCTAATGCGTCGCAATTAAACTTCCAGTCTACTGAGGACAAAAGGCTGCTTCCACATTTTCCTTTAGCCAATACTATTAAAACAAGTAGAAGACCTACTACTCCATTTGGATACAACTAAAAGCGCAGGTGCAGACTCTCTGACCCTATTTTCTAAAGTTGCATTGCACGCCTTAGCAGCCCCCTAACTCACCTTTTCAATTTGTCCTAGCCACTGGATCTATTCCTTCAATATGGAAGACAGCTCAAGTGTTTCCCTACTTAAGGCAGGTGACCCATGGACCTCAACAACTATAGGCCCATATCCATCTTACAGTATTGTCCAAAATGCTTGAAAAATTAGTGAACATCCAATTAAGTGCCTACTTCGACACAATAACCTCCTTAACCCAGCTCAATCTGGGTTTAGATCCATGCACAGCACCATCTCTGCCTTAGCAAAAGTTACAAATGATTGGCAGACTGAATTAGACAAAAGAATAATATCTGTGCTGTATTTCTGGATTTAAGCAAAGCCTTTGATACTGTGGACCATGAACTACTAATCTCCTCTCTGCATTCCATAGGCCTCGACTCAATCTCTCTTCAATGGTTCAGATGCTACCTCTCGGTAGAATACAGCAGGTAAAAATGAAGGTGACCTATCTACCTCAAAACCACTCCTAAGAGGTGTACCACAAGTTTCCATCTTGGGTCCTATCCTCTTTGCCATTTACATCAATAACATTGACTCCAATCTCACCAAATCTAATATTCACCTTTTTGCAGATGATACTGTCCTATATGTCAGTAATCCTGCACCAACAAAGGCCTGTGAACTTTTACAATCTGAGTTCTCTCTGCTGCAGCACAAATTACTAGAAAAGAAACTCCTATTAAATGCCAAGAAAACGAAAGCTATGTTCTTCTCCACCAAGAGCTTCTCTTCCACTCTCTCACCAAACACCCTTCCCCAATTATCTACCATCACCCCTATCCAGAGACCACTCAGTCCAATGCAGCTGCCTCAAAGGATGCAGAGAACGAGGAGTACTTGGATGACAGTGGGCTCAGGGAGGGTTAGACCAGTCAGGCAGTGGCACATCCCAGATCCTATTCCACTCAAGAACTCATATGCCACACTGCCAAACAGGGACAACCACATAGAGGTACCCAGAGAAATGGAAGGAAAGGATGTGGAGGTTAGCCAGTGCAAAGATGGAGATTAGCGCCCAGGAGGTGGATAGGCAGAATAGGGCAAAATTCAGCAGAAAGGCAGACAGCAAGGTGAACCAGGGATAAAGGACAACCAAGGAAGGGGCTGGAGTAGAACAGCGAAACAGTCTAGGGAGGTCAAATCATAGAAAGTCATGTGTGCAAATGCCAGGAGCCTTAGCAACAAGATGGAAGATCTGGAGGCTGTCATGGTGCAGTCAGACCTGGACATTGTGGCCATCACTGAAACCTGGTGTAATGATAACCCGACTGGGAGTTGGCCATACCTGGCTACAACATATTCAGAAGAGACAGGGCAGGCAGGAAGGGAGGAGGAGTGGCACTGTATGTGAAAAATGACATAAGGGCCACAGAGATCCAGGAGGAACAAAATGGGGGAGAGATACTGTGGGTTAAGCTGGAAAGGAAAATGGGGCCAGCCATCCGCACAGGTGTGGTCTATAGACCACCAGCCCAGGAGGAAGAAACAGATAGGAGCTGATGCTAGCCATCCAGAGGATGGCAGACAAGGGTGAGTAGTACTGGTTGGAGACTTCAATATTCCAGGCGTGGACTGGAGCATCCCAGCAGCAGCATCAACTAGGGCAGATTTATCCTGGACTCCTTTCAGGGTGCCTTCCTCAAGCAACTGGTCATGGAACCAACCGGCAGAAGGCAATACTGGACCTTGTGCTCACAAACAGGGACAGTGTGATGGGGGTAAAAGTGGGGGAGCACCTGGGGAACAGTGACCACCAGTCACTGTGGTTTGAAATCACAGAAAGAGCAGAACCTAACCACACAAAAACACGTATCCTGGATTTTAGGGGGGCAAACTTTGGGAAAATGAGGAGATACTTGAAAGAGGCATTAAGGGGAATGGGGCAGGAATCAGGGGTTGAGGAACAGTGGGAAGTATTTAAAATGGGGATTACAAGAGCAACAGAATTATGTATTAAGCAGGTTAGCAAGAGGAAAAGGAAGAGGAGACCATTATGGTTTTCCAAAGAGGTAGCAAAGAAAGTGAAAGCCAAAAGATTGCATTCACGAATACAAAAAGACACAGGCAGAAGGGGATAGGGAGAAGTACCAGGAGAAGCAAAGGGAGGCAGGGAGGTCAGTAAGGAAGCCAAAGCTCAGACAGAAGAACACATTGCAAAATCAGTGGGTAGAGGACAAAACCTTTACAGGTACATAAGTGAAAAAGAAAGGCAAAGGAGGATAGTGAGACTGAAGGGGAGGATGGGGGCTGTGTGGAGGATGACAACAGTAAAGCTGACATATTGAACAGGTATTTCTGCTCAGTCTTTACTAAGGAAGAGGAGGGCAATGGGTCTGAATGGAGTACAAGGGTGAGAATGGTGCAGAAATGGACACAAGTCCCTTTACAGAGAAAGGGTCCTGAAGGAACTGGAAGTAATAAGAGTTGATAAAGCAATGGGGCCAGATGGGGTGCACCCCAGGGTCCTTAAAGAACTAAGAGAGGTGGTGGCTGAACCTCTTGCTACCCTGTTTAGCTCGATCACTAGAAACAGGAGGTACCCAAAGACTGGAGGATAGCAGATGTAGTCCCCTTATACAAAAGTGGGAACAAAGAGGAAGGGAACTACAGACCAGTCAGCCTCACCTCGGTAGTGGGGAAGATCATGGAAGCACTACTGAAGGAGAGATTGGTGGAACATCTGGTTGTCAATGGACTACAAGACCCAAGGCAGCATGGTTTCACCAGGGAAGGTCATGTCAGACCAACCTCATTGAATTTTTGACTGGGTGACTAGGAGGTGGATCAGGGGAGGGCAGTGGACATGGCCTATCTGGACTTCAGCAAGGCCTTTGACACTGTGCCACATAGAAGACTATTGCACAAACTGGGAATATGGGTGTGGGCAGGACAGTGAATGCGATTGGGTAGGTAACTGGCTGGGCAGCAGGACACAGAGGGTGGTAATGGCTGTCACTCCACAGAGGAAGAGTGACCAGTGGGGTACCACAGGGATCAGTGCTGGGACCGGTACTATTCAATATCTTCATCAGTGACATTGCACAGGACCTAGAAGGCAGAATTTCACTGTTCGCTGATGACACAAAGCTCTGTAACAGAGTAGACACACCAGAGGGTGTAGACAGAATGAGAAGGGACCTGCAGAAACTTGAAGAATGGTCAGGGTTTGGCAGTTGAAATTCAATGCAAGGAAGTGCAAGATAATGCATATGGGCACAAAAACCCTGGCACAATATATCAGTTGGGGGTGAGGATATAGCATGCACCAAGCAGGAAAGGGATCTTGGAGTTATCATCTCTGATGACCTCAAGGCAGGAAACAGTGTGACAAGGCAGCAGGTAAAGCAAATGGGATGCTGGGATGCATAGGCAGGGCATCACCAGCAGGAAAAGGGAGGTCATAATTCCACTATACAAGACACTAGTGAGGCAGCACCTGGGTACACTGTGCAGTTCTGGAGACCTTACCTACGTAAGGACATAGACAGGTAGAGAAGGTTCAGAGGAGGGCAACAAAGATGGTGCATGGATTGCATCACAAGTCCTATGAGGACAGGTTGAAGGCACTGAACATGTACTCCCTGGAGGAGAGAAGGGAGAGAGGGTATATGATAGAGACATACAAGTATCTTACAGGGAGGAACAGGGTGCAGGAATGCACTATTTTTAAGTGAAAAAGATGTTCCAGGACTAGAGGGCATGGGATGAAGTTGGAGGGAGGACGATTCAGAGGAACGTGAGGAAGAATTTCTTCACAGAACGGGTGGTGGACAAGTGGAACACCCTGCCAGAGGAAGTGGTGGGGCTGAAACAATCATTGGATTTAAGAATGCATGGGATAGACATAAAGGAATTCTGGAGGTCAGGGGTGAGGGCAACAGACTTCCTGGAAAACATAAACTGAACTTACAAACTTAAATGGGCAGACTGGGTGGGCCATAGGCCCTTATCTGCCGACACTGTCTATGTATCTATGTATCCTTGGTGAAAGTCTGGAATATGTGGATACATTTAAATATCTTGGGGTTTGGATTGACAATAGACTTGACTACACTAGCCACATTGAAGAGCTCCTGAAAAAACTCAGACAGAGACTTGGCCTATTTTACAGGATCAAACATTATCTAACCAGAGATTCTAAACAAAGATTAATCCTGGCATCATTCCTATCCCTCATTGATTATGCTGACTTGCTATATGGTCACTGCTCCCTTTCCCACTTAAATAAATTGGATACCTTGTATCATAGAGCTCTTAGATTCATTACAGACCTTCCTTTCAGCACCCACCATTGCTCTCTCTATAATGCAGTCGGTTGGACATCCCTACATCATAGAAGAAACAAAAATGCTGCTTTATGGATCTACAAAGCTCTAACAAACAAACTACCATCCTACATTTCAGATTGTTTTACTCAGGTCATATCCAGGCCATATGCCCTAAGGAACAATAGACCCATCATGCTGAAGATAGCTATTACCTGTACCCGGTATGGGAGGGCTGCAATCAGCTACTCTCTAGCACTTATCTGGAACTCTCTTCAAAAGACCTTGAAGTTGAATACCCTCATTCCAATAACATCCTTCAAAAAGCTGTACACTAGTCTCTTTCCAGAGCCATGCAACTGCTTCCACAAGACCTAGTCCTCATACCCCCTTTTTCCCCTACCCTTTTTTGCACTTCCACCTTAATTTGTTTTCTAGCTTTCACCCACCTATTTCTTACCAGACTTTTTCCCCAAAATCCCATCACCCTCGCTTTAATCTTTCAGTACTGTTTATTTTTTCCTTTTATTATAACCCACATTCATTGGCTCATTGCTTTGTATATATGTGAATATTCTTGCATCTGTTCATTTATAAAGTCTTTGTTTTTGTATTCAATCTGTATCTTGTATTTGTGTAAAATTGTACCTTTATATTGTTATGACCAATCAGGTCCATCTTGTAAATGAGCTATGCTCAATGATGCTCGCTTGAATAAATAAAGATTTTGATTGATTGATTGATATATATATTTTACCTGTATCAAAATGAATATCTTTTTGTTGTTGGCTGAAATATCTCTATGTTCTCACTTTTTTTAGAGTTTTGTATAATGACTCCTTCCTACGAAACATAAGTGACACTTGCAAAGTCCCTTTTTTTTTTCTCTTTGGCACCACAGCTGGCAACAGGTGGTCCATACACTTCCCTTTAAAGACCTTCTCCTGGCTTGATATTGGGAGGAAGGAGCACACAAAAAACATTAAGGTTAGGGAGAAAAAGATAGCATTCAGGAAGTATAAGGAAACACAGAAGGAGCAGGACAGAGAGCTGTACCAGTTAAGGCAGAAGGAAGCAGGGAGGGAAGTCAGAACAGCAAAGGCCCAAACTGAGGAAAAGATGGCCAATTCAGTTAAGAAGGGGGATAAAACCTTTTATAGGTACATTAGAGAGCGTAGAAAGACAAACTGAGGGATAGTGAGGCTGAATAGAAAGGACGGTGGGTGGGCAGAGAGGGACAGTGAAAAAGTAGGGATACTGAAAGAATACTTCTGCTCAGTATTCACAAAAGAGGAGGAGGGGGAGGTGCCTAATTCAATTAACAGAAGCACTCTGGATAGGGGGGTCAATCCCAGTCCTTTCACAGAAGAAAGGGTTCTGAAAAAACTAAAACTGAAGGTGGACAAAGCAATGGGGCCTGATGGAATTCATCCAAGAATTCTAAAAGAATTAAGGGGAGAACCACTGATTACCCTTTTTAACAAATCATGGGAGGATGGTGTGGTACCTGAGGACTGGAGGAAGGCGGATTTGATTCCTCTTCACAAAAGTAGGGGTAAGACAGAGGCAGGAAGCTACAGACCTGTCAGTTTGACTTTGGTAGAGGAAGTGATGAGTCACTTCTAATGGAAAGAATTGTTGAGTACCTACAGGCCAGTGGGGCACAGGACTCAAGACAGCATGGGTTCACAGCGGGAAGGTCATGTCAGATGAATCTAATTGATTTCTTTGACTGCATGACCAAAGTAGTAGACCAGGGAGGGGCTGTGGACATGGCCTACCTAGACTTTAGCAAGGCATTTGACACAGTCCCACACAAAGATTAATAATCAAATTAACCAGCCGGGAGTGGGTCCCAATGTGGTAGCCTGGGTAAAACGTTAGCTGGACAACAGGACACAGAAGGTAATTGTAAATGGAGTCCACCCTGAAGAAAGAGGGGTTACTAGTGGGGTACTGCATGGTTCAGTACTGGGTCCAGTCCTTTTTAATGTCTTTATAAGTTACATTGCAGAGGGACTGGAAGGAAAAGCATGCCTCTTTGCAGATGATACAAAGATATGCAACAGGACTTATGCACAAGGAGGTGTGGAAAGAATGAGAAGGAACTTGGCAAGGTTGAAGG
Organism: Neoceratodus forsteri; assembly: GCA_016271365.2. Lineage (NCBI taxonomy): Eukaryota > Metazoa > Chordata > Ceratodontiformes > Ceratodontidae > Neoceratodus > Neoceratodus forsteri. Next base: position 128,185,129 of record CM028135.1, on the reverse strand, counting down.
AATGGTCAGAAGTATGGCAGCTTGATTCAATGCAAAGAAGTGCAAAATAATGCACCTGGAAAACAAAAATCATGGGGAAGATTACACAATTGGGGGGGGGGGAGAGGTAGTAACAACAACAAAAATGGAAAGGGACCTGGGGATAATCATATCAGATGACCTTAAAATTAGCAAGCAATGTGAGAAGGCAGTAGGGAGGGCTGGGGGAATACTGGGTTGTACAGGGAGAGGCATCATCAGCAGAAAACAAGAAGTTTTTATCCCGCTGTACAGACAGTTGGTGAGACCCCATCTGGAGTACTGCATCCAGTTCTGGAGACTCCATCTCCGCAAGGACATAGACAGGATGGAGGCAGTCCAGAGGAGGGCAACTAAAATGGTGCAGGGTCTGCAAGAAAAGCCATATGAGGAGAGACTAAAGGAGCTTAATGTGTATACCCTTGAGGAAAGGAGAGAGAGAGGGGGACATGATAGAAACTTTTAAGTACCTCAGTGGAATCAACAAAGTCCAAGAGGGTAGCATCTTTCAGAAAAAGGGATGTGCAAGAACAAGGGGACACAATTTGAAGATAGAGAGGGCGTCTCGGGGCAGTGTGAGGAAGTATTTTTCACAGAAAGGGTGGTGGACGATGGAATAGCCTTCCTGAGGAGGTTGTGGGGTCTAAAATTGTGGGAGAATTCAAGAATGCATGGGACAGACATAAGGCAACTCTTGTGGGGGTAGGAAGAAATCGGCTGTTGGTTAACTAGGATCTGCAGTGTAACCACTAGGTGGCGCTATCCCAAGGGCTACTACCTCTGCCTGCTTGGCTAGTAGCAGGCTAAGGGGCCTTGGTACTGAAACGGGTGCCTCCACCCGGATGTCAGGGTTGTTAGTGGTCAAGCAAACCTGGGCACAGCCCTCTGGGACACTGTAACCCCCCTCTTTCCCATCTAGTGGCCTGAACAATATACAGTACGATTTTCACAATGATCCTTATTCACCATGCAATTACCCAACTGTTTGCACTTACCACCAGGGCTGGTTCCTCTAGCTCGACCCTGGGGACCCCCCTGTAAAACAAGGTTATGCACAGCAAATAGCAACAGTACAGTACTCTTGGCATAAACTGGAACCACAGTCAGGTTAAATGCAAAAAGAGTTAGATCTGATTTGTTCAGGGGACGTGAACAAGGGAAGGGCATAAACAGGTTGACTGGCTTACAGGCTAAATCAATCAGACAGTTATACATGCACTTCAGGGTCCCTACACAGTCATACACTCTGGGTACCCAGGTAGGAAAAAGGTGGGCTAGCCAGCACCATTGCCTGGGGTAGGCCGGCTTCGTGGCTGGTTGGGGCCCTGTGATGGAAGAAAGCAACATGCACAACACACTCTATTTGTAATCCGGAGCCGGAGGGCTCAGTTCGTGAAGGAAAAGACAAAGCAATTGGATGACAACACTTTAGATTGAGCTATTGTTGCAGGGAGCTACCCTGATGTTTACTTACGATACCCAATACAGGACACAGGCAGGATGAAATTGAGACTGCAGGTTGTTGAGCTGGAGTGCCAGGAGAAGCAGGGCCCACATGAATCACTGAGGCATCATTCCTGTTCAAGGTGTTGAGCAGGGGGCTGATCCCGAGGCAGGTCTCTCGTCGATGGCTTTCTCTGTGTAGCGGGTAATTTGGCTGGGCTTATGTGGCAAGGCCCAAGCCAGGCCGCCACTCCTCCTCCTCTAGACATTCAATATCCTCTGCCCTACTTAACTACTACGCCACAAGCTGTTCCTGCTCCTGACCCCTCCCCATCATCACATCCCCTCGCTCTCGACCCCCTTCTTCTTATGCCCGACCAGCGGCCCTAGCTTTTCTCTCATCTCATGCTGGCATATAGCTCATTCAACCCTGCACTTGCCCCCCAGTACTTCTACTCAGCCCCCAGTAACACAGTTATCCCTCTGACTATGTCAGTCTGTTATGGGCGCGTTCCAAATCCCTGCGCTTTCCTACCCACCCTGCACTCAACCTCTCCATAGACATCTAGTCCTGTCACCAGCAGTACAAATTCTTAGAATCACTCTATTGTCTGTATTCTAGGCATGATATTCCACCTTCCCTTGTATGTATCTGCACTCTGTAAACCTGTATGAAGCAATGTACCAAGACCCTAATGTAAACTCAATGTTATGTATTCCCTGTACACTCTGAATCATGTACCATGATCTCCTATGTATAACTCTGTTGAAATGTATATGTGCACTCTGTATCATGTACTGTGGTCTCCTACATATAACTCTTGTAATGTATATTCTATCTTGCATGTATTCCCCCCCTCCAACCAGGTCGCACTGGGAGACGAGCATCTTTTTGCTCAGTGTGCCCTACCTGGTGAAACTGTTCAATAAATAAATAAAAATGGAAATGCAAACGGATTTAGTCAGTTGGAGCTGTATACAGCCTCCAGCAAGCAGAACACAGTTCAGCACACGGTGGGAAACCAAATCACGACCCACTAACAGCACACAGCACATTTACATGTAAGAAATTCTACTGTACCAGGCAGATTGCAATCTGGTCACAGTTACAGAGTCTCTGCACCAACCGGGAGTTCAAAGGTGGCTAGAAATCCTGACAGGCCAATTGCATTCAGCAAATCTTCGGTCTTCTTCAGGTTAAAGCCTTGTCACAGTTCTGTGGCTTAAATCATTCTCACAATCCGGATTCAGTCTGAATAAGCTCTATTTCCCCTCTCAGGGACAGCAGGCAGACCGGCAGGCCAAAACTCAGCCCTTTCACAGTTCTCCTGTGTGAATTACACAGGGGCTGCTGCTTGAATCACTCAAGCTGTTACCACTTTTACTTTCCAATTCAGACTGACTCTAGCTGCAAGCAGCCTGGGACTTTCCCCAGGATCCAAAAGGTTCGGTTGGCTGATCTATGTCAGTCAGTTCAAGGGCTCCCCCTCCAGGTCTGTTTTACACAGAAACATAGAATTTGACAGAAGATAAGGACTGCTTGGTCCACCCAGTCGGCCCATTTCCCTACCTGATGGATACGCTGCAGATTCTAGTTAATCAACAGCTTACTTTCTCCTGCCCCCCACTAGACTTGCCTTATGCCTGTCCCATGCATTCTTGAATTCTCTCACTGTTCCTGACTCCACAACCTCCTCAGGAAGGCTGTTCCATGCATCCACAACTCTCTCTCTGTGAAAAAATACTTTCTAACATTACCTCTGAGCCATTCCCCCTCTATCTTTAAATTGTGCCCCTTGTTCTTGCACATCTCTTCTTCTGAAAGATAACCTCCGTGTACCTTGTTAATTCCCTTGAGACACTTGAAAGTTTCTATCATGTCCCCTCTCCCTCCTTTCCTCAAGGGTATACATATTAAGCTGCTTTAGTCTCTCCTCAGTATGTCTTCTGGTGCAGACCTTGCACCATTTTGCTGCCTCCTCTGAACAGCCTCCACTCTGTCTATGTCTTTGCGGAGATGGAGTCTCCAGAATTGCACGCAGTACTCCAGATGGGGTTTCACTAACTGTCTGTAGAGAGGGATAACAACTTCCTGTTTTCTACTATTGATGCCTCTCCCTATGCATCACAGTATCCCCCCAGCCCTCCTTACTGCTTTCTCACATTGCTTGCCCACCTTTAGGTCATCTGATATAATTACTCCTAGGTCTCTTTCGATTTTTGTTGTTGTTATTAACTCACCCCCCCCCATTGTGTACTCTTCCCCTGGGTTTTTGTTTCCCAGATGCATTACCTTGCACTTCTTTGCACTGAATCTGGTGCCAAAATACCAAAACTACAATTCCTACAGAATTTTGTTCCCACAAGACCCCCTGGGGACAGGCTCCATTTTAGAGTCCCCAAAGGTACTGATTAGTGCTGACTGGCAGTCCAAAACCAAAATGGTGGTGCAATACATAAGGTCCATGCTGCAAAGAAAGCAGGTTAGACAAACTACAATATCATCACTATTCGAATGGATAATCAGCAAATAAGTACAGCTCCTAACAGAGCCCCCTCTGCACTAACAGCGATGGTAGAATGGAGTGATTATCTGGTAGCCTGGGTGGGACTTGAGCATAGAAACACTCAGCCGCCCTCCCAGATTAATTATGACTGCAATCTAGGCAGCTCTTAAAGAGACAGTACACGGAGGCTTTACAGGCACTCTCTGGCAATACATTTGAACTGCTAAAACGCAGGACGCCAGCCTGGCAGTGAGAATTTAGACCAGCTCAAGGAAGACTTTTCGAACCCCATTTGTGGGGGTTACAGCAGCTTATCCTGTAGGTAGGGAAATGGGCAGACTAGGTGGGTCAAGCGGTCCTTATCTACCGTCAAAGTCTATGTTTTTACTGGGAACGGGGGCAGATCATGGCACTGGAAGCACCAAGAATTCACTCAGTCCACTCAAAACAAATGTCCACAAGCAGAACATAAAACCAAGTAGTAGGTTTTATTCTGACTAGCTGGACTGACAGAAACAACATTTGCACACTGGGGCTGCAGGTGCAGAAACGGATACAACAAAGTCCACAGGTCACAGTAGTGCTTTACTACAGTTCATTTGTTCAAGTCCCACCTCTGCTTTAGGGAGTACAGGACAACATTCCTGTCCATCCCTCTTCTGGGCTATGGACACTTTGGGCTTGCACATCCCAGAGGTGAACAACTCCAGACTCCCCCATTACCAGTGTCCCCCACAGGACCGTGCATGTCCTCCAAACTGTGTGAAACAGTTTTACACAGAATCCATCCAAACTGAGAAAGTATTCTCCTCACAATCCAGTTAGAAGTGAGTTAGTTCCAGCTCTGAATAGAATGGGTCATCTCTTTTCCACAACAGATTCATGACCTTGAAGGCACCATTTGAGCACTGTAAACAGTTTTTGAAGCACATCTTATTTCATTTTCATTTTTATTTTAATACTTGTAAGCCACTAGGCATAAATGCCTGTTTTCATTAGCGACAAGTCTGAATAAAAACAATAAAACATTATATAAAAAACCCACAAAAACAAACTACAATAACACAAAGGTTATACATCATAACATATACAGATAGTATTAGTATTTAACCAATCCATAAGTAAAACTTTAAATGCATGTACAATAGCTGTATTCTTAAATGCAGTTAGTAGAGAATTATAGTACAAAGGAGCTGTGTAGAGAAGGGATCAAAAGGCAGGAAGATCCTGAGAGTGTTGAGGAAAACTCTTTGCCATTCCAAACACTGGGCAGCACTTTGAACAGTCAGCAGTCTCTTGCAGGTGGGGGTGTCACCAGGAAGTTTTCATGGCTGATGAAACCATTTCTTACTTGGCTCTTCGCCTCCTCAGGGGCGCAGCATTAGAGAAGGCTACCACCACGACTTCCCTGAGGCTACACTTAGACAGCTCTTCAGTTCTACCCTGCCCTCTGGCAGAAAACTATTAACTAGCAACATTACATGACAACATTCCAAAGTGGCTTATGCTGCTGCGAGAGACACTCCCACTTGGAACCTCTGCCGAGGTGACTGACAGGAGCTGCCAAGGGAGTCTCAGCAGGTTAAAACTGGGCTGCTCAGCATTCCTTCCTAGGCAACCCACTAAATATGACGGTGGTAGCCTGCAAGGAGAGGAAAGGCTGGAGTGGCAGAAGAAGGAATAGTATGAGTAAAACATAACATTTGACAGAAGATAAGGACCACTTGGCCCATCTAGTCTGCCCGTTTCTCCCTACCCACACTATTACCGCAGACCGTGCCCCATCTACAGCTCTTTTTCCGTCCCCCACTTCCGTGCCACTATGTTTTCCTTGTGCTTATCCCATGCATTCTTGAAGCCCACCATTGTTTTTTTCCCCCACCACCTCCGCTGGAAGGCTATTCCAGGGATCCACCACTCTTTCTCTGAAGAAGTACTTCCTCACATCTCTCCTGAATCTACCCCCCTACTGTTTCATAGCATGTCCCTTTCTTCTTGAGCACATTTTGTTTTCTAAAAAATACTTCCCTCCTGTACTTTATTTACCCCCGTGAGGTATTTGAAGGTCTCCATCATATCCCTCCTTCTCTTCCTCCTTTGTTCCAGGGTGTACATATTCAGATCCTTTAGTCTCTCTGTGTAGGGCTTTTGATGCAGACCCTGCAGCATTTTGGTTGCCCTTCTCTGAACTGCCTCCACTCTGTCTATGTCCTTCCGGAGGAATGAGAATGGATTGGTTGTGGATCTATCCATATATAAAGCACACTCTAATTACTAAGATGTGGCTAGTGTTAAGGGTGACTGTCATGCTGTAGGGATAGGGTGGCTTGGTATTGGAATGAGGGGTTTCAGGTAGAATACGAAAGGATAGGGCTGATCGGAGGGATGGTGATGAAGCTAGGGCAGCAGCAAAGAAGAAAAAAGGTACTTGCTCTGTTTGTTGTAATTGTTACGTTTGTGTGGTGTCCAGATCACTTCGGAATGCCTAACTTCTTTCCAGCTACCTGATTTATTTCAAGAAAAGGCTGGAAATGGGGCAGGAATTCTTTTTTTTTTTTTTTTTTTTTTTTTTTATGTATTTATTACTAGGATTACAAATACCTTTGAAACAAGGGTTCTTTTACAAAGGTTTTGCATCACCAATGGGTGCAAGCAAAACAGTGGTAAGACACAATATAGGTCAGGAGGTTAACTTAGTAGTAAAAGACAGTACATGTGTATAGACTAGCACAGTAGCAAACAGTCAGTGACAAATCATGCACAATTAACAATACGGGTGTATATATAGCAAGACACAGATGCAAATGAAAATCATCCTAGTGGTGACATAAGTTGAGCAGGGGTGGGGATAAGAGGGGAGGGTGGGGAATAGGGGGTAGGCAGTCAAGGATTTGACATTGTCATTAGTGCAAGAACAGAAAGATAAGTGCTAGGTAGTCTGGGGGTGGAGCAACAAGAGATAGGGTGATAGGGAGGGGGAGACAGGAGGAGAGGAGCGGGAGAGGGAGTGGAATGGTAGGTGTTGAGATTTTTTTTTTTTTATTTAGTTACTCAGGATAGTTTCCAGTCGAGCCCTGCATCTACCCATTTTTGCAGCTGGGTGCACTGGAGAGTTTGAGTGACTTGCTCAGGGTCACACTCTGTGACCTCTCTGTTCCTAAGTCAGTGCTGTAACCACTAGATCCCATGGACTTCTAATTGCAGAGAGGTGATTTGTTAGTTGAATGGAGGTCTGCAGCCCAGTTTTACATTTTATTGGAAAAAGAAGTACTTGGTCAAGAATGGGTTGTATCAGGAGTTTATGGGAATGCAAAGGTTTTATTTCTGGAATCCTGCTGGAATTAATGGATGCAGAATTGCGTGAGTCTTTTTGCTGTGTTTCTGTGCAAGTGTTGGAAGTGAAAATCTTTTTGCTAACAGATATGGGGTCGGGGTTCTTTCTTCCTTGCTGCTAATTATTTTTAATATGGTATCATGTTGCCCTGCTGCAGCAGTGTTGGTTTTTCAGTCTTTTTGGATTTGGGAGATTTTTCTCTTCCCAGTGCACCATTTTAAAGAGCTAGCACATACCTGAAATTAATATTAACTTTTAATAGTAGTTAAGTAACTTTTGTATATTTGTTCCATATATATTTTTATTGTACTGTTTTACTGCCCCTAACTCGATGGTACCCTTCTAGCTCCAACACTGACCCACCTCAGGGACTTACAGGTTAACCACCCATAGGTGGTTTGCCTGCCCAATAGGGCTATGTAGGGCCTGCAATGGAGACCGAGCCAGTGAGGCTTTTCCTCTATAGGTCCCCATGGTGTCGTGTGTGCGTGTGTGTGTGTGTGTGTGTGTGTGTGTGTGTGTGTGTGTGGTGACGCACAGCACAACGTGCCATGTCTGCCGATACCCTCCCCACTTACTGTCCAACTGCCAGATGGCAGTCATGTGGCAGGACCCAGGAACTCCCCACCCAAGGGAGGAGAGCTGTTATTGGATACTTGATCCTCTCTCACCTGGCTGGTCCCTGAGTGGCTCTGATCCATTCCTGAACCCAGGCCACCAGCATGGGTGGTTTTCTGGCATCCAGCACCTCAACCCACCACACCACTGGGCCAGGCCTAAATTTTTTTTTTTTAATATTTCAAGTACTTTATCTTTTCCCTTTGCTGTTCAGAAGGTATTCTGCCTGATGGTACTAGGTGTGGTGTCTGGAACAACACTTTACCTGGTCACTGATGTATCAAGTTCTAATACTCTGCATACCTCATTGGCATTGTGACCTCACTAATTATGACATGACAATTGATCAAGAGGAACTAGTTACCTTCTGCCAGGCTGGTCACTTGCACTGATGAGAGCCACTAGGTCGCTACCTTAGGCCACCAACACATGTGTGCAGTCACAGTGCTGTGATGCAGTATGAATGGAAACAGAGCTAAATATCTGCTTACAGGTACAGGCTGCCCTACACATCACACCTAGCACTATTAGATATGTAGCCCCCTACAAATGGGGTTCCCAAAAAGTCTTCCTTGAGCTTGCCTAAATGCTCACTGCCAGGCTGGTGTCCCGCGTTTAGCAGTTAAATATGATTATCAGAGCCTGTATAGCCTCTGTGTACTGTCTTTTAAGAGCTGCCTGATTGCAGCTTAAGTAATCTAAGAGGGAGCTCTGTTGAAAGATGTGACTATTTACTGAAAATCATTTAGAGTGATAATGATAATGTAGTTTGTCTAACCTGCTTTCTTTGTAGCAAGGACTGTTTTGTTTGTCTCCACTGTCTTGGTCCTGGACTGCAAATTGGACCAAACAGTACTGGTGGGACCTAAAATGTAGCCGGACTACAGGAGCTGTCTGAATTCAAAATCTGTAGGATCTGTGGTTTTAACTTTTTGTGCCTTTTTTTGCAACTGAAGGGGGAGCTCTTGCTTTGGCTGACAGCCAAATCAGCCAACCAAATCTTTTGGATCTTGGGGAAGTCCTGGGCTGCTTTCAGTTTTCTGTTAGTTCTGAGCTGGAAGCTCAAGAAGGAAGAGCTGAAGTAATTCTAAGCAGCAATCCTGAGTGGATTCGCATGGGAGAACTGGGAAAAGGCTGAGTGTTTGGCCTGTATGTCTGCCTGCTGCTCCTGAGAGGGAGAGAAGAGAATTATTTTGGACTAAATCCAAGTTTGTGCGACTAAAGTAATCTACTGAAGTGGGTCAAGCTCAACCTGAAGAAGACCGAAGATCTTGCTGAATGCGATCGGCCTGTCAGAAGTTCCAGCTACCCCTAAGCTCCCGGTGTGTGCAGAGACTCTGCGATTGTGACCGGGAAGCGCTTTGCCAGGTACAGTAGAATTTCCTTACATGTAAATGTGCTATGAGCTGCTAGTGGGTCGTGAGTTAGTTCCCCACTGTGTGAACTGTGTTCTGCTTGCTGGAAGCTGTATCCAACCCAAAACTGACTGTATCCGAATTTGTCTCCATGCGGTCTGGGCCTTGCCAGACTGGCCCAGCCAGACTACCCACTGCACAGAGAAGCCATCGACGAGAGACCTGCCTGGGGATCAGCCCCCAGCTCCATGCTTGAACAGGAACAACGCCTCTGTGACTCGTGTGGACCCTGCTTCTCCTGGCATTCCAGATCAACCACCTGCAGTCTTGATTTTCGTCCAGCCTGTGTCCAGTCTTGGGTATCATGAGTAAATACCAGGGTAGCTCCCTGCAACAACAGCTTAATCTGAGTGTGTCATCTGATTGTCTTGTTGTTTCATTTCCTTTACGAACTGAGCCCTCTGGCTCTGGATTACAAATATTGTGTACTGTGCATGTTGTGTTTTCCATCACAGAGCCCCAACCAGCTGCAGCCCGGGCAACAGTCCTGGCTAGCCCATCTCTTCTCCACCTGGGTACCCAGAGGTGGACTGTGTGGGGGGACTCAAAGCACATGCATAACTGCTTGATTGATATAACCTTTAAGCTAATTAACCTGATTTTGCCCCTCCCTTGTTCAAGTCCCCTGAATAAATCAGATCTAACTTTTTCTGCATGTAATCTGACTGTGGTTCCAATTTGTGCTCAAAGTACTGTACTGTTGCTATTTGCTGTGCATAACCTTGTTTTACAGGGGGTTCCCCAGGGTCAAGCCAGAGGAACCGGCTCTGGTGGTAAGTGCAAACAGTGTGGGCACTTGTGTGGTGTACCGGGGTATTGTGAAAGTTATTATTGTACACTGTTCAGGCTACTAGAGGGGAAAGAGGGGGGGTTACAGTGTCCCGGAGGGCTGTGCCCAGGTTAGCTTGACCATTACCAAATCTGACCTCCGTGTGGAGGCACCTGTTTCAGAACTCAAGCCCCTTAACCTGCTACTAGCCAAGCAGGCAGGGGTAGTAGACCTTGGGATAGCGCCACCTAGGGGTTACAGATAGAAACTATCTAACCTATAAAAGTAACTAAAAAAAAAAATTCACACAAGATGTAACTTCTGATTACTTTTAAAATTAATAACATTTTATGTTGCTTTTTCGTTACTAACTCTTAGTGCCAACGTCTCAGGTATATTGCTGCTTACTTTGAGTTTCAGTAGATGTGTTGAGTGTGACATAATCATATTTAGAAAATGTGCAGTTAAATACTGCATTCTGACCGACTGTGCCATTTTATTGGCATATTTGTATATGCCAATACCCCTGTAAAGAAATAGGTCCAGCATGTGATCCTGAATTTTGAGAAATCACATAGAATTCATGAGCCACTTCATTCATTCCTGATTGCCATCACAAACATGGCTGCCACCTTTACTCTTACATAAAAACCTTCAACTAGGCCAAAACAAAATCACTTAAATTAAAAAAAAAAAAGTAAATGATTGAAAGTTCTTCCTACTCATGATACTGGTCAGTTGAGAATGAATGCAGCAGCTAAGACAGGAGTTGGTATTACTGATGGATGTTATCGATGTATTTTTGTACACCATTGTATTGTACTTTTTGCATTGTATTTATTATTATTCTGTTCATGCTGTCTTCTGTTCCTCCTCCTCCTTCCCCAGGTCACATCTGTACACGAGATTGTTTGTATATGTAAGCAGTAGCACCGTTGGGGTGTGCTTTAAGCTCTGATAAATGCATGACTTAGGGCATAGTGAGGCACAAGACTGCAGGCTGAGTGCCTTACTGCCCCAGAGGTGTATTTATCAGAGCAAAAGCACGCCTGGAGTGTGTTATTGTGCTTATAAAATAGGTATATGTTGAAAACTGTGATTTTATTAAAAAAATTACTAAAATAAAAACACAAAAGACTCTTCATGTGAAATAGTCCTTCCAGTTTTCATAAATCACTAGGGCGCTGATGAGAGCCACTAGTTCACTACCATAGGCCACCGATAAGTAGCAATTTTGTTTTGGTCTTGCCAGCAGAGCGCTACCATCCTGCGGTAGCAACTTTCAGAAAGTGCCAGTATTCTAATGCCGGCTGCGGGTCAGAAGGAGATGCCTTTTTGGGGGTCTTGGCTTTCTAACACTTCAACAACAGTCTGGGCATCTTCCAGTGTAATACTGTGATTTGAATAACCAAATATGTCAAAAGAGGCAGGCAAGTAGTCCAGTAACTTACTTTTTTATTTGGTGGTTGCATTAGTAAGGTGATAAATGGCAGCTCATGTGTTTTGAAAATTGGCACAACGATTTAAGTGGTAAGGTGCCAAGGCAGTGCTGGTACTCTTTTCCCCCGTGCTATACAGGTAAAAAAAAAAAAAAAGTAGGCTTCCTGTTTCAGCCATTCTCTACTGTCTTTACTCATTTTATAACTCTGTATATCTACCTGGTGTAACATGTTAACTAACTGACTAAATAAATAATAAGTGTGAGGCCAGTGTATGTCTGTGTGAGTGTGTGCCAGTGGAATTTTGCAGAATTTTAAATTCATGCATTCCATGCTTCAGGGAGGGGTGGTATTTTGTTACCGGACTACCGCAGAATATTGAATTCTTAGTTTCCATGGTAAACAAATAAATCCACTGCGTGTGTGGAAAGACCAATGACTGACAGGTAGAACCCATCTGTGTAGGGACTATCTGACATCTTCTGAGTGATATTTATTATGTTTTTGTGCTTTTTGATCTTTTTATAGATTTTTTTGTTTAAGTTGCCCAGCCCATTGTCTAAGCATAATAAGACCCTTCAAGGTGTGAGGTATTTGTGGATACCCGCTGCTCCAGGTGCGTTGGGCCTCATCATGCCCCTGAGGGTGCGAGTATCCACCAATACCCCACAACCTGTCAGGTCTTATTGCTTAATGAGAAAGTATGCGCACCTGATAGATCTGTTTTGGTCTCGTAATTGGGGTGGGGACCATATTGCGGCATTTATTGGATGTCCAGTGTGGTGTCACGTTGGAGATGTTAAGAAGTTGTTTCTGAACATTTATTTAGCTTTCACTGAGACAGTTCAGCTGGTGTCTTGATTTTGGGTGTGGTAGCTGTAAAGAGAAAGGGTGCTGTGATTTGGGCATAGAGAAGGGGGTTCTGAAGATGGAGCTGGTGGCTGTTAGCTCTGCTATTGTGACAGCTGAGGTGGGTACTCAAACTGCTGATTGTGAGGGAGGCAGTCAAGCGGAGGTTTTGGATGCTGGAACTGTTACTAATGGGGGCACTCTCACCTCTATATATGTAGGTGGGGGACCTGTTGGGTCTAGGTGGTGGAACTTTCCTATAGTATTAAATGGAATAAAATGACTGAGGTGCAGGAACTCTCCTACCGTTTTGTAAGAGGTGGAGGAACAGAGTTCCTGTGGGTTCCTGACCAGTTTGATCTCTGCATTCCAGTAGATGGTGAGTCGTGAAGTCCATTGACTTGTTACGCTATAAATCCACACTCAAAAAGATGGCTGGCGAATAGTTGGAGACCAGGGTTCCTGCACGGGCCCAGGAATTCCACACTGAGGCTGGTTGGGGCAGGCGTGTTGTGGGTGGTGAAGTGCTTGTCTCCCAGGGGAGGCAGGTGTAGACCACCTGGTATACACACACTTCCTGCTGGCTAATCAAGGAGCAGCAGTAAGAAGTGGAGGAAATGTTGCAGCTGTGCCAACCCGAATCATCGGTTTTGGGGGTGGGGAGGACAACAAATTAAAAAAAAAAAAAACCCTACCCCCAGCAACTTTTAAATCTTATATCTTTTATGAGGCTCAAACATCTTTTTTTCCCTCTGTATCCTAAATGTTGCTTACCTATCTTCCCATCGTTAAGTGCCAGAAGATAGAATTTCTCTTCAAACCTACTTTAAATTTGCCTCTATCTATGCATCCCTCTACATTTATTGTGTATTTATTTATGCTAAAGCAGCCCCCCCCCCCATTAATTTCTAAGCAGGAGCTCTTCTGTACAGTACTTGCTCTGCTGTCTCCTGGGAGGTGGGGGGATAGCCCAGCAACAGCTCTCTCCTCTGGCAATTAAGCTTGGAGTGGGAGGCCTTAACTCTTCTCACAATCTGTCTCCCTCTCTCTCTTTACTAAAAGAGAGAAAGAGAGAGCAGGAGTGAGGCTCCTCCAGCATACCCCAACAGAGGGCCTAAGACAACCGAGCAAAAGCGAAGAGAAAGGGGAACAAGAACTAGCTAGTAGCAGCAGCAGCAGCAGCAGCAGCAGCAGCAGCAGCCATTGTTCATACTAGCCTGCTTTGCAAACAAAGAGCTCCCCAGTCCCTGCCTCCTATACTGCCTTCCCGTCTCCTCCTCCAGTCCGGCAGCTCAGGCTGTCCTTTTCTCTTTATTATTTTTTACTCCCCATTTTTGGGGGGGAGAGGAGGAGAAAGGAGGATGTGCAAGGGGGTGGGGGAAGAGGAAACACAGTATAGATACATGCATTTTTAATTTCAAGAAGAATCCCAGGACTTCTTTTTCAAGGCTGTCCCTACTGTATGCAGGGTCATTGCTTGTTTGTTTTCTTTCCCACACTTTTTGGCAGTTTCTCTACAATTGCAGAATGCAAATGGGTGTGTAGTAATTGTGTTTTGTGTATAGGGGAGGATGGAGATGCATGTCTGTCAGGCCTCTGCCACACAAATGGATGTGGAGCCTACTGGTTAAGAAACAGAATATTTTGCACGTTTTAATATTGAAGTGCAAATGTTCCAGCCCAGGAGGAGCGAAGTTGCTAATTGTTGTTGTAAAAGAGGCCGGGTAGCCTGTATGTGAATTTTGCTGGGTTTAAAGAAAAAAGAGCTGTGTTCTGTGGAAAGTTTTGTTTTTATTTATATTTTTCAATTCAATAAATGTGTTTAGTATTGTATATCCTGTGTAAGAGGGGTGAGAGCTTGCGCTTCTGCTCTCAGTAAGGGTGGGGGTCTGGGCTCCTTCAGGTCCCAGTCTACGGGGGTCGATTCCTAGAAGCTCTGTTGCGGGAGCAGCACAGGGGAAGCACCATCGATGTAGAGATGGGTGGGTTTTTCTCTGCCAGTCTCCCTGACTGCCATTCCCAGGTCTCGGTGCCAGTCTCCCTTGCCCCTCATTCCAGTTGCTGGCTATCTCTTATGGTCTCCCCGGCCCTCCCATTCATGGCTTGCTTCCTATCGTGTCCTCGGCTCTTGCTCCATTCCCTCTGTGCCATTCCTTGCTCACTCTCTGTCAGTCTCCCCAACACCTGCTCCCATTCCCAACTCTGTGCTGGTCTCCTCGGGCCCCACTCCCAGCTCACTCTAATGGTCTCCTCAGCCCCCGCTCACTTGCTGCCGGTCCCTTGGCCCTCACTGCCATTCTCGACTAAATCTCTGCTGTCCTGTTTGTCACCAACCACAGTGGCTCCTGGGCCTGCACATTACCTTAAAACTCGCTTCATCCGAGGCTTCTTCCGTTTACCGAGCAGCTCTTCTCCTTCCTCAAGATCCATGGTTTTCTCTTCACTTTACTTTCATTTTCTGTTCCCTTTCATCTGTGGAGAAGCATTGCACGTCTATCATCTGTGTCTTTGGCACTTGTTATTTTAAGTGTTACTTGCTTCCTCTGTATGAAACCTGCAAATGCATCTATTTTTGGTGCTATGGAGAGTACTATTGTGCTAGTATATAGTGGAGGTGGTATTATTTAGATTTCAGAATGAGCGTGCATTGAAATAACATGTTACACTTTTGAAGTGCACATTTTTGTTTGCAAAAACTAGTAAGGTTGTTTTTGGCCCCCTTCTCACCGAGGTGGCGAGGGTGTCTTTGAAGCTGTTCTCAAGCTCAGAGTTCCTTGCCACCTGCAGCAGTGGCTACTGGTCTCCAGGCATCTCAATAAACCCTCCATGTCCTGAACACGCTGCTTTGGATGGGGCCGACTAGCTGGAACCTAAGTTGGGAGAGAGAAGCAGGCAAGGGACATGGATCAAGCACCTGTAAAGGGAGAGTGTGGTGGTGTCCTCATCCTGGGGGCCACGATCTTTTTCTTCTTTGTTTTTCCATCCAGGTTCCACCTCATGGGGGGGGGGCTGAGTTAGGAACTTCAGGCCAGTTGGACATGGACTGGGACCAGGTTAATCCATTGCACCCCCACTGATGCTTGCTGGCACTGCCACGTATCATACACCAGTGTCCTGTGGTATACTGGTGGCAGCATTTCCTCTCTCATGGAGGGGGCACACATTCCTACAAGCTTAGTTCTGTCCCCGACTCACCAGGAGCAAGGGGAGAATCCTTATAAACAGACACATGTTCACCCGGTGTACGTATTTCAACCCTACTTGTCTTGTGGCGGTGTGTGTGTGTGTGTGTGTAAATGATGAGCGTGATTGTCTTCTGATTACTATGTTATGTGAGGTGTGTAGTTACAGGAGCTTCACTCCATCTCTAAGGCAGGAGTAGTCCAAAAGATGACCGGCACTTCCTTTGCTAACTGATCTGTGTTCTGATGTGAACCTGGGTAGTCAGTATGGTAAGCCCATTGCCATCAGGTGGCCTGGCAGGACTTAAAAGTGAGTTTGCCAGTCTTGAGAAGATACTATTTAGAAACAATTTAGATTATACGTAATGTATTGTTTCAGAATGTGCAAGAAAACACAATGCTTGTCCCTAAGAGTTCATCTCGTCAGGTGAGGAAGTGTCTGACCATCCAGAGCTTTAAGTCGGCCCTTAAGACTTATCTTTTCAGTTTAGCTTTCCCAGACGAGGTCAGCTGATTGGAATTTGTTATACAATGCTGCTGTAGGTTACTATGCTGTTTCGGAATATCTGATTTTATGAATATGTTTGGTGGAAATGTTATTTGTATGTGTTTTATGGAATTACTTGTTCAGTGCTTTGAGCATTGGAAAGGCACTTTATAAATAGTTTATTATTATTATCTGCTTCTGCTGAAGACATAATGCTGTCTGTGACATCATTTTGTTATAGAAATGATAATGATGTCAGAGGATTGTGACTTTGGCAGAGGATTAAAACAGCAGGAATAGGTCAACTTGAAGGGGACAAAGTTCCTGTTTCCATGTAGCCAAACCAAGTAGTGAAGAATAAAAGGAATAGAAATACAGAAAATCTATAAAATATAAGCTGAAATATGTTTTACAGGGTTTCCCAAAGGGATTAACTCACTTTAAAGAAAGAATAAAACTATAGGAGTTACAAATAAGTCTGTTGTAGAGGTGGCGCCTGATAGCGCTTTAGTCGATCTGACTTACCTCTGCAGATAGTGCTGGTATCCAACCTAGGATCTAACAAAACATATGGCCAATCTCGGACTTCAGATCCAGGGTCAGATATTTTTGCATCCAAGGTCAGATCCAGACATCTGAGATTGGATCAGGGTACCCTGTGTCCGATCCGTCGGACCCATGGGTTGGATAGTTGGATCCATTTGTCAGATTTTTCTGATCCATAGAAGGGATCCTACCAAAGCAGATCCATTCTAGATGTCAACACTATTTGTTGACATTCAAATCTGAGTTTTGGGTACTATCTAGCACTATTTGACTTATTAGGATTGTATTTGAGCATCACTAGTCTGTTGCTTTAGTCCTGTATGAAAATACAGCGGGAGTGGGTGGGGATAGAGTGAGGGACAGCTAGGGACATCACAGCCAACCTTAGATAGGGCTGGTTAGACTGGCCAGGCTGTTGCACCCTTTTCTGCTGTTCGGGTCTGAGTTTCTGTTTCTATGTGTGTTCTAGGGTTTGTTTCATTTGTTGTTTAGCTGCTCTCATTTTCTATCAGCTTTCAATGTTTATAGTCTTAGGCATTTTTTGGAGTGATGAACAATTCACTGTACCTCACAGACAGAAATCAGTGTTAACACAGAAAGCTGCACCAAATTAAATTTGTGTTGTGTATTTTATTCCCATCCTCTCCTGTCAAAACAGCTTCAGAAGTCTGCAGAAGCGGCCTAGATATTCAGCAAACTGCAAATAAGGTGTTGAGATATTCCATCATTTAACGGGATACACTTGTGACGCACAGATGTATTGCTTACTGTTGGACTGCCCTCCCCAAAAATCATAATGATCGTGTCACCAACAGCTGCATCTTTCCTCCAGCTGGGAGGGTGGGCGAGCAGCTGTCTTTACATTCAGTGCTGTTTCTTGGGTTGATCAGTTAGTGGGTGAGGGGCTTGCATGCGATACCAGGCACTCTTACAGTGCGCTGCTGTCGCACCACTAGTATGACAGCCTGCTACTCGCATTGTGTGCCATGAGACCGGTTATTTGAATCTCTGTGACTGGAGCAACATACTTGCCTGTGATGGGGAACACTGGGAGACCAAATGAAATCCTGCAGACACATACCATGAAACATGTAGGAACTTGTGGTTTTATGGCTTGAAAGTTTACTGTTGAGGATCAAAGATGGATAAACACTTCTGCTTGAAAATCTTGTGAGGTAGGGCCTTCTTCATATGTGGGAGGTGAAATGAGGGATTAAACCCCTGAAAAAAAAAAAAAGACATCTGAGAGACGCTGTTTGCAAGGTTAAGCACTGATAGGACTGCTATCAATTCCCAAAAGCTGATTTTATTTTGTTTTATTCATGTTACAGTTTTGGGCCAGGAAAGGTACACTGAGCGAAACTTGTTTCAGGTGCATCCTGGAAGTACAGTGAGGATAATTGATTTGCTCAGGGTCACACAGTATGCAAGTGGATGTTGTGGAATCAAAACCAGGTCCGCTGGCTGTACCAAGCTCATTCACAACTCATTGCTCCAACCTCTAGGCTATACTGCCAGACTTTCTGCCATGTTTCTTTAAACCTAATGAAGGGAGCTGTTTCCTTCTCCCATACAGCACACAGCAAGGTGCAGTATATTTAAGCAGTAGGTCGTGACTAGGATTGGAATACACAGGAGTTGCCTTACTGCTTCTTTGAAACCTGGTACAGAATTTTGAAATATAAATGTTGTGTTTTTTTTTGGATACTTTTTCTCCCTATCTCCGGTGGCCCACATTCAGGAGAGAGCCCCAGTCCCATTCTCCCCCCCCCCCCAAGTCCACTGTCAGCACCAACCATCTTCCCCCAGGGCTTGCCCACCCCATTGGGGTTGGCTGGGGATCCCAGGCCCCACCGTAGACCAGATCCAGTTTTGTCAGCACCCGGTTGGTCAGGAACGGACCTGTGAACCCCTCCTTCATCCAACCGCTGG
This sequence comes from Neoceratodus forsteri, assembly GCA_016271365.2. Lineage (NCBI taxonomy): Eukaryota > Metazoa > Chordata > Ceratodontiformes > Ceratodontidae > Neoceratodus > Neoceratodus forsteri. The sequence continues at coordinate 128,166,590 of CM028135.1, read as the reverse complement.
AGACATCTTTCTCTTTCTTTCAGAGGAAGGCATGCAGTGACACCAGTGGCAGTGTCATGCATGCTCCTGTGTGTGACAGGCTGGGCATCTGCCTCGCCCTCCACACACCTTGTAGAGTGTTGGTGTGCCATCCCCAGCCTCCGCTAGGGAACCGGCAAGCACCAGTTGCTGATTTCTCACCCCCCTCCCCAGAGGAGGAGAGCTGTTCTTGGGATGCTTGATCCTCCTCCTCCTCCTCCCTGGTCGACCCCGCACCAGGAACACAGGTCGCCGGCATGGCAGGAGGTAAGGCATGGTGCCTCAGCCCTACATGCCACTGGGCCGGCCTTATTTTTATTTTTTTTTAACAAACTTAAAAACTCACTTTTATCATACTTTGTGTGCATGCCCACGTAATACAATGGCAGCATGTGTGGGGGACACGTATGAATACCGTTTGGTAGCCACATGGGTCTCCGCTAATCAGAAAGCAGGCTTTATGATACCCGTTTTATAATATGGGATGTGCTCAGTCATGTGATCAGGTTTTACCAATGACAGAACAGGATTTTTCCAACCCATTTTATAAATATATATTATACATTATACCAAACCTGTGGGATACATTTCACCACATAAGTGATGTTATTTGTGGGATGACATACAACATAAAAAACAACACATTATTTTTGATATTGTGCACTTCTCATTGGAAAGCTCTAATTCACTAATATGACTCCTCTTATTGTTTTAGGGTTGCTTTGTTTGGAAACTAGTAATTTACCATAGATATATTACATAGTTCTTTAATTTGTGGGCAGTTAGTGAACATTATTATCCCTGTGTACTTTTGAAGATGATGGCTCCTATGTGGTGTCCCTGTCTCACATGTACAGTGGTTGAGATTTCCATATGGGATACTGTACTCTGACCTCCAGCAGTTGACCTATCCTGCTACAAGATATGGCCTCGAGGTGAAGTACAGACTTGCATCCTTCTCAAAGGGCAGTCTGGCTGCCCTCTGCTCTGATGATGGACTTGGTGGACACTTTGTAATTGTTCATTGATTAACATTTTAATATTTTTTACGAAGTTCAAGTTTGCTATATTATGTTTTGTGTAGGGCTTGCTGTTGGGACCCCTTCATGTGTGTGTATCTGTGTGTGTCTGTATGTATGGTAGTTCCATAGATTTTGATCCCAAATTTTGTTCCTCTCTGGTCTGCCATTGACCTTCAGCACTGACGCTGGTGTACAGCCTGTATCTGTGGCTAAAGATGTTAAAGTATCATGGTTTTATGGTATACTGTGGTATTGAAGTCACAATATTGCTGTGGCCATTTTCCTATACTGCAATAATTGTGTATTCAACTGTTTTTTTTTGTATTTTCATGAACAACTGTCCTTCCCACTCCAACTTACCCTGATGCAAGAGTTTGAGGAGGCTTCTTTTTTGTACAAAAATGACTTCTGTAATACTGAGTTATAACAATAATCATAGTATTACATGTGACGGGATTACCATACCATCAGAATTTCATATTGTAACATCCCTATCTATAACATGAGGCCAGAGAGTTCCAGCTGCCACATTTAGACAGCAGTGTCCGATTTCATTCCTGCTTCCCCCAGTCCCTTCCTCCTCCTCCTCCTCCTGCTGGCAGTCTTGCTGACAATCTCACCAGCACACAGCTTCCTCTGTGGAGGAGGCAATCTACCATGCCTAACACGAGGGCTGTGGAGGCCGTTGAGATCATCACTACCCTCTCTGGTCAGGTAGTGCAAGTACCCTTCACTGGGTCATCATGCAACCCCTCTTGTGTGCTTAGCATGTTGCATGGACAAGGGATAGCCTAACCTAAACACAGTGGGTGGGTGGGTACAGTTTTTTCAGATGTGATGTGAACTCCCATCATGGTGGCAATGCTAAGCTTATTGTTCTCCATTTTTAGAAGTTATTAACTGGAATACCAGCATATGTTGTTGCCTCAGTGGGTTAGTGCTAGGGTTCAAAAAGGCCCTGCTGCTGTGTCTGAAATACACGCCTTTTTATGTTTGCTTGCACACTTGCACAAGAAACATGTTGTGGCAGCTTGCTGCAGAAGCAGGTTGTGGAGGTGTGACACTGTTGTGGCCAATGCCTCTGGAGCCTTTTGAGGCTTGGCCCGCTTTCCCCAATGTGGTGGCACACTGCTGCTGACACTAGTTCAGCCACCGTGCCACCACCTTGAAAGATTTTCACTGCCGCAATCTGTGGCTGCCTCGTCATTGCAGCATCAGCCATTCTGCTGCAATGAGGGAGCGATCCATTATTGCAGGGCATACCTTGCCATCCCAACCCAGTAATTTGCTGACGGGGGAGCCCACTCCCCGTCGGCACACTGTAACCCCCCTTCCCCATTTGTTGTTTGCCGAGGGGGTGCCCAATCCCCCTTGGCTTCATGTGCCCCCCACCAAGTCTTTCTTTGCTGACGGGGCCCAATCCCCATCGGCTTCATTCCCCCACCCTGTTAAATTTGCTGACAGGGCCTAATACTCCCGTCGGCTTCAGTCCCCATTAAATTTGCCTAGGGGGGCGCACTCCCCGTCGGCATAATGTCCCCCGATTTGTTGTACACGAGGGGTGCCCAATCCCTCGGCTCTCCCCATATGTGCCGATGGGGTGGCCAATCCTCGGCGCTCCAGTCCCCCCACCCCAAAACACACAGGTGACACGATGGGAGCCCACCCCAGCGTGTCAAAGTACCTCTAAAAAGAAAACCGTCCCAGGATGTCTATTATTTTTTTTAAACCCTGTAAAGAAGAAGAAAACAGTCCCTCGCTATCTGCGCCCCTTCCCCAACCCGCGCCCATCCTCTGCACACCCATCCTCCCCAACCTATACTTACCTCCAGAGCCCGGCACAATGATCTTTGGTGGACCGGGAACACGTCTGCACTCTTCAAAGCCGACTGCGGACTGAAGAAATGCCTGCAAGCTGTATAATGGCATAAATAGGGTTTTTTCAACTTTGGTGCATATCTCAGGCATTTTGGGGAATTTTGGCACCAAATTTTCAACATTGGGTTATTGGGAACCCTCATCATGAATTCAGCCACTGTCATGTTTTGTGGTCACTGCACGGAATCATCTTTCGGGACCGATTAACGAAACAACATGAAACAACAATGCCAGTGTTCATGAGGTGGGCTCTCAAAAAGCCTATGTTGCAAATTTGGTGGACAAAATCAAAAGAAATGACTGTTTTACGAGCAAGTGTTGCATAGTTGCTATGCACACTCGTAACTTCGCGAATTTGCAATATTTGCACTCCAGATTTTCAACATTGGCATTTTTCTGCACCTCCTTATGAACAGTACAGCTGTCATTTTTCACATCCTGGCCGAAATGTGTTTTCACACTTCCGGTGCAAAATAGCGCGGTCGCTGTGGGAAATCAGTGTTTGGGACACAGTAAGAAAATCACAGTGACACTGTTCATGAGCAGATGTCCTAAAATACCTATGTTGAAAATTTTGTGCTGAAATTCCACAAATGACTGTGTTATGAGCGTGCATTGTGCAGTTTCCACGCAGCCTTATAACTTCACAAATTAGTAATATTTTCATGCCAGATTTTCAACACTGGCATTTTTTTACACCTCCTTATGAACAGTACAGCTGCCATTTTTCACATCCTGGCCAAAATGTGTTTTCACGCTTCCGGCGCAGAATAGCGCAGCTGCTTTGGGAAATCAGTGTTTGGGACAGATTAAAATCGAGCGAGTGAGAGAAGGGGTGAAGCGAGCTCAACTGAGCTCTGTTGGGACTGCTGCAGATTTCTTTGTGGGCAGAAAGGGTGCCAAGCGCAGGCAGGAGCCCAGTACAAAGGGCAGCCTGCAGCGCCGGCAGAAACAGAATGAGTGAGTGAGCGAGAGGGGGAGTGAATGATCTCAATGGAGCTCTGTTGAGACTGCTGCGGATTTCTTTATGGGCTGAAAAAGGTGCCAACACAGGCAGGAGCCCAGTAAAAATGGCAGCCTGCAGTGCTGGGAGAAACAGAACAAGCGAGTGAGAAAGGGGGAGTGAACAAACTCAATGGAGCTCTGTCAGAACTGCTGCGTATTTCTTTGTGGACAGAAAAAGGCACCAACGCAAGCAGGAGCCCAGTAAAAAAGGGCAGCCTGCAGCGCCAGGAGAAATAGAACGAGCAAGTGAGAGGGGGGGGAGTGAGCGAGCTCAATGGAGCTGTGCTGGGACTTGAGTTGCCTACCCTCCCGCCCAGATTCCCCTGTGGTCCTATATTACAGCAGGTTCTCTGGAGTGGAGACAAAGCAATGATTGGATACTTTTAGGATTGCTGTAATAATACAGATTTAGTTCTATTTATTTCTCTGAGCTAAATACTGAGCTATCTTGTTATGATTGCTGTAATAATACATATTTATTTGTTCTGTTTCTTTCTCTAACTGAGCGGAGTAATACTTGGAGTGCAATAGGATTTCTAACCGGGCTAAGTGAAACTATATGAGAGCTGAGAACAAAAAGTATGGTAGCTGAGGGGTGACAAACAGACAAGGAGGCTTTAGGATTGCTACAGTAATACAGTATCTAATGGATGACATTTGAGACTGAATTAACTCGGTCGACAAGGGGCAGTAGGGGACTAGTGTGGGGGGACAGGAATTTGAGTAAATAGGGCCTAGCAGTTGTAGTAGGGTACAGAATCTGGGAGTAAGGGCCCGTAACATAAGATGGGGGGCCAAAATGGGGCAGGTGCCACATGTCAATAAAGGCGGGCATCTTTGGAAGGGTGGTAGGTGTACTGGGTGTGGTCTGCCATGATCCTGGACTGGGCTTGGAGGATGGGGGATATGGTCTGTAGATGACTGGCCAGTTTGAGGGAGGAACTGTGGGGGTTAGGGAGGAGTCTAAATGGCAGTGCAGATGAGTATGGTAGGCATCCTGGCTGGGGCGGAGGGAATAGGGGATGGCAAGGGGGGGGGACGGAGGAAGAACTACTAGGGACTGAAAGCGACACTAGTATCAGAGGCACTAGCAGAAAAGGGAGGAGAAGGGAAGGGGTGCCCTAGGTGAGGGGGAAGCCTCCTGAAGGGGGAGCAAGAGACCACGAGGAGTGCCAGGGGAGAGAGTAGATGGCTGCTGGTAGGGAGGGATCGGGGTGGCATGGAGGGGAACAAGTAGGAGGTGAGAACTGATAGGGGAAGAGATGTAGGAGGGGTATCATCTAGGAATAGATTAGAACCCTGCTATGGCAGAGAGAGGGAGCAGGAACATCATGGAGGGGCAGGACAAGCGGGCATGAGAGGGATGGCAACAGGTTGGAGAAGAGATGGCAAGGATAATAGGGTAGAAGGGGGCTAGTAAGGAAGGAGGGTGGTGACTGGATGAGAGAAGGCTATGGGAAGGGGGAAGGATGGGAGGGGCATCACTATCTGGGTAGAAGAATGGGGGCTCTAAATCGACAAGAGCGGGGATAGGAGGGTTGGAAATCAGCAGGGAGGAGGGAGTTCGACATGGGAAGCCCAGTAGGAAGCAGTCAGGCTGGGAAGGTGTTCAAGGGGGATGGGAGAAATATAGCAGAGAAAAGGGGTGGGGAAGTAGGGGGTACAGATACAGAAGTCATAGATGGAGCAGTTGGCGGGTGCAAGAGGCAGGGAAGAACGAATACTGGGGTGGTGGAAGGGGTATTAGAAGGGAAAGGGGAGTAAGGGACAGGGGGGTACTCGTCCTGAGGGATTCTATACTGAAATGGGTGAGATGAGGCGGCAGGGGGGCACAGCCGTATTTGGGTTGAAGCTATCCCCAGGTTGACTGCAGGAGGGGCAGGGTAGGAACTGCTCAAGTGTGCAGCGAGGGGGAGGAAGAAACCTCATTTAGTGTTGCATGTGGGTACAAACGACTTGGCATGGGGGACTGTGGAAGTAGTGAAGGGGAGGTTCGAGTAGTTGGGCAGGCAGTGTGAGGGGGCGGGGGGAGTCGGTGGTATTCTCTGAGGTACTGCCAGTACCATGTGCAAGCATGGGGAGGAAGGGTAGGCTTGAGGAGTTCGAGTGGCTGAGGGATTGGTGCCACACCAAAAATGATAGGTTAGTGACTAACTGCGGTAGGGTCTGGGGGGAATAGTGACTTGTACACGGGGACAGGATACTCTTGAGCAGAAAGGGAGGGGTATTAAAGGCAGGATTAGAGGGTATATCTATACTAAGGTGGATTTAAACCGGGGTTGCCAAAAGACTGAGGTTGGTAGAAAGGTCCGGACAGAGCAGCCTAATGAGCTCACCCCTAGATATAGGTAAAGGCGGAGGCGTAGTAACCCTGGGAGGGGGCGGGCAGAGAGGTTTGAGTGTAATACAGAAGGCTCCACCACCTCATAAGAATAAGGAGGAAAAAGGGTGCGGACTACCGGGAGGAGGTACACAGGCCAAGTAGGAGAAGAGTGATGAGAAGGAGGGGTATGAGTGGAAGGTGGTCTGACTAAATGGATAGAGAACTGGTTACAGGGGAGAGTGCAGAGGGTGGTGGTGGTGGGGTATCTCTCGGCACCAAGAGCAGTGACAAGCAGGGTACTACAGGGGTCAGTGCTGGGCCCAGTGCTATTTGGGCTCTTTATCTCCAACATAGCACACAGACTGGGGAACAGGATTAGTCTGTACGCACATTATACAAAATTGGGGGAGGTGGTGGATGAAGAGGATGGATGGGGAAAACTGCAGGGGGACCTAACCAAACTACAGACATGGTTGATGGAGTGGCAGCTAAGATTCAGTGCAAAGAAGTGTAAGGTGATGCACTTCAGGGCTAAGAACCAGAAGAGGGACTATTGGTTGGGGATCACAGAGGAGGAGGCGGAGGACCTAGGGGTGTTGGTAACTGTGAGCATGAACAACTCGGCCCAGTGCAGGAAAGCAGCAGTGAAGGCAAACAGGATGCTGGGATGCATCACAAGGGGGTTCTCATCCAGACACAGGGATGTGATCCTACCTCTCTACAGATCATTGGTCACATCACACCTAGAGTACTGTGTGCAATACTGGAGGCCATACCTGGGGAGAGAGATAAAGTTACTGGAGGGGGTGCAAAGGAGGGCAACAAAATTTTTAAAGGGGATGGAAGGAAAGGAATATGAAGTTAGGCTGATGGAGCTGAACATGTACACACTGGAGGAGAGCAGGGATGGGGGAATATGACTGAAGTGTTTAACTACCTGAGGGGGTAAATAAACCTAGCACCAAGGGTGTGTTTAAACTGAGGAGTGGAAGAGAGATGAGGGGGCACGGACTAAGGTTGGAAGGAGGACGTTTCAAGAGGGAAATGAGGAAGCACTGCTTCTCTGAGAGAGTGGTGTCTAGTTGATATGCGCTGCCAGAGGGGGTGGTAACATGTAGGACAGTCAATAGCTTTAAGGAGCAGTGGGATAAAGCAAGAGAAAGAGTTGGGGGCAGGGACTGGGAAAAGTGAGGGAGGAACTGAGGGGGAGGAGGCAGGGCAGCTGCAATCTAGGGTGCTAGCTGCACACTCAGGCAGACTTACATAGACCGATTGGTGTGTTCTGCTGGCAGATTCATATGTTTATATGTTCGTATGTAAAATCATAGTGACTCTGTTCATGAGCAGAGGTCCTAAAATGCCTATGTTGAAAATCTGGTGATAAATGTCCATAAAATGACTGTTAGAAGCGTTCGTTGTGCAGTTGCCACGTACCCTTGTAACTTTGCAAATCTGTAGTATTTTTCACTCCAGATTTTCAACATTGCCATTTTTCCACAACTCTTATGAACAGTTGTTCTTTTTCACATCCTGCCCGAAATATGCTACTCATCTGGCGAGAATACCGCGTGTTGCTGGAAATCCATGTTCGGGACAGAGTAAGAACATCATAGTGACAGTGTTCATGGGCAGAGGTCACAAAATGCCTATGTTGAAAATTTGGTGAAATAATTCCACTAAATAACTGTGTTACACGCAAGCGTTGCGCAGTTTTCATGTACACTTGGAAGTTTGAGCATTTTTAATATTTTCACTACAGATTTTCAACATTGCCATCTCTTCACACCTTCCTATGAATGGTACCAGCTGTTATTCTTCACATCCTGCCCGATCTGTATTTTCGTGCATCTGGCGCACAATGGCACGGTCGCTGTGGAAACTCAAATTTTGGGACACATTGACAAAATCACAGTGCCACTGTTCATGAGAAGAGGTCCCAAATACTTTCATGAGGTGGGGGCCACAAAATAGCCATGTTGAACACTTGTACTGCAAACACCAACAAATGCCCAGGGTGTTAAGGGTGGGACGTTATGGTTAGAAACCATAACAGACTGACAGACATCAAGGTGTGCCTTTGGATTGCTGACTGTAATGCTTGCATTCCACCCACCCCAACCCCAGCCACTGACAGGCATTGAACTGTGCCTTTGACTCTTTGGTCCCACAGTTCACCCCATTCTATACCACACCCATTTCAGCATATGTCCTTATGGAGTGGGGTGACTGTAAAGCTGAACACCCCAAGGCACACCTCAACACTTGTCAGTGTTTGCAGGATAGGGTGAGGTGAAATGGCATGAACGTTATGGGCGACAACACAAACGCATACCCCAATGCTTGTCCATCTCTGCAGGTTGGAGGTGGGGTTGGCGTGAAGTTCAATACTTCACTGCCATTCCTACTCTGCCTCTGTCTAACTCCTGCATTTCCAGTGCTAATACCAGCAAGCAAACATTTGGCATTGACAAATGCTTATTTTGTTTTGTTAGCCACATCAGAACTGTATTAGCCACGGACTATATAGAAGCAATCAGTCGTGTAGTCACGCAGTCTGACTCAAAGTTTTTAGTTAGTTTGGTATATTTATTTATTTCTAAAGTTTTCCCAGGGAAGTCGCACTGAGCTGGTATCAACTCACTTTCAAATGCATCCTAGGGGAAGGCAAAGAAGAGATAACAGAACAGTTGCAAAATATTATGTACAAAAATAATACAGTAATATGGAAATACGTGTAACAAAATATTCAGTTACAAGAATGCCCAAGAATAAACTTGCCATACAGTAATTACCATGCAATAAATTGTGGAACAGGCAAAAGAACAATAAACAGTGAGCAAGAAAACAATAATATAAGGAGCAGAGTGTAGTGACTGTACTGGGGGAGAGGGACAGAACTAATGTGTGGTGCAAGGCATGTGACAGGAGTCCACCCCAGTATCTGAAGTAACTGCAGGAGTGAATGGAGAAATCACGGAGGAGACATTTCAGAATGAGAAAGGAAGGAGCAGAGTGAATGGAAGGGGGGGAGAGAGCCCCATAGTTTAGGAAAGCGGAATGAGAAGGCAGTTCGACCAGCAGTAGATTTCATTGGTGGGAGAGTAAGAGTGAAAGCAAGTGTTGCAAAGGGAATAAAAGGTAGAAGGGGGCAAGAGAGGAGGGAAGAGAAGCAAGACACAAGGGGAGGGAGTCAAACCAAAATTTTGGAGATAAAGGAGGCACAGTGGGTAAGACACCTGGCATCAAGGGAAGGGGTAAACAAAGAACAGCAGTGACTGTGCAGGGGTTTGTCAAGGGCAAATTGACAGGAGGAGTGAAAGAGGGGTTCCAGTCTAACTGAAGTGGATTTACGAGCAGCACCATAAACAGTGTCTCCATAGTCAAAAATGGCAAGAATCATCTTGGTGAGGATTTCTCTGCATGCAAGAAGTGGAATGCTTCTCTTATTTCTGTAAAGTACTCCAAGTTTTGGGTGGAGCCTTTATGGATATCATCCACATGAACAGAATAATCAAGGTGGTACTCCAGTCAGACCCCGAGGCACTTGAAGGAGGAGACATCTTCAGTAAATGTACCATCAAGGGTATGGGGGGGGGGGCTCTAGCAAGCCTCTGTCTGGTACCAAAAGTCACAGAGATCATTTTATTGCATTGAGAAAGAACTGCTTTTCCCACAACCAGAGCTGGATGTTGTTACAGTCCAGTTGGAGCTGGTTCGTGTGATTTTTTTGGTTTTGTTTTTGACCAGGAGAGAGGCACTATGCTGAAAGCTTGTTTGCAGGTTTGACCTGTGAGCACAAGGAAGTTAATTGACTTGCTCAAGGTCACACAGTATGCAAGTGGGGGCTGTGGGAGTCAAACCCAGGTCACCAGGTTTGCAGCTCAGAGCCTTAAACCACTGTGCTATGTTGCCTCCTCAGGTAGGGGGCAGAGGAGCCAGATGTAAAGAGTACTCTGTCATCTGTGTACATATGAATGGACACAGTGGAGAGGTCATTTAGAAAAATGGAGAAAAGTATTGGGCCCAGGACAGACCCTTGATGGATGCCAACGCTGATTTGGGGGAGGGTCTCCAATATGGATAGCTTGTGACCTGCCTACAAGGTAGGAGTGGAACCACTCAGTTGTGGAGGCAGAGAATCCAGCTGCCTGAAGTTTGTCCAGGAGAACAGGGTAAGCAACAGTGCCGAAAGCCTTAACTAAGTCGACAAAAATGGCGGCGGTGATAGGGCCCTGATCCATGCCAGAGAGGATAGTATCAGTGAGTTGGAGGAGAGAGGTGCTGGTGGAATGTGACATTTAAAGCCAGACTGGAAAGGAGTGCAGAAGGAGGTTGTGTCAAGAAAGTGGGGACAGTTTGGAGAGAACAAGTTGTTCCTGGAGTTTAACTAGTGTGGGAGGAGAGAGATAGGATGGAAGTTACTAGGAAGAGGAATAACAGTAACCAACTTCCAAGAGTTAGGGACACAGGACAAGGAGAAAGAGGGACTGAAGAGGTAGGTTATAGGGAGGGCAATGGCATGAGCAGAGAGATGCAGGAGTTTGGGGTCAAGTCCTTAAGCCTCCCGCCCTTGTGTGGATTTAGAGCAAAGAGGGCCTTAAAAGCAGTAGCAGGGGAAATGGGTGAGAAAGAAGAAGGGAGGGGGGGACAGTAAGACAGGTAGAGGAGGAGAGTGGTAGGGTAGAGTACAAGAGAGAGAAGAGGAGGAGGAAAAGGAAGAGAGGAGGGAAAAGGCACAGGAAATGAAAAGTAGCTGAATGATACAATGACTGTAGTGGGGTCAGGGATAAGTATCGTGCATCTTGAGAACAGGAAGGGGCTGGGTTGGAAAGACGCAGTGCATGAATTACCTTCCAGAACTTAGAGAAATGATTAAGGATGTTCTGGAGTGGCTGTGAAGTGTTCATACTTTGCAAGTGTAGTAGCATTAGTACTGGTATGAAGTATCCAGTAATTTGTAAAGTCAGAAGTGGAGCCAGAGACTTGTAGGTCCTCAGGCATAGTCACACGCATGGTGACAAGCCAGCAACTCAATTGAGATCCATGAGAGGTGAGATCTCAGACTCTTGGGGGGTGATGATACCAGACAGACAGTAATTTGGAGGTGAAAAATTTGAGAGCACCGTCTACATTTCTAGCTGTAGAAATAAGGGACCAGTCAGTGGCTACCAGGTCAATGTGAAGGCCGAACAAGTCCAGCAAATGGAAAGACTAGATCTTGATGAATTTGGGGGGAACTTTGGGATGATGAATCTTATGCACACAGCAGACCATATGGTGGTCACTGAGGGCATCGGCCATCCACAGTACGATGGGGATGGGAGGAGAAAACCCATTCCAAGAGGGAATGATTTAGAGATTTGAAATTAAGGTGAGTGGGGACAGAGATGAGTTGGGTTAAAAGGAGGGACTTTACGTTAAGGCAAATTTTGTAAAGAAAGGGGGAGAGCCAATTTATGTTGAAATCACCTAGTAAGAGTAACTCTCCAGAGGAAACCTGGGAGGAGATGGTGGTGAGTAACTCTGCTAATGAAGGTGGGGATATACCAGGGCAGAAGTAGACACCGGCAATAAATGTGGGTGTGGGGGGGAGGAGAGTTTAAGAATCATCTCAAAGGCAGAGGGGATGGAGATGGAGAGCACATGGCTACTTTACTATGCCTCTTTGCTCGATTCTATCGAATGATGATGAAACCAGAGATGGCAACAGAGGAATAAGGGATCCTGGGGAGAGTCAAGATTCTGAGATCACTAGCACATCAGGTTTGAGGTTAACCACCAGTGGTTGCAACAGGATGATTTTAGGGAGGATGCTGCGGATGTTTACCTGGGCCACTGTCAAATCTTTTGGAAGAGGGGATGATAGGTAAGAGCCAGGGTTGAGCGTAATATCTCCTGCAACTAGAAGCAGCAAATAGATTAAGAGAGCCTGTGAGACGCTTATGGGAAGAGGAAAGGGGAGGGGTAAGATGAAAAAAAGTGAGGTAAAAGGGTTGGAGAGACCTGAGGAATTCGCGAAGAAGCCAAGGAGATGAGAAGAGACAGCAGGCAGAATGCTAGGGCGAGTGAGGTAATAATGCAGAGAAACAAGAGGGTGGGAGAGGATGAGGAAGGGAGGGTGGTGGACAAAGGGAGGTTAGAAAAGATGTATGGGGAAGGGAGGTGAGGAAAAAACAGAAGGGGAAGAAAGTGTCAAGAGCAGCAATAATAGTGAATGGGTAAACAAAGCAAAGCTCACCATGCGGTGTACACAAATATTACAGGGGGACAAGTTTCATTCAAATGGGTGAAGACTGAGTAAGGTGAATGCATTCTTGATGAAATGTGGAAGACTAGAATTAAAATGAATTGCTAGGAGGCCAGAATATAATAGTTTTGACTGAGAGGGAAATAATTTAGCTTAACACCTGTGTGGAGGAAACTAGTAAACCAAAAAAGGAAATGAAGTACTTTACTTTATAACAGGGAAGTCCTAATTAAGGATAACTGGATAAGCCGGAAAGCCCAAATATACAAATGAAACAAATCGTAGATAATAGATAAACACTGGTGCAATAACTAAGAAACAGAGAATTCAATAATTAAATATAGCTGACTAGCAAAAATAAGGGTGTACCCAGATAGAGTGTAACTCTACGATACCAAGAAATTTAGGCAAAATTTACAAGCCAGTAAATTATTGTAGACAAGCAGACTAAGAGGATAAGTGCAGCTTTGTGGAACTTGGCCCTAACTTCCCCAAAACAGGAATTAATCGTTGTAATACACAAAAGGGACTAGCAGGAACACAAAGGGGTAAACAAACACAAATGGAAGTGGAACTCAGTAGTATGCCTACTGGAAAGAAAACTAGTGGTAAAACACAAGGTCAAGGGAGGAAAAATTAAAAAGTGGGTTGACAGATTGTGGAAAGCCATGTGCACAAATGCTCGCAGTCTGGCTAACAAAATCTCAAACCTAATGGCCTTGATGTCAGAGGCTGTCCTATACATTGTTGCTGTGACCGAGACATGGTACACAGGGAACCGTGACTGAGATATAACTGTGCCAGGGTACACTCTGTTCTGAAAAGATAGGGTAGTAAAAAAGGGGTGAGGAGTGGCTATCTACGTTAGGGAGGAAATAAAAAGCTACAGAAGTACAGGACATAAGGGAGGTAGGGGAGGCACTGTGGGTCACGCTGGAAACAGAGGAATGGTGCTGCCATTTGAGTAGGTGTGACCTACAGACCTCCAACACAAGGGCGAGGAGTTGCACAATGCACTATTGGAAATAATCCATGAAATGGCAGCAAAGAGGAGATACTGCTGATGGGAGACTTCAATTGCCAGATGTCAACTGGAGCACCCATACTGCAGCCACAGCAAGGAGCAGAAACTTCCTGGAAGCTCTTCAGGGGCGAGACTCAGACAGCTGGTGGTAGAACACACCCATGAGGGGGCAATATTGGATCTGGTGCTCACCAGTGGAGAAAGGGTAATGGATGTAGAAGTCGGAAGTCATCTGGGGTCCAGCGATCACAGTATGGTATGGTTGAATGTGAGGATAGTAGAGGAATCCAGCCACCCAAAGGCAAGGGTCATGGATTCCAGAAGGGTCAGTTTTGCAAAGATGGAGGTATGTCTGAAGAAAGCCCTAGGGGTAGAGTGGGAAAAGGGATGTGGAAGAACAATGGGCACATCTTAAGGGAGCGTAACAGAAGCCACAAGCCTTTGTGTTAGGCAAATAAGTAAAACAAGAGGAAGAAAAAGCCCTCTGGTTCTCACAGGTGGCAGGGAGGTGAGGGAAAAAGACAGCACTCAGAAAAAAACATACAAAGCACAGAGGAGGAAGATAGAGGGATATGTCTGGAAAAGCTAAAGGAGGTGGGGAAAGCAATCAAAAAGGCCAAGGCACAGACAGGGGAAAGTAAAAGGAGACAGACAAGACATTTTTTAGATACATTAGAGAGAAGAAAAAACCAGGGGTGGGATTGTGAGACTAAAAGGGAAGGGAGGGGGGTCAGCAGAAGGGGACCAGGAAAAAGCAGAAAGCCAGAACAAATATTTTTGTTTAGTGTTCATGGTAGAAGGGGATCGGGAGGGACCACAGCTAGGTGTAAGAAGTACCAAGGGGAGGAGTGTAGATGCCAGTCCGTTCACAGTACAGGGAGTCCAAAAGGAATTAGAAAAACTGAAAATAGATAAAGCAGTGGGGCCGGATGGAATACCTCCCAGAATTCTAAAGGAGCTAGCAGGACCACTGACAGCCTCGTTCAACAAATCATTAGAAATGAGTGTGATTCTGGCAGACTGGAAGAGGATGAATGTTGTCCCTCTTCATAACAGCGGGAGCATGGAGGAGGCTGGTAACTATAGGCCAGTCAGCCTAACCTCAGTGGTAGGAAAACTGATGGAATCATTACTCAAGGAAAGGATTGTGACATACCTTGAATCCAGCGGACAGCAGGATCTGAGACTGCATGGTTTCATAGCAGGCAGGTCTTGCCAAACAAACCTGATAGATTTCTTCCACTGGGTGACAAGGAGATTGATCAGGGAGGGCGGTAGATGTGGTCTACCTGGATTTAAGCAAGGCCTTGATACTATCTTGCATAAAGGTTAATAAACTAATTAAGCAGCCTGGGAGTCTGATCCGGGGTTGTTAACTGGGTTAGAAATTGGCTGGTGACAGGACACAAAGGGTGGTAGAGAATGGAGTTCAGTCTGTAGAAAGGAGGTGACCAGCGGGTGCCTCAGGATCAGTGCTAGGCCAGTCCTCTTTAATGTCTTCATAAATGACATTGCAGAGGGGCTGGATAGGAAGGTGTGCCTCTTTGGAGACGACACGAAGATCTGCAGTAGGGTAGACACACAGGGTGGGGGAGTGGAAAGAATGAGAAGGGAACTGGACAAGCTGTAGGGTTGGTCAAATGTATGGCAGTTGAGATTCAATGCAAAGTGCCAAATTCTGCACAGGTCACAGGAACCCAAGAGAGGAGTACTCACTAGGGGCGTACTGTCAGCCACCAAACAGGACAGGGATCTAGGAATAACTGTATCGGAGGGCCCAACAGTGGCCGGACAGTGTGAGAAGGGAGTTAGAAGGGCCAGTGGGTTGTTGGGGTGCATAGGAAGAGGCATCACAAGCTGAAAAAAAGAGGTGGTGATGCCACTTCAAAGATCATTAGTGAGACCTCTTCTGGAGTACAGTTTTCAGTTTGGGAGGACGCATCTCAAGAAGGATATAGAGTGGAGGCAGTCCAAGAAGAGGCTACAAAAATGGTATAGAGGCTGCACCAGAAGTCGTGAGGAGAGGCTGAAAAACCTCAATATTTATTCTCCACAGATCCAAGGGGGGGGGCATGATAGAGCCATATAAATACCTTAACAGGATCAATAAGGTACAGTAGGGTAGCATTTTTCAGAAAAGAAGATGAACAAGAACTAGGGGACATGAGATGAAGCTGGAGGGAGGAAGAATCAGGGGTGATGTGAGGAAGTATTTATTTAAATAGAGGGTGGTAGATGCTTGGAACAGCCTCCCTGCATGGGTGGTAGGGGCAAAAACTGTGGAGGAATTCAAAAATGCATGGGACACACACAAGGGAACCCTTGAAAGGGGGAATAGTAGGAATGCCACAGATCAACTACAGTCTGCAGCATAAGTTAAAGGTAGAAAGAATGGACAGACTAGATGGGCCAAGCGGTCCTTATCTGCCGACAAATTCTATGTATATATGTAGCTCAAGTGTACCAAATAAGTGTGGTACTGCTGTGATTTGAGCCACTAAGGAAGCACAGTTTTGTTGACATACATACATAGCAATTCTGTGATTGAATTGCACTTGATCATCACACACATTAATTCTGTAAAAAAAAAAAAAAAAAATGGCTTGATGGCCGTCATAAGGATGCATGGCCTGGGGGACACCCCTTGGCTACTGGATCCTGGTTGATGGGGAGGATTAAGGGGCATTCTGCCACCCCGCCATGGGGGTATGTGCAGTGGGACTCTCCGGGGCCATGGCAGACCAGGCACGGCTGGATGGGACGAATGCCGGGACGTGAAAGCAGACCGAGTGGCAGGTAAAAAAGGATTAACAAAAAAAAAAAGCAAAGCATATTGTTTTTAAATATAACTTGCACAAAGGAGCATTTAGTACTGAGAGACACGAGGTTATGGACAGAAATACTAATTGGACAAAATGAGCAAACAAAGAGATAAGGAAGGGAAAAAGAGGAAGATGGGGATGAAAGAGGAAGGAATATATTGGGAGGAATTGTAGGGGTGAACAGAGGGAAGGAGGTGGTGGGGAGGGAATTGTGGTGGGGTGAACAGAGGGGAAGGGTGGTGGGAGGAATTGTGGTAGGGTGAACAGAGGAAGGAGTGGTGGGGAGGGAGTGGTAGGGGTGAACAGGGAAGGGAGTGGTGGGGAGGGAATTGTGGTAGGGGTGAACAGAGGGAAGGAGGAGTGGTGGGGAGGAATTGTGGTAGGGGTGAACAGAGGGGAAGGAGGTGGTGGGAGGGATGTGGTAGGGGTGAACAGAGGGAAGGAGGTGGTGGGAGGGAATTGTGGTAGGGGTGAACAGAGGGAAGGAGAGTGGTGGGGAGGGAATTGTGGTAGGGTGAACAGAGGGAAGGAGAGTGGTGGGAGGAATTGTAGTGAGGGTGAACAGAGGGAAGGGAGTGGTGGGAGGGAATTGTGGTAGGGTGAATAGAGGGAAGGGAGTGGTGGGAGGGTGTGGTAGGGGTGAACAGAGGGAAGGAGAGTGGTGGGGAGGGAATTGTGGTAGGGGTGAACAGAGGGAAGGAGATGGTGGGAGGAATGGTAGGGTGAACAGAGGGAAGGAGTGGGGGAGGAATTGTAGGGTGAACAGAGGGAAGGAGAGTGGTGGGGAGGAATGTGGTAGGGGTGAACAGAGGGAAGGAGGGTGGGGAGGGAATGTGGTAGGGGTGAACAGAGGGAAGGAGTGGTGGGGAGGGAATTGTGGTAGGGGTGAACAGAGGGAAGGGAGTGGTGGGAGGAATGTGGTAGGGGTGAACAGAGAGGAAGGGTGGTGGGAGGGAATGTGGTAGGGGTGAACAGAGGGAAGGAGTGGTGGGAGGGAATTGTGGTAGGGTGAACAGAGGGAAGGGAGTGGTGGGAGGAATTGGTAGGGGTGAACAGAGGGAAGGAGAGGTGGGAGGAATTGTGTAGGGGTGAACAGAGGAAGGAGTGGGTGGGGAGGGAATTGTGGTAGGGGTGAACAGAGGGAGAGGATGGTGGGAGGGATTGGTAGGGGTGGATAGGGGGAAGGAGATGGTGGGAGGGAATTGGTAGGGGTGAACGAGGGAAGGGAGTGGTGGGGAGGGAATTGGTAGGGGTGAACAGAGGGAAGGGAGTGGTGGGAGGAATTGTGGTAGGGGTGAACAGAGGGAAGGAGGTGGTGGGAGGGAATTGTGGTAGGGGTGAACAGAGGGAAGGAGAGTGGTGGGAGGAATGTGGTAGGGGTGAAAGAGGGAAGGAGTGGTGGGAGGGAATGGTAGGGGTGAACAGAGGGGAGAGTGGTGGGGGGAATTGTAGGGATGAACAGAGGGAAGGAGATGGTGGGGAGGAATTGTGGTAGGGGTGAACAGAGGGAAGGAGAGTGGTGGGAGGAATTGTGGTAGGGGTGAACAGAGGGAAGGAGTGGTGGGGAGGAATTGTGGTAGGGGTGAACAGAGGGAAGGAGAGTGGTGGGAGGGAATTGTGGTAGGGGTGAACAGAGGGAAGGAGAGTGGTGGGAGGGAATTGTGGTAGGGGTGAACAGAGGGAAGGAGAGGGTGGAGGGATGTGGTAGGGTGAAGAGGGAGGAGGGTGGGAGGAATGGGGTGAACAGAGGGAAGGAGTGGTGGGGAGGGAATTGTGGTAGGGGTGAACAGAGGGAAGGGAGTGGTGGGAGGAATTGTGGTAGGGGTGAACAGAGGGAAGGAGAGTGGTGGGGAGGAATTGTGGTAGGGGTGAACAGAGGGGAAGGAGAGTGGTGGGAGGGAATTGTGGTAGGGGTGAGACAGGGGGAAGGAGATGGTGGGAGGGAATTGTGGTAGGGGTGAACAGAGGGAAGGAGAGTGGTGGGGAGGGAATTGTGGTAGGGGTGAACAGAGGGAAGGAGATGGTGGGAGGGAATTGTGGTAGGGGTGAACAGAGGGAAGGGGAGTGGTGGGGAGGGATTGTGGTAGGGGTGAACAGAGGGAAGGAGAGTGGTGGGGAGGGAATTGTGGTAGGGGTGAACAGAGGGGAAGGAGAGTGGTGGGAGGGAATTGTGGTAGGGGTGAATAGGGGAAGGAGTGGTGGGAGGGAATTGTGGTAGGGGTGAACAGAGGGAAGGAGTGGTGGGGAGGGAATTGTGTAGGGGTGAACAGAGGGAAGGAGAGTGGTGGGGAGGAATTGGTAGGGGTGAAAGAGGGAAGGAGAGTGGTGGGAGGGAATGGTAGGGGTGAACAGGGGGAAGGAGAGTGGTGGGAGGAATTGTGGTAGGGGTGAACAGAGGAAGGAGGGTGGGGAGGGGTGGTAGGGGTGAACAGAGGGAAGGAGAGTGGTGGGAGGGAATTGTGGTAGGGATGAACAGAGGGAAGGAGGTGGTGGGAGGGAATTGTAGGGGTGAACAGAGGGAAGGAGAATGGTGGAGGGAATTGTAGTAGGGGTGAACAGAGGGGAAGGAGAGTGGTGGGGAGGGAATTGTAGGGGTGAACAGAGGGGAAGGAGGGTGGGAGGGAATTGTGGTAGGGGTGAACAGAGGGAAGGAGAGTGGTGGGAGGGAATTGTGGTAGGGGTGAACAGGGGAAGGAGAGTGGTGGGAGGGAATTGTGGTAGGGGTGAACAGAGGGAAGGAGAGTGGTGGGAGGGAATTGGTAGGGGTGAACAGAGGGAAGGAGTGGTGGGGAGGAATGTGGTAGGGGTGAACAGAGGGAAGGAGTGGTGGGAGGGAATTGTAGTGGGTGAACAGAGGGAAGGAGAGTGGTGGGAGGGAATTGTAGTAGGGTGAACAGAGGGAAGGAGTGGTGGGAGGAATGTGGTAGGGGTGAACAGGGAAGAGAGTGGTGGGAGGGAATGTGTAGGGGTGAACAGAGGGGAAGGAGTGGTGGGAGGAATTGTGGTAGGGTGAACAGAGGGAAGGAGAGTGGGGGAGGAATGTGGTAGGGGTGAACAGAGGGAAGGAGAGTGGTGGGAGGGAATTGTGGTAGGGGTGAACAGAGGGAAGGAGATGGTGGGAGGGAATTGGTAGGGGTGAACAGAGGGAAGGAGTGGTGGGAGGAATTGTGGTAGGGGTGAACAGGGGAAGGAGAGTGGTGGGAGGGAATTGTGGTAGGGGTGACAGAGGGAAGGAGAGTGGTGGGGAGGGAATTGTGGTAGGGGTGAACAGAGGGAAGGAGAGTGGGAGGGAATGTGGTAGGGGTGAACAGAGGGAAGGAGTGGTGGGAGGGAATTGTGGTAGGGGTGAACAGAGGGAAGGAGAGTGGTGGGGAGGGAATTGTGGTAGGGGTGAACAGAGGGAAGGAGAGGTGGGAGGGAATGTGGTAGGGGTGAACAGAGGGGAAGGAGAGTGGTGGGGAGGGAATTGGTAGGGGTGAACAGAGGGAAGGAGTGGTGGGAGGGAATTGTGGTAGGGGTGAACAGAGGGAAGGAGAGTGGTGGGGAGGGAATGTGGTAGGGGTGAATAGAGGGGAAGGAGAGTGGTGGGAGGGAATTGTGGTAGGGGTGAACAGAGGGAAGGAGAGTGGTGGGGAGGGAATTGTAGGGTGAACAGAGGGAAGGAGAGTGGTGGGAGGGAATTGTGGTAGGGGTGAACAGAGGGAAGGGAGTGGTGGGAGGAATTGTGGTAGGGGTGAACAGAGGAAGGAGAGTGGTGGGAGGGAATTGTGGTAGGGTGAACAGAGGGAAGGAGTGGTGGGGAGGGAATTGTGGTAGGGGTGAACAGGGGAAGGAGAGTGGTGGGAGGGAATTGTGAGGGGTGAACAGAGGGAAGGAGAGTGGTGGGGAGGGAATTGTGGTAGGGGTGAACAGAGGGAAGGAGTGGTGGGGAGGAATTGTGGTAGGGGTGACAGAGGGAAGGAGAGGTGGGAGGGAATGTGGTAGGGGTGAACAGAGGGAAGGAGAGGTGGAGGGAATTGTAGAGGGGTGAACAGAGGGAAGGAGAGTGGTGGGAGGGAATGTGGTAGGGGTGAACAGAGGGAAGGAGAGTGGGGAGGGAATTGTGGTAGGGGTGAACAGAGGGAAGGAGAGGTGGGGAGGGAATTGTAGGGGTGAACAGAGGGAAGGAGTGGTGGGAGGAATGTGGTAGGGGTGAACAGAGGGAAGGAGAGGTGGGAGGGAATGTGGTAGGGGTGAACAGAGGGAAGGAGTGGTGGGAGGAATGGTAGGGTGAACAGAGGGAAGGAGTGGTGGGGAGGAATGGTAGGGGTGAACAGAGGGAAGGAGTGGTGGGAGAGGAATTGTGGTAGGGTGAACAGAGGGAAGGGAGTGGTGGGAGGGAATGTGGTAGGGGTGAACAGAGGGAAGGAGAGGTGGAGGAATTGTGGTAGGGTGAACAGAGGGAAGGAGTGGTGGAGGGAATTGTGGTAGGGGTGAACAGAGGGAAGGAGAGTGGTGGGAGGGAATTGTAGGGGTGAACAGAGGGAAGGAGAGTGGTGGGAGGGAATTGTGGTAGGGTGAACAGAGGGAAGGAGAGTGGTGGGGAGGAATTGTGGTAGGGGTGAACAGAGGGAAGGAGTAGGTGGGGAGGAATTGTGGTAGGGGTGAACAGAGGGAAGGAGAGTGGTGGAGGGAATGTGGTAGGGGTGAAACAGGGGAAGGAGAGTGGTGGGAGGGAATTGTGGTAGGGGTGAACAGAGGGAAGGAGGAGGTGGGGAGGGAATTGTGGTAGGGGTGAACAGAGGGAAGGAGGGTGGGAGGGAATGTGTAGGGGTGAACAGAGGGAAGGAGTGGTGGGGAGGGAATTGTGGTAGGGGTGAACAGAGGGAAGGAGTGGTGGGGAGGGAATTGTGGTAGGGTGAACAGAGGGGAGGGGTGGGAGGAATTGGTAGGGGTGAAAGAGGAAGGAGTGGTGGGGAGGGAATGTGTAGGGGTGAACAGAGGGAAGGGAGTGGTGGGGAGGGAACTGTGGTAGGGTGAAAGAATGAGAGGGAAGGAGGAGGTGGGGAGAGGAATTGTGGTAGGGGTGAACAGAGGGAAGGGGAGTGGTGGGAGGGAATTGTGGTAGGGGGAGAGTGGTGGGAGGGAATTGTGGTAGGGGTGAACAGAGGGAAGGAGAGTGGTGGGGAGGGAATGTGGTAGGGGTGAACAGAGGGAAGGATTGTAGGGGTGAACAGAGGGAAGGAGAGTGGGAGGGAATTGTGGTAGGGTGAACAGAGGGAAGGAGAGTGGTGGAGGAATTGTGTAGGGGTGAACAGGAGTGGTGGGAGGGAATTGTGGTAGGGTGAACAGGGGAAGGAGAGTGGTGGGGAGGGAATTGTGTAGGGGTGAACAGAGGGAAGGAGAGTGGTGGGAGGGAATTGTAGTAGGGTGAACAGAGGGAAGGAGAGTGGTGGAGGGAATTGTGGTAGGGTGAACAGAGGGAAGGAGAGTGGTGGGAGGGAATTGTGTAGGGGTGAAAGAGGAAGGGGAGTAGTGGGGAGAGGAATTGTGGTAGGGGTGAACAGAGGGAAGGAGAGTGGTGGGAGGAACTTGGTAGGGGTGAACAGAGGAAGGAGAGGTGGGAGGGAATTGTGGTAGGGGTGAACAGAGGAAGGAGGGTGGGAAGGAATTGTGGTAGGGGTGAACAGAGGGAAGGAGTGGTGGGGAGGGAATTGTGGTAGGGGTGAACAGAGGGAAGGAGTGGTGGGGAGGGAATTGTAGGGGTGAAAGAGGGAAGGAGAGTGGGGAGGAAGTGGTAGGGTGAAAGAGGAGGAAGGGGAGGGAATGTGGTAGGGTGAAAGAGGAAGGAGAGTGGTGGGAGGATTGTGGTAGGGGTGAACAGAGGGGAAGGAGTGGTGGGGAGGAATTGTGTAGGGGTGAACAGAGGGGAAGGAGTGGTGGGAGGGAATTGTAGGGGTGAACAGAGGGAAGGAGAGGTGGGAGGGAATTGTGGTAGGGGTGAACAGAGGGAAGGAGAGTGGTGGGAGGGAATTGTGGTAGGGGTGAACAGAGGGAAGGAGAGTGGTGGGAGGGAATTGTAGGTGAGGTGGTAGGGTGAACAGAGGGAAGGAGAGTGGTGGGAGGGAATTGTGGTAGGGTGAAAGAGGGGAAGGAGAGGTGGAGGGAATGTGGTAGGGTGAACAGAGAGGAAGGAGTGGTGGGAGGGAATTGTGGTAGGGGTGAACAGGAGGGAAGGAGGTGGTGGGAGGGAATTGTAGGGGTGAACAGAGGGAAGGAGAGTGGTGGAGGGAATTGGTAGGGGTGAACAGAGGGAAGGAGAGTGGTGGGGAGGGAATTGTAGGGGTGAACAGAGGGAAGGAGTGGTGGGAGGGAGTGGTAGGGGTGAACAGAGGGAAGGAGAGGTGGGGAGGGAATTGTGGTAGGGGTGAACAGAGGGAAGGAGGTGGTGGAGGGAATTGTGGTAGGGGTGAACAGAGGAAGGGAGTGGTGGGAGGGAATTGTGGTAGGGGTGAACAGAGGGAAGGAGAGTGGTGGGAGGGAATGTGGTAGGGTGAATAGAGGGAAGGAGTGGTGGGAGGGAATGTGTAGGGGTGAACAGAGGGAAGGAGAGTGGTGGGAGGGAATTGTGTAGGGTGAACAGAGGAAGAGAGTGGTGGGAGGGAATTGTGGTAGGGGTGAACAGAGGGGAAGGAGTGGTGGGAGGGAATTGTGGTAGGGGTGAACAGAGGGAAGGAGAGTGGTGGGAGGGAATGTGGTAGGGGTGAACAGAGGGAAGGGAGGAGGGGAGGGAATTGTGTAGGGGTGAACAGAGGGAAGGAGAGTGGTGGGAGGGAATTGTGGTAGGGGTGAACAGAGGGAAGGAGGTGGTGGGAGGAATTGTGGTAGGGATGAACAGAGGGAAGGAGAGTGGTGGGGAGGGAATGTGGTAGGGGTGAACAGAGGGAAGGGAGTGGTGGGGAGGGAATTGTAGGGGTGAACAGAGGGAAGGGAGTGGTGGGGAGGGAATTGTGGTAGGGTGAATCAGAGGGAAGAGAGTGGTGGGGAGGGAATTGTGGTAGGGGTGAACAGAGGGAAGGAGTGGTGGGGAGGAATTGTAGGGGTGAACAGAGGGAAGGAGATGGTGGGAGGGAATTGTAGGGGTGAACAGAGGGAAGGAGAGTGGTGGGAGGGAATTGTGGTAGGGGTGAACAGAGGGAAGGAGAGTGGTGGGAGGGAATTGTGGTAGGGGTGAACAGAGGGAAGGAGAGTGGTGGGAGGGAATTGTGGTAGGGGTGAACAGAGGGAAGGAGAGTGGTGGGAGGGGAATTGTGGTAGGGGTGAACAGAGGGAAGGAGTGGTGGGAGGGAATTGTAGGGTGAACAGAGGGAAGGAGAGTGGTGGGAGGGAATTGTGGTAGGGGTGAACAGAGGGAAGGAGAGTGGTGGGAGGGAATTGTGGTAGGGTGAACAGAGGGAAGGAGTGGTGGGAGGGAATTGTGGTAGGGGTGAATAGAGGGAAGGAGAATGGTGGGAGGGAATGTGGTAGGGTGAACAGAGGAAGGAGAGGAGTGGGGAGGAATTGTGGTAGGGGTGAACAGAGGGAAGGAGGTGGGAGGTGTGAGGGGTGAATAGAGGAAGGGAGTGGTGGAGGGAATTGTGGTAGGGGTGAACAGAGGAAGGAGAGTGGTGGAGGGAATTGTGGTAGGGGTGAACAGAGGGAAGGAGTGGTGGGGAGGGAATTGTAGAGGGTGAATAGAGGGAAGGAGAATGGGGAGGGAATTGTAGGGGTGAACAGAGGGAAGGAGTGGTGGGAGGGAATTGTGGTAGGGTGAACAGAGGAAGGAGATGGTGGAGGGAATTGTGGTGGAGAGAGGAAGGAGAGGTGGGAGGGAATGTGGTAGGGGTGAAAGAGGGAGGAGAGTGGTGGGGAGGAATTGTGGTAGGGGTGAACAGAGGGAAGGAGAGTGGGGAGGGAATTGTGGGGTGAACAGAGGAAGGAGTGGTGGGGAGGAATTGTGGTAGGGGTGAACAGAGGGAAGGAGAGTGGTGGGAGGGAATTGTGTAGGGGTGAACAGAGGGAAGGGAGTGGTGGGGAGGGAATTGTGGTAGGGTGAACAGAGGGAAGGAGAGTGGTGGGAGGGAATTGTGGTAGGGGTGAACAGAGGGAAGGAGATGGTGGGGAGGAATTGTGGTAGGGGTGAACAGAGGGAAGGAGAGTGGTGGGGAGGGAATTGTAGAGGGGTGAACAGAGGGAAGGAGAGTGGTGGGAGGGGAACTGTGGTAGGGGTGAACAGAGGGAAGGAGAGTGGTGGGGAGGGAATTGTGGTAGGGGTGAACAGAGGGAAGGAGATGGTGGGGAGGAATTGTGGTAGGGGTGAACAGAGGGAAGGAGAGTGGTGGGGAGGGAATTGTGGTAGGGGTGAACAGAGGGAAGGAGTGGTGGGGAGGGAATTGTGGTAGGGTGAACAGAGGGAAGGAGTGGGGAGGGAATTGTAGTAGGAATAGAGGGAAGGAGAGGGTGGGAGAGGAATGTGGTAGGGGTGAACAGAGGGAAGGAGAGGTGGGAGGGAATTGTGGTAGGGTGAACAGAGGGAAGGAGAGTGGTGGGAGGGAATGTGGTAGGGGTGAATAGAGGGAAGGAGAGTGGTGGGAGGGAATGTGTAGGGGTGAACAGAGGAAGGAGAGTGGTGGGGAGGAATTGTGGTAGGGGTGAACAGAGGGAAGGAGAGTGGTGGGAGGGAATTGTGGTAGGGGTGAACAGAGGGAAGGAGAGTGGTGGGAGGGAATTGTGGTAGGGGTGAACAGAGGAAGGAGAGTGGTGGGAGGGAATTGTGGTAGGGTGAACAGAGGGAAGGAGAGTGGTGGGAGGGAATTGTGGTAGGGTGAACAGAGGGAAGGAGAGTGGTGGGAGGGAATTGTGGTAGGGGTGAACAGAGGGAAGGAGAGTGGTGGGAGGAATTGTGGTAGGGTGAACAGAGGGAAGGGAGTGGGGAGGAATCTGTAGGGGTGAACAGAGGGAAGGAGTGGTGGGAGGGAATTGTGGTAGGGGTGAACAGAGGGAAGGAGAGTGGTGGGAGGGAATTGGTAGGGGTGAAATAGAGGGAAGGAGAGTGGGGGAGGGAATTGTGGTAGGGGTGAACAGAGGGAAGGAGAGTGGTGGGGAGGAATTGTGGTAGGGGTGAATAGAGGGAAGGAGAGTGGTGGGGAGGAATTGTAGGGGTGAACAGAGGGAAGGAGTGGTGGGGAGGGAATTGTGGTAGGGGTGAACAGAGGGAAGGAGAGTGGTGGGGAGGGAATTGTAGGGGTGAACAGAGGGAAGGAGTGGTGGGAGGGGAATTGTGGTAGGGGTGAACAGAGGGGAAGGAGAGTGGTGGGGAGGGAATTGTGGTAGGTGAATAGAGGGAAGGAGAGTGGTGGGAGGGAATTGTAGGGGTGAACAGAGGAAGGAGGTGGGAGGGAATTGTAGGGGGTGAACAGAGGGAAGGAGATGGTGGGAGGGAATTGTGGTAGGGTGAACAGAGGGAAGGAGAGTGGTGGAGGGAATTGTGGTAGGGGTGAACAGAGGGAAGGAGAGTGGTGGGAGGGAATTGTGGTAGGGGTGAACAGAGGGAAGGAGAGTGGTGGGAGGAATTGTGGTAGGGGTGAACAGAGGGAAGGAGAGTGGTGGGGAGGGAATTGTGTAGGGGTGAACAGAGGGAAGGAGGGTGGGAGGGAATGTGGTAGGGTGAACAGAGGGAAGGAGAGTGGTGGGAGGGAATTGTGGTAGGGGTGAACAGAGGGAAGGAGAGTGGTGGGGAGGAATTGTGTAGGGGTGAACAGAGGAAGGAGTGGTGGGGAGGGAATTGTGGTAGGGGTGAACAGAGGGAAGGAGAGTGGTGGGGAGGAATTGTGGTAGGGGTGAACAGAGGGAAGGAGAGTGGTGGGAGGGAATTGTGGTAGGGTGAACAGAGGGAAGGAGAGTGGTGGGAGGAATTGTGTAGGGGTGAACAGAGGGAAGGAGAGGTGGGAGGGAATTGTGGTAGGGGTGAACAGAGGGAAGGAGAGGAGGGAGGGAATTGTGGTAGGGTGAACAGAGGGAAGGAGAATGGTGGGAGGGACTGTGGTAGGGTGAACAGAGGGAAGGAGAGTGGGGGAGGGAATTGTGGTAGGGTGAACAGAGGGAAGGAGAGTGGTGAGGGAATTGTAGAGGGTGAACAGAGGGAAGGAGAGTGGTGGGGAGGGAATTGTGTAGGGGTGAACAGAGGAAGGAGAGTGGGGAGGGAATTGTGGTAGGGGTGAACAGAGGGAAGGAGAGTGGTGGGGAGGGAATTGTGTAGGGTGAACAGAGGGAAGGAGTGGTGGGGAGGGAATTGTGGTAGGGGTGAACAGAGGGAAGGAGTGGTGGGAGGAATTGTGGTAGGGGTGAACAGAGGGAAGGAGAGTGGTGGAGGGAATGTGGTAGGGGTGAACAGAGGGAAGGAGGGTGGGGAGGGAATTTGGTAGGGGTGAACAGAGGGAAGGGAGTGGTGGGGAGGGAATTGTGGTAGGGGTGAACAGAGGGGAAGGAGAGTGGTGGGAGGGAATTGTGGTAGGGGTGAACAGAGGGGAAGGAGGTGGGAGGGAATTGTGGTAGGGGTGAACAGAGGGAAGGAGAGTGGTGGGGAGGGAATTGTGGTAGGGAGAACAGAGGGAAGGAGAGTGGTGGGGAGGAATTGTGGTAGGGTGAACAGAGGGGAAGGAGAGTGGTGGGAGGGAATTGTGGTAGGGGTGAACAGAGGGAAGGAGAGTGGTGGGAGGGAATTGTGGTAGGGGTGAACAGAGGGAAGGAGAGGTGGGGAGGGAATTGTGGTAGGGGTGAACAGAGGGAAGGAGAGTGGTGGGAGGGAATGTGTAGGGTGAACAGAGGAAGGAGAGTGGTGGGAGGGAATTGTGGTAGGTGAACAGAGGGAAGGGAGTGGTGGGAGGGAATTGTGGTAGGGGTGAACAGAGGGAAGGGAGTGGTGGGGGGAATCTGTAGGGGTGAATAGAGGGGAAGGGGAGTGGTGGGAGGGAATTGTGGTAGGGGTGAACAGAGGGAAGGAGAGTGGTGGAGGGAATTGTAGGGGTGAACAGAGGAAGGAGAGGGTGGGAGGGATTGTAGTAGGGGTGAACAGAGGGAAGGAGTGGTGGGAGGGAATTAGGGGTGAAAGAGGGAAGGAGAGGTGGAGGAATGTGGTAGGGGTGAACAGAGGGAAGGAGAGTGGTGAGAGGAATTGGTAGGGGTGAACAGAGGGAAGGAGAGTGGTGGGAGGGAATTGTGGTAGGGGTGAACAGAGGGAAGGAGTGGTGGGAGGGAATGTGGTAGGGGTGAACAGAGGGAAGGAGAGTGGGGAGGGAATTGTAGGGGTGAACAGAGGGAAGGAGAGTGGTGGGGAGGGAATTGTAGGGGTGAACAGAGGGAAGGAGTGGTGGGAGGGAATTGTGGTAGGGGTGAACAGAGGGAAGGAGAGTGGTGGGAGGGAATTGTGGTAGGGTGAACAGAGGGGAAGGAGGTGGTGGGAGGGAATTGTGGTAGGGGTGAACAGAGGGAAGGAGAGTGGGGAGGGAATTGTGGTAGGGTGAACAGAGGGAAGGAGAGTGGTGGGAGGGAATTGTGGTAGGGGTGAACAGAGGGAAGGAGAGTGGTGGGAGGAATCTGTAGGGGTGAACAGAGGGAAGGAGTGGTGGGAGGGAATTGTGGTAGGGGTGAACAGAGGAAGGAGGAGGTGGAGGAGGGAATTGTAGGGGTGAACAGAGGGAAGGAGGGTGGGGAGGGAATGTGTAGGGGTGAACAGAGGGAAGGAGAGGGTGGGGAGGGAATTGTAGGGGTGAACAGAGGGAAGGAGGAGGTGGGAGGGAATTGTGGTAGGGGTGAACAGAGGGGAAGGAGTGGTGGGAGGGAATTGTGTAGGGGTGAACAGAGGGAAGGAGATGGTGGGAGGGAATTGTGGTAGGGGTGAACAGAGGGAAGGAGAGTGGTGGGGGGAATTGTAGGGGTGAACAGAGGGAAGGGAGTGGTGGGAGGGAATTGTGTAGGGGTGAACAGAGGGAGGAGGTGGGAGGGAATTGTGGTAGGGGTGAACAGAGGGAAGGAGGGTGGGAGGAATTGTGGTAGGGGTGAACAGAGGGAAGGAGGTGGGGAGGGAATTGTGGTAGGGGTGAACAGAGGGAAGGAGAGTGTGGGAGGGAATGTGGTAGGGGTGAACAGAGGGAAGGGAGTGGTGGGGAGGGAATTGTGGTAGGGGTGAACAGAGGAAGGAGTAGGTGGGAGGGAATTGTGGTAGGGGTGAATAGAGGGAAGGGAGTAGGTGGGGAGGAATTGTGGTAGGGGTGAACAGAGGGAAGGAGAAGTGGGGAGGGAATTGTGGTAGGGGTGAACAGAGGAAGGAGGAGTGTGGGGAGGGAATTGTGTAGGGGTGAACAGAGGAAGGAGTGGTGGGAGGAATTGTGGTAGGGGTGAACAGAGGGAAGGAGAGTGGTGGGGAGGAATTGTGGAGGGTGAACAGAGGGAAGGGAGTGGTGGGGAGGGAATGTGTAGGGGTGAACAGAGGGAAGGAGAGTGGTGGGAGGGAATTGTGGTAGGGGTGAACAGAGGGAAGGAGAGTGGTGGGAGGGAATTGTGGGGTGAACAGAGGGAAGGAGAGTGGGGAGGGAATTGTGGTAGGGGTGAACAGAGGGGAAGGAGAGTGGTGGGAGGGAATTGTGGTAGGGTGAACAGAGGGAAAGGAGATGGTGGGGAGGGAATTGTGGTAGGGGTGAACAGAGGGAAGGAGAGTGGTGGGAGGGAATTGTGGTAGGGTGAACAGAGGGAAGGGAGTGGGGGAGGTGTAGGGGTGAACAGAGGGAAGGAGAGGTGGGGAGGAATTGTGGTAGGGGTGAACAGAGGGAAGGAGAGTGGTGGGGAGGGAATTGTGGTAGGGTGAACAGAGGGAAGGAGAGTGGTGGGGAGGGAATTGTGGTAGGGGTGAACAGAGGGGAAGGAGAGTGGTGGGAGGAATTGTGGTAGGGGTGAACAGAGGGAAGGAGGTGGGGAGGGAATTGTGGTAGGGGTGAACAGAGGGAAGGAGAGTGGTGGAGGGAATTGTAGGGGTGAACAGAGGGAAGGAGAGGTGGGAGGGAATTGTAGTAGGGTGAACAGAGGGAAGGAGAGTGGTGGGAGGGAATTGTGGTAGGGGTGAACAGAGGGAAGGAGAGTGGTGGGGAGGAATTGGTAGGGGTGAACAGAGGGAAGGAGAGTGGTGAGGGAATTGTGTAGGGTGAACAGAGGGAAGGAGAGTGGTGGGAGGGAATTGTGGTAGGGTGAACAGAGGGAAGGAGAGTGGGAGGGAATGTGGTAGGGTGAATAGAGGAAGGAGAGTGGTGGGGAGGAATTGTGGTAGGGTGAACAGAGGGAAGGAGAGTGGTGGGAGGGAATTGTGGTAGGGTGAACAGAGGGAAGGAGAGTGGTGGGGAGGGAATTGTGGTAGGGGTGAACAGAGGGAAGGAGAGGTGGGGAGGGAATTGTAGGGGTGAACAGAGGGAAGGAGAGTGGTGGGGAGGGAATTGTAGGGGTGAACAGAGGGAAGGAGAGTGGTGGGAGGAATGTGTAGGGGTGAACAGAGGGAAGGAGAATGTGGGGAGGGGAATTGTAGGGGTGAACAGAGGGAAGGGAGTGGTGGGAGGGAATGTGGTAGGGTGAACAGAGGGAAGGGAGTGGTGGGAGGGAATTGTGGTAGGGGTGAACAGAGGGAAGGAGAGTGGGAGGGAACTGTGGTAGGGGTGAATAGAGGAAGGAGATGGTGGGAGGAATTGTGGTAGGGGTGAACAGAGGGAAGGAGAGGTGGGGAGGGAATGTGGTAGGGTGAACAGAGGGAAGGAGAGTGGTGGGAGGGAATTGTGGTAGGGTGAACAGAGGGAAGGAGAGTGGTGGGAGGAATATGGTAGGGGTGAAAGAGGGAAGGAGAGGGTGGGGAGGAATTGTGGTAGGGTGAACAGAGGGAAGGAGAGTGGTGGGAGGGAATTGTAGGGGTGAACAGAGGGAAGGAGTGGTGGGAGGGAATTGGTAGGGGTGAACAGAGGGAAGGAGAGTGGGGAGGGAATTGTGGTAGGGGTGAACAGAGGGAAGGAGAGTGGTGGGAGGGAATTGGTAGGGTGAACAGAGGGAAGGAGAGTGGTGGAGGGAATTGTGGTAGGGGTGAACAGAGGGAAGGAGAGTGGTGGGGAGGAATTGTGTAGGGGTGAACAGAGGAAGGAGAGTGGTGGGGAGGAATTGTGTAGGGGTGAACAGAGGGAAGGAGAGTGGTGGGAGGAATTGTGGGGGGTGAACAGAGGGAAGGAGAGTGGTGGGGAGGGAATTGTGGTAGGGGTGAACAGAGGGAAGGAGAGTGGTGGGAGGAATGGTAGGGGTGAACAGAGGAAGGAGAGGTGGGGAGGGAATTGTGGTAGGGGTGAACAGAGGGAAGGAGAGTGGTGGGGAGGAATTGTGGTAGGGGTGAACAGAGGGAAGGGAGTGGTGGGAGGGAATGTGGTAGGGGTGAACAGAGGAAGGAGAGGTGGGGAGGAATTGTGGTAGGGGTGAACAGAGGGAAGGAGAGTGGTGGGAGGGAATGTGGTAGGGGTGAACAGAGGGAAGAGGAGTGGTGGGAGGGAATGTGGTAGGTGAACAGAGGGAAGGAGGTGGTGGGAGGGAAGGAGAGGTGGGAGGGAATTGTGGTAGGGGTGAACAGAGGGAAGGAGAGTGGTGGGGAGGAATTGTGGTAGGGGTGAACAGAGGGAAGGAGAGTGGTGGGGAGGGGAATTGTGGTAGGGTGAACAGAGGGGAGGAGTGGTGGAGGGAATTGTGGTAGGGGTGAACAGAGGGAAGGAGAGTGGTGGGAGGGAATGTGGTAGTGGACAGAGGAAGGGAGTGGTGGGAGGGAATTGTGGTAGGGGTGAACAGAGGAAGGAGAGTGGTGGGGAGGGAATGTGGTAGGGGTGAACAGAGGGAAGGAGAGTGGTGGGAGGGAATTGTGGTAGGGGTGAATAGAGGGAAGGAGAGTGTGGGAGGGAATTGGTAGGGGTGAACAGAGGGAAGGAGGAGGGTGGGAGGAATTGTGGTAGGGGTGAACAGAGGGAAGGAGAGTGGTGGGAGGGAATTGTGGTAGGGGTGAACAGAGGGAAGGAGAAGGGAGGGAATTGTAGGGGTGAACAGAGGGAAGGGGAGGGTGGGGAGGGAATTGTGGTAGGGGTGAACAGAGGGAAGGAGAGTGGTGGGGAGGGAATTGGTAGGGGTGAACAGAGGGAAGGAGAGGGTGGGAGGAATTGTGGTAGGGGTGAACAGAGGGAAGGAGAGTGGTGGGGAGGGAATTGTGGTAGGGTGAACAGAGGGAAGGAGAGGTGGGGAGGGAATTGTGGAGGGTGAACAGAGGAGGTGGGGGAGGAATTGTAGGGTGAACAGAGGGGAAGGAGAGTGGTGGGGAGGGAATTGGTAGGGGTGAACAGAGGGAAGGGGAGTGGTGGGGAGGGAATTGTGGTAGGGGTGAACAGAGGGAAGGAGAGTGGTGGGAGGGAATTGTGGTAGGGGTGAACAGAGGGAAGGAGAGTGGTGGAGGGAATTGTAGGGGTGAAAGAGGGGAAGGAGAGTGGGGAGGGAATTGTAGGGTGAACAGAGGGAAGGAGAGTGGTGGGGAGGGAATTGGTAGGGGTGAACAGAGGAAGGAGAGTGGTGGGAGGGAATTGTAGGGGTGAACAGAGGGAAGGAGTGGTGGGGAGGAATTGTGGTAGGGGTGAACAGAGGGAAGGAGAGTGGTGGGAGGGAATTGGTAGGGGTGAATAGAGGGAAGGAGAGTGGTGGGAGGGAATTGTGGTAGGTGAACAGAGGGAAGGAGATGGTGGGGAGGGAATGTGTAGGGTGAACAGAGGGAAGGAGTGGTGGGAGGGAATTGTGGTAGGGGTGAACAGAGGGAAGGAGAGTGGTGGGAGGGAATGTGGTAGGGATGAACAGAGGGAAGGGAGTGGTGGGGAGGAATTGTGGTAGGGGTGAACAGAGGGAAGGAGATGGTGGGGAGGGAATTGTAGGGGTGAACAGAGGAAGGAGAGGGTGGGGAGGAATTGTGGTAGGGGTGAACAGAGGGAAGGAGAGGTGGGGAGGGAATTGTGGTAGGGGTGAACAGAGGGAAGGAGAGTGGTGGGGAGGGAATGTGGAGGGGTGAATAGAGGGAAGGGAGTGGTGGGAGGGAATTGTGGTAGGGGTGAAACAGAGGGAAGGAGAGTGGTGGGGAGGAATTGTGTAGGGGTGAACAGAGGGAAGGAGTGGTGGGAGGGAATTGTGGTAGGGGTGAACAGAGGGAAGGAGAGTGGTGGGAGGGAATTGTGGTAGGGGTGAACAGAGGGAAGGAGAGTGGGGGAGGGAATTGTAGGGTGAACAGAGGGAAGGAGATGGTGGGAGGGAATGTGGTAGGGGTGAACAGAGGGAAGGAGAGTGGTGGGAGGGAATTGTGGTAGGGTGAACAGAGGGAAGGAGTGGTGGGAGGAATTGTGGTGGGGTGAACAGAGGGAAGGAGTGGTGGGGAGGGAATTGGTAGGGGTGAACAGAGGGAAGGAGGTGGTGGGAGGAATTGTGGTAGGGGTGAACAGAGGGAAGGAGAGTGGTGGGAGGGAATGTGGGGTGAACAGAGGGAAGGAGAGTGGTGGGAGGGAATTGTGGTAGGGTGAATAGAGGGAAGGAGAGTGGTGGGAGGGAATGTGGTAGGGGTGAACAGAGGGAAGGAGAGGTGGGGAGGGAATTGTGTAGGGGTGAACAGAGGGAAGGAGAGTGGTGGGGAGGGAATTGTGGTAGGGGTGAACAGAGGAAGGAGAAGTGGGGAGAGGAATTGTAGGGGTGAACAGAGGGAAGGAGAGGTGGGGAGGGAATTGTGGTAGGGGTGAACAGAGGGAAGGGAGGGTGGGGAGGAATTGTGGTAGGGGTGAACAGAGGGGAAGGAGAGGTGGGGAGGAATTGTGGTAGGGGTGAACAGAGGGAAGGAGTGGTGGGGAGGAATTGTGGTAGGGATGAACAGAGGGGAAGGAGAGTGGTGGGAGGGAATTGTGGTAGGGGTGAATAGAGGGAAGGAGAATGGTGGGGAGGGAATTGTGAGGGGTGAACAGAGGGAAGGAGTGGTGGGGAGGGAATTGTGGTAGGGGTGAACAGAGGGAAGGAGAGTGGTGGGGAGGGAATTGTGGTAGGGGTGAACAGAGGGAAGGAGAGGGTGGGGAGGGAATGTGTAGGGTGAACAGAGGGAAGGAGAGGTGGGAGGAATTGTAGGGGTGAACAGAGGGAAGGAGAGTGGTGGGGAGGGAATCTGGTAGGGGTGAATAGAGGGAAGGAGATGGTGGGAGGGAATTGTGGTAGGGATGAACAGAGGGAAGGGAGTGGTGGGGAGGGAATTGTGGTAGGGTGAACAGAGGGAAGGGAGTGGGGAGGGAATTGTGGTAGGGATGAACAGAGGGAAGGAGTGGTGGGAGGGAATTGTGGTAGGGGTGAACAGAGGGCAGGAGAGTGGTGGGAGGGAATTGTGGTAGGGTGAACTAGAGGGGAAGGAGAATGGTGGGGAGGGAATTGTGGTAGGGTGAACAGAGGGAAGGGAGTAGGTGGAGGTGGGGATACCAGGGGTGAATTAGGGGAGTGGGGGAAGGGGTGGCAAGGGGGAGCTGATAGGAAGAAGGAGATGGGGTGGTGTGGGGGAGGTCAAGGGAGGAGAGATGAGGAGAGGGGCAACAGTGACTGGGGGAAGGGGGATCATTTCAACAGTTTACACTGGTGTCCGAAGGGGTGATATGAAAGGAGGCAGGGATCTGTACTTTGGCAAGAGCTAGATATTGTTAGGGTTTATGGAAACATTTACAGACATTCTCTTGGGCTCCCTCAGGGAACTATGTCTGTGCACCCTGAAGCTTCTGCTACTTCTCCTGCTGTTATCAGGAAATATTCACCCAAACCCTGGCCCGCACACCTGTAAGGTCTCTTCCCAGAACAAACTCTCTGGAACTCTCTCTATCATGTGCCTGAATATCTGTAGTCTACTCCCTAAGCTTGATTCTCTGCAAGCCTTTGCTAGCCAACATAATCCTGATATTATGGCAGTTATCAAACCTGGCTCACCCCTGGTTCCTGACCAGGCAATCACCATCCCAGGATATAAGATTTTGGCTCGATCGAAATCTAAAAGAGGTGGAGGTTGTGCATTGTACCTGAAAGACACTATCTTGGGCCATCAATCAGTACCTGCCCCTCAAGGACCTGCCCTGCACAGATTCTCCCATCAGAATCCTACTAGGTGCTCACACAAAGCTCTTACAGTCGATACTGTATATATTCCTCCCAAGGAGCAAGGACTGGGTCTAACCGCTGTTTTGGACCTTGTCAGGTCTCAACCACCTGACTCCGAAACCATCCTTCTTGGACACTTCAATATTAAATGGCTCTCGGCTAAGGTGGATGCTCTTAAGGACTCAGTCCTATCGGCCAACCTAACCCAGATGCTAGACTCCCCAACCAGAAACAACTAGAAAACAGGGACCAGCACCCTACTGGACTGGATCCTGACCAGCCACTCCTCACGGATCTCAAACTCCTCCATCCTTCTTGACTCACTCAGTGACCATTCCCCTATCAGCTGTACCTGGTCCAATAAATTCCACAAACCACCCCCAAAAATCATCTACAGCAGAGGCGTCACCAGGGTGGTTTGGGAGGGGCTATAGCCCCCCAATATAAGTCAAAGCCCCCCCAATAATTAGGGTTGCTGCTTGACCTGGTTTTGCTGAGATCATCCTGCTTTGTAGAACTAGGTGTTCTGTGGGACATTAGTCTGCTGACAGTTATGCAACTTGCATAACTGTCAAAAAGCAGGACTTTTAATGTCCCACAGGAAGACAACATTGGTGCTATGTGCAGCTGATGCCTGACACTGTATCGCTTAGCACTAGCATTGGTCACTTAATTACATGATGCCACAACACAGCCAATTAGCTGCTGTGCTCCTCACACACAATACCACCACAGCATCATGCCATCGTGATACTGAGAGCGTATGAAAAGCGGCTGCTGCATTTGAGGCAAAGGCGGCAGCGACACATCATCATTATTTAAAATGAACTAACTTTGCACGGGAGCGGGAGGTGAGAGAGACAAGAGTAAAGGTAGCAGATGCTGACGCCGAAACAGCTACAAATTGGAACATGAGTGGATCCTGAGAGAGATACTAGCAAGTGAGCACGGACACACAGCTTTCATAGGACCCACCCTGAGGTAACAACTGATGGATTGAGCACTAAGTGAGCTCTTATGGCAGCATCTCTGATGGTGAGCTGGTGAGCTGTACCTTCTCTCACCCCCCCCCCCGTACATGCCCTTTATTGAGTGAGCAAGTCAGTGAGATCTCAGATTGGAGATGAGTGTAGGTGGTGGGCAAGTTTGTCAAATTTTAGGGCAATTGAATTTCTGAAGTGAGTCAGGCGACCATGAGAGAGACATTCTGTTGACTAACCAGAACAAAGCCAGTAGTATTATTAACTTGTGTGTATGATTAACATCCATCCCACTACACTTAGTCCTCCTGCAAAATAAAAGAGCCCCCATTCAAGGAGCAGTAGTCCATGCAGCAGGAGTGTGACTGAAGCAGTGGCAGGCTGAGGCATCAAAGCAATAAGAAATGATAGACTTTTTATTAAATGTGTGAGGTAGCTTCTGAATCCTGGAGGAAAGTTTCCTGGTCAGTGAATTAACTTAAAATCAGTACCTGGTTATTAAAATCCTATGAATT
Source organism: Neoceratodus forsteri (assembly GCA_016271365.2). Classification (NCBI taxonomy): domain Eukaryota; kingdom Metazoa; phylum Chordata; order Ceratodontiformes; family Ceratodontidae; genus Neoceratodus; species Neoceratodus forsteri. The sequence continues at coordinate 128,130,534 of CM028135.1, read as the reverse complement.
CAATTTGCTTTCTCTGTGTTGGTTAAAAAGAGAAGGGTAATTAGTCTACGCTTTTCATGATACTTGTAACAAAAAACAAACAAACAAAAAAAAAAAAACAGTAACAGTCCATCATGAAACTGTTCCAGTATGTAAAATATTCTGCTTCTGCCATTGTTTCTGCCTGGTACTGGTTTTCTTGGCTAGGGGATAAGAATGAGCTGGTTTCACAAAGGAGGCGTCTGAGTTTAAAAAGACTGAAAGCTCAAGTCCATTATTTCTGCATGTATACTAAAGATGTACAGCACAGTGCAATGTGATTTGGGAGGGTGAGCTTGTAACTGAGCTAGGGATTGACATGCACAGCTGCATTGGTGCTTATAACTGAAGTGCTAATCTGTTACTGGGATAGGGCATATAGTGATGACCCAGTCATCAGACCTGGCTATGGGGAAGGAGTCTTCATCGATGCTAAATAACTGCTGGCACTGCCTTTGATCTGAATTGTGTTGTCTTTCATTAAAATGCAGGTAGCTAGTGTATTTATTTGACCAGGCACTCTGGTATAGGTAGCTTGTCTGCTTATTTGGTTTTCCATACATATTCCCTCTGAATTTATTTCCCACCTCACATTGCTAGGAGATACTATCTCAGAACACTTGAAACTAGTGCATTTTTTAAATGTTGTACAAAGTGTAATGTTCAGCAAATCAGTGTCTGAGTATTCTGAATTTCTACTTTAAAGTCTGACTTTGCAGCATCTTCTCTGTGTGCAGAACCTTTCCATATCTTATGGGTGGAAAGGAGCAGTTCTAAGGGTGAAATGTGTTGTGTCCCTCTTAATGTGGGCAGTTCAGAAGTGTTTGTGTGTGGAGCTCTTCAGAAAAGTATTTTAATGTCAGCTTCTGGGTTGGCTAGGGTAGCTCCTGTTCACCTGTAAAATGCAGGAAAGGCCACCATTTAAAGGTTAAAAATATCAAAATTTTCCGGGGGAGCATGCCCCCAGACCCCTCTAGTTGGGTTAAGATTTTAACTATGGGGCATTAGCCTCCCCACAACTGTACAACTCTGGTGACGCCCCTGATCTACAGCAGAATTCTTCCTCGTGGTCAGTTAACTCACCTCAAATCCCACCTCCTCCAACAAGACTGGACTCCTATCTTCCTGGCGACGGACACAAACTCTGCATTGGATCAATTCATCCACATCTTTAACAAAGCCTGTAACCTATTCAAACCCTTCAAAAAGTGCAAAGTTAAAACTCTCTGCAACCCTTGGCTAACTGGTGACCTCCTAAAAGAGCTAAAATCCAGGGACCAGCTATGGGAACTGGCTAGATCTTCCAGGAAACTAGTTGACATCCAAAATTATAAACGAGTACGTAATGACTGCACAGAAACCATTCGGAAACAGAAATCTGACTACTACAAGAAAGTACTCACTGACACCTGGGGAAATGGGAAAGATTTCTGGAACAATCTAAAAGAAATCACCGGGAAGCAATCCAAATCTATGCCGGCCATGCTCAAGGTAAATGGGAACAGCACACTTGACCCAAAAATCATTGCTGATACTTTCAACACCGCATTCACTGACCTCAGCAGTGTTCTTCCCCCCAATTTCTTCAATGACGATGAAGCCCCTGTAACCCTCAACTCCATAACTCCCAACAGTCACCCTCCTTTCTACTTTAAAGTAGTAAATAAGAATGATGTCCGCAAGTATGTCATCAAAGCCATAAGCAAATACAGATCAAGCAATGACACACTCAACCTCAAGCTTCTGTCCCTCACCCTAGAAGAGGTGCTGAGGACTCTTACCAGGATTTTTAACCTCTCCCTCGCACTCAGCCAATTCCCAGAAAAATGGAAGTCAGCCACTTTTACCCCAATCCACAAAAGTGGTGACAAGACTGCCCATGGGAACTATCGCCCAGTCTCAATCCTGCCGCCCTTCTCAAAGGCCCTGGAATGCATAGTATCAGACCAGCTCACCGAATATCTGGACAAACACAAATATCCTTTGCAGGCAACAACATGCATTGCTTGAAGCCACCAGGACAATCCACAGCTCACTGGACAAAGGGCAACTCACTGTCATTATCTACACCGACCTAACCAAGGCCTTCGATACTATCCACCACTGCCTTCTACTTGTCCAGCTTCATAATGCTGGGCTCTCCCCAGATTCTATTACATGGTTCAAAAGCTACCTTGAGAACAGGTCACAACGTGTAAAAATTGCAGATGTGCTCTCAGAAGCCAAACCTGTTTGCTCAGGTGTTCTACAGGGATCCATCGTGGGACCACTCCTCTTCAGCCTGTTCCTCAATACACTACCAGACTCCTGTTCTGAACAAATCATATTCTACGCTGACGATGCAGTAATCCTAGCCTCACACCAGGATCTGAAACAGCTGCAAGGCAACCTGCAGCATTGCTTCTCCACAGTTGAGAACTGGTTCCTTCAGCATAAACTGATCCTCAACCAGAAAAAATCCAAGACCATGATCTTCAGTAGCTCCCACAATAAACATAAGCACCACCACCTTTCTATTAACACCAGTCACAGTGACCTACTGGAGCAGGTCTTAACTTTTAAATACCTTGGGATCACCCTCGACTCACACCTCTCCTACACTGATCACATAAATAATGTCGCCACAGCTGCCAACTCCAGACTAGACTTGCTGTTCTGCCAAAGGAGACACCTTACCCTTGAAGCCCTGGCAACTGCCGTCCTGTGCTCCATCATTGCCACCATTGACTATGGCCTCATCATCTACAGCTCTGCTACTGTTACCGTGCTCAAACATGTAACCACTTCCCTCAACAAGGCTTGTTGGCTCATGACTTGCACTCAACGTCTTACACACGCCTGCGACCTCTACTCCCAAACTAGCTGGTTGCAACTTGACAAACGTATAAAATACCAAACCTGCATAGTTGCACAGAAAATTCTGATGCATCTTGCCCCTCCCGGAGTCACTACTCTCCTACAACCTAAAAACAGCAGCCGAAACACTAGGGGGGTCCAAACCACAGCAGTTCCAAATCCCCCACTGCCACACAACCCAAGGTCAAAGAGCTTTTGCCTACCGGGCCACTAGCTGACTAAATGGACTCTCTAGTGTCATCACCACCCCCACACTCGGCGCCTTCAAAACCAGGCTCTGCCACTCACTCATTGCCTCTAGCACCTGTGACTGCAATGTCTAACAATCAGAATCACCACATTCTGGACTCCCGGATTATGAATTGGATTCCTTAGTTTGAGGCTTCCTTTGTCTGTTGCATCTATGAGGGCCACAGCCGCTTAGCACTTTCCACCACCACCATGCCCAACTCTTGCACTTCTGGTCTCTGACAGTGCCTCCTGGCTGCAGCCCCCTCCTTCTTCCTTCTCCCCCCTCTTCCCATCTACCCATCCCTCCTGCCCCCTTACCCACCTTACCTCTACCATTCCCACTACCCCACCTGTTACTATTTGCCTCTTCCCCTTTTTCCTCCTCACACCTCTCTCCTTTATAAAGTCACATCTAGCTATGTTCTGCTAATGCTCTCTGTATGTACCTCCTAATATGTTATAAATTGCCATTTTTGTTTTGTCTTGCTGTAACTCATGATATGGAACCTTTGTAAAAGACCCTTGGCTCAAAGGTATTTGTAATCCTAGACCCAAATAAATAAAAATAAAAATAAAATAAAGTGGGCTCAAAGGCCTGATTTGAATTGACTGATCTTACTACACTCAATCAGGTCCTTGGGGAGTTTGTTCAGCCACTTGGGGCCACGGAAGGAGAAGAATCTCTGGGCTTGTGCTGTTCACTTGAGTGGCAACACAAGCCCCCCCCAACTGCATTTCGGGTCCTAATAGTAGGTTGAGTGGTTCAGAATAGGCAGGAGGTTGATCTAAGGGTAAACCCTAGCAAGGACTTCTTAGCAAGGAGGCAAGTTTGGTATATATTCCTATGGTGAAGAGGAAGCCATCCTGTCTCTTGATAGAGAGCACAAGAATGTGTCCCATGATCCACCCCCCAGAACCAGGTGACAGGCTTTGTTAAGTAGGGTGTTTACCCTTTTGATGGCAGTATCAGTGCCAGCACCATAGATAACAAGGCCGTAGTCTATGGTGGATAAGACAGAGCAAAATGTGACCAGTTTCAGGGCTTCTGGGGTGATAGAATGCCGGTGGTGATAGAGGACACCAAGCTTTGCATTAACATGGAGGCAGTATAGCGCAGTGGTTAAGACTCTGAGTTGCAAACCTGGAGACCTGGGTTTGAATCCCTCAGCCCCCACTTGCATACTGTGTGACCTTGAGCAAGTCACTTAACTTCCTTGTACTCACAGGTCGCACCTGCAAACAAGTTTCCAGCTTAGTGTGTCTCTCCTGGTTAAAAAAAAAAAGAGCAGTCTTAACAACACGGTCAATATGACTACCAAATGTTAGGGTGTCATCTAAATTAATCTCAAGATATTTGAAGGTGATAACTTGTTCAAGTGTGTCACCTTTGAGACCCTGGACCTGTAGATGCCCAAACTTTGTCTTGTTCTGTTGAACGAAGAAGAACATGCTCTTAGTTTTTTTATAGTTAAGCAAAAGTTTGCTACTGGAAAACCATTTTTCAATTCTGTGGAAATTGTGTTGCAATTCAGTGGAGACCTTGGCCAGATTTTTTCCTTTAACAGAGATAACCGCATCATCAGCATAGAGCACGGAGTGCGCTGGGCAGTCTGAGGGTAAGGGGTTAATAAAGAGACTGAAGAGGAGCAGCCCTAGTACTGACCCTTGGGTAACACCCAGGCTCACTCCCCTTGGCTCTGAGAGATTACCTTTGATTTTGACTCATTGAGTCCTGCAACAGAGGTAGCTGCTGAACCATGCCACTGTGTCCCTGGACAGGCCTATTGAGAGGAGGTTTTGGAGAAGGAGTTGATGGTTGATGGTGTTGAATGCCTTTGTAAGATCTATAAAGATAGGCCCCACTGCCAATTCATCATCAAAGGTATCGTATATTTGGGAGGTATAAACAACCAGGGCGGAGAGGGTGGCGTGATCTCTCCTGAACCCGTGTTGCTGGGCACAGAGTAGATTGTGCTTGGATCAGAACTCTGTGAGCTGGTCCAACACTATGCATTTGAGGACTTTAGACAGTGGGGGGAGGACAGAGATGGAACTGTAATTGGACAGGTTGGTAGTATCCCCAGTTTTGAAGATTGGGGTAACCAGTGCCTCCATCCATTTGTCTGGGAAGACACTTGACCTTAGAGAGGCATTGAACAATTTAGTGAGAGGTTCAGCTACCTCACTTTGTACCAGAGCTATCAACTTCATATCAATGAGGTCACTACCCATCTGTGTTTTCCCTAGTGCCTGTTTAACATATTTTAAGGTTTCATGTCTATGGAGCTGCCTAAAGTAGAAAGGGGGAATGCTTCTGATTGGTGGGGAGTGTGACGTTATTTTTGAGAGCCAATTTGGAGAAGAGGGGGGATAGATAGTCCCTTGGTAGTACCGTACTGAGATCAGTGAAAGCCTGGTTAAAATCATTTGCAATGCCACAAGCCTCCTGGAGTGTCTCTGTTGTAATGATAATTAATTCAGGAGGAGCCCTGGAGGATTTTCCTGTAAGTGACTTTATAGAGTCCCAAAACTCTCTTCTGCAGCCCCAACTCTTCCTCAGGAGGTCATTGTAATAGGAGGCCTTAGCCAGATGAATGAGCTTGGTGCATTTCTTCCTGGCAGTAATGTCAGGATGTTTACCCATGGCTTTGGCCTTGTGTCACAAGTTGTCCCTATGGTGCATGAGCTCAATGAGGGGGGAAAGGGAGCTATGGGTTGGTAATCCCTCTTACTTTTTTAGTTTTGTAGGGGGGCAAATATATCACATGCCTTGTTAAAAGTTGTGATGAAGTAGTTAAGGACTTTGTTGCCATCCTGTGCCCTGTCCAATGGTGACCAGTCCACCAGTTTGAGATATTGCCTAAAGTAATTCCGCTGATCAGGTCTCAGTGATCTATTTCTTAGGACCTAGGAGGAGATCTGGAGAACTTATATGACCAGGTGCACATAACTGGGGAGTGATCACTAAGGGTGTCAGATAGGACTGTAACCAAAGAAATGTGTTCTGGGCAGGTAGTAAGGAGCCAGTCAATTAGCATACTTGTGCCCATGTTGTAGTTATATCTGGTGGGTTGAGTTACCAACTGTGAACGGTAAAGGCCTGAGATCTGGTCACGGACAGCGGATACATCATTGGACTGCCAATTGACATTAAAGTCACCAACAAGGATGTGTTCCCAGTTTTTCTTGTACTGCTCTAGGTTGGTAATTACTTGCTGGACACCAGTAATGTGGGTACCAGGGGGTATGTAAAGAGTGGAGAGTAGTATCAATTTGTTCTGTTGGCCAAGGGTAAGTTTGAGACTTAAAATGTATGCCTCCTTACTGTGGAGATTAGTAGGCAATAGCTGGCTTCTGATCTCACTCTTGATATAAACCAAACAGCCTTCCCCACATTTGGGTGCTCTATCCTGGCAGTACACAGTATAGTCATCTAAGGCTATGGTGGCATCACTGACCTTTGGGGAGATCTAGGTCTCTGTGAGCGCTACAGCATCTGGTTGGAGCAGTTCCACCCATGCCTGAAATTGCGGTATCTTGGGTAGGAGGCTGAGCATACTTAGGGATACCATACTGCAAGGAACTACCATAAAAATAAGGATGGCAACAGATGTCAAAGTGGGAGCTAAGACTGTGAAGGGACTTATAGATTGGGGAAGCAGACATACCCTGGTGCATGTTGAAATTCTGGGAAAGACTGTGAAAAAGGACCAGGTACTGGGGTCATCTGCATCCATGGGGACACTTGATACTACCCCACCACCCAAGTGACTCTGAAGCAGTATAGCGCAGTGGTTTTATGGTCTGAGCTGCAAACCTGGAGACCTGGGTTTGAATCCCAGCTCCCACTTGCATACTGTGTGACCCTGAGCAAGTTACTTAACTTCCTTAAACAAGCTTTCAGCTTAGTGTGTCTCTGCTGGTTAAAAAAAAAAGAACATTAATGGGTCGTCGCACCAAATGAAAGTGGGAGTTTGTACAGTACCTATGTTAAATGTTAGTGTTAATGTCTGTAATTTGTAGAGTTTAATGGCATATGTTACATGTTATGTTTTGTAAGTCTTTTATGTCAGGTGTGACTGAAAAAGGGCTGTGCCCAGTTCACCTCCTGGTAAAAATAAAGTAAATTAAACTAGTACCAAGATTACCAGTACCTGTGATTATTGGAAATGACTTTCCAGAATTTGCTTTGCTAGGTTAATCATAGAAGAGATAAACTCTGCTGTTTCAGCAGCTGTGATTACAAGAGCAGAGGCAAAGAAAATCTCAGATATTGTTGACTCTTTTCCTTTTGGTAACTTTGATTCAGAATTGTTTGAGCCCAACTCCACAGTCCAGAAGTCCAGAAAAGAAAGAAGATGCCTGAAAAACAGTGGCAACAAAAGACTGATAGACATAAGGGGTTGATATATGAACTTGCTGAAACAAAACTAATAACTGATTGTGATTTTGTTTGTTTATGAGGAAACTAACAATGTTTCTCTCCAAGGTTATTTTAAGCAGCTGGGGGTGAAACAAAAATATGGAGGACCAATGTTTAAAAAATGTAATGAGCTACTGTACAGAGTTTGGGTTAATCCTCAGACACAGGAACAGATAGAATAATTGGTTATACCAAAGAAGTATAGAACTAAGTTGTTATAGATAGCACATGCTAGTCCTATGGCTGATCACTTGGGCAGGGACTCCACCCTTGCCAGACTGGCCTGGGATTTATGAGGATATTGCTACATATTGCAATTCTTGTGCCAAATGTCAGAATGTAGCCCCAGTGACTAAAAAAACAAGGTGCCCCTGTTGCCCCTACCCTTGATAGATAATGCATCTTTTGAGAGAATTGCAGTGGATGTGGTTGCCCCCTTAGACAAAAGTAAAAAGAGTAATCGATTCATTTAGGCAGTATGTGACTATGCTACTCAATACCCAGAGGCAATTCCAATGCATACTGTCACAGCCCTAAAAGTGGCAGCAGAGCCCACCAAAATTTTCAGTAGGGTGGGCATACCTAAAGAAATTATTACTGATCATGGTAGTAATTTTGGTGCTGCATTGCTGAAAGAGCTGTGCCAACTATTAGGTATCACTGCCATAAGAACCACCCCTTATCACCCTCAGACAGACAGACTTATTGGGTGTTTCAATCAATCCCTAAAACAAATATTGAAGAGGTTTGTGAAAGGTGAAGGGAAAGATTGGGACCAATACTTACCTTACCTGCTTTTCGCTTACAGAGAAGTGACACAAGCATCCATAGGTTTTTCACACTTTGAAATGTTGTATGGTAGACAACTTAGAGGGCCACTACATGTAACAAAAGAAACATGGGAAGATAACCATGCTCAGAAATAATCTATTACATCTTATATGTATACACTGAGAAACAAATCTGGCTAAATATAATGAAATTGCCCACAGTAATCAGGAAGAAGCCCCAAAATAGCAGAAGGTGTTTTATGAACATGGGGTAAAAGAAAGTTTTTGAGCCAGGTGAACAGGTCTTGTTACTGTTACCCACTGCAGAAAACAAACTGTTAATAAAGTGGCAAGGGCCTTATAAAGCGCTTAGATGTACTGGTACAGTTAACTATGAGACTGAGACCCTTGATAGGAAAAATCCTACCAAGATATATCATGCTAACCTTCTGCTGAAATGGGTTGAAAAAAACACCAAAGGTTGCTTTGCTAGAAACTACTAAAGTAGATATTAATATTGCTTATGACAGACTGAAACAACCTGTAACCTCTGATGCTGTAAAGGTGAATGTTTCCATATCCACAGAACAAACAACATAAATTCATAACTTGGTAAAGACATTTCAAAGTACTTTTACCACAGTGCCAGGCTGAGCAAAAGGGATTGTGTGTGTAACAATGATAGAGAATGCTTTCCCTGTCTGACAAAAGACATAGATTACCAGAGCAGTTAAGGGCAGATAAGAATATACAAAACATGAAAGAGATGGGTGTCACTGGAGACTCAAGAAGTCCTTGGTCATCCCCAATGGTGATTATATATCAAAAAGGAGGAGGTGTAAGAATCTGCCTTGATTTTAGGAAACTTAATCAAGTGTTCATATTTGACAGCTATCCTATGCCTAGGATAGATGATTTGGTAGACAGATTGGGAAGTGACAGCCACATTAGTACTCTCACTCTCACCAAGCATTACTGCCAATTTCCTCTAGCTAAAGAATCCAGAGACAAAAATGCATTTTCCACTCCTGCTGGATTCTATCAGTTCACCACCATACAGCTTGGTTTGCATGGTGTACCTGCTATATTCCAGCAGTATATGGATGTAATTTTATCCCCTCACACTGGTTATTGTGCTGCATACCTGGATGATGTTGTGGTATATAGTCCAGACTAGAAAAGCTTCCTGGAACACCTATGAGCTGTTATCCAATCTGTCAAAAATGCAGGTTTAACCATTTATCTTACCAAGTGTGCATTAGGCATGCAGGAAACCAGATATTTGGGTTATATTTTGGGAAATAGAGAAGTAAAGCCAGAGATTTCCAAGACAGAAGTGGTAGCTAGCACTAACAATCCCATCCCTAAAACAAAGAAACATTCATTCATTCATTCATTCATTCATTCATTCACTCATTCATTTTTATGTTGGCTCACGCATGCGCAGCCAACATATTGTGGTAGTAGCAGATTTTGAGGTGCGGTCACTGTTGGGCGAATGCAGGGCACGCATCAGTAGGTGCGTCCCTCATTCCCCAAATATGCCTGCATGCCGGCAGCACACCATGAATACACAATGTGGCGAGCACATCTAACGAAAGGTCCACTGCAATGCAAGCAAAGCTCGCCATACACAGCGGCACCTCCCGACGTGCTTTCCCTGGTGAAAATAAATTTAACATGGCAGCACATTGCCTGCCATAATGCCGACTTCGGGGGTGTACAATCCCCTGTCAGCATGCCCTGATACAATGTATGTGCTTCTGCACAGTCTGCGCACGAGTGATCTATGGTGGGAAAGAACTGAGGGGGGGGGGAGTGGGGCTGCCTGCACTTATATAGGGGATGTGACTTCAGAGCCTGACGTCGGCATGGGAGGCCCCTAATAGACTGTTGCAGAAAAAGCTTCCATGTGATCCTGACGCCTGACAGCTAAGTTCCATAGGTGTGACCTGATGACAGAGATATCCCAGAATAAGAAGGTCTGGCCACTTTGATGGTCCCACAGTTTCCCCTGTTATCTTCCTTCCTTCACCTATGGTTTCTATTCTTTCTTTCTCCCCTTGCTTCTGTGTGGTTAAAAAAATAACTATATGTAAATCTTTATGTGAAATTGGGATCTCTTGGTTTGCAAATGTATATAATTATATTGTGGAGAAGACTGCAGAAAACATTTGGGGATTTATTAGAAAAGAGAACAATCTGGGACATGGGAGGTTGACTTTAAGATGCATTTTGACTTCCACAAGCTTATTTACAAAACTGTCAACAGGAAACCAGCTCTGGGACAGACTGTTCATGAGAGGGTCTCTCCAAAAGCCTATGTTGCATATTTTGTGAAAAAATACACAAAATGGCTGTTTTACGAGCGTGCATTGCGCTGTTTCCATGCAGGCTTGTAGCTACGTGAATTTGTAATATTTTCACTCCAGATTTTCAAAATTGGAATTTTTCCGTACTTCCTTATGAACAGTACAGCTGTCATTTTACATATCCTGGCCAAAATGTGTTTTCGCATGTCCGGCGCAGAATAGCACAGTTGCTGTGCAAAATCAGTTTTTGAGACAGTTTGAGAAAATGATGGTGACACTGTTCATGAGCAGAGGTCCTAAAATGCCTATGTTGAAAATTTGGTGCCGAAAGTCCATAAAATGACTGTGTTACAAGAGTGCGTTGCGCAGTTTCCACGCACCCTTGTAACTTCACAAATTTGCAATATTTTCATGGCTGATTTTCAACACTGCCATTTTTTCACACCTCCTTAACAACAGTACAGCTGTAATTTTTCACAGCCTGCCCCAAATGTGTTTCCCCACCTGTGGCGCACAATGGCGTGTTCGCTGTGGGAAATCAACTTTTGGGACTGATTAACAAAATCATAGCTCCACTGTTCATGAGGGGAGGTCCCAAAATGCCTATGTTGAAAATGTGGCTAAAAAATTCCCAAAAATAATTGGGTTATGGACGTGTGTTGCATAGTTTCTATGCATGCTCATGACTTCACCAATTTTTCATATTTTCACTCCAGATTTTCAACATTGCCATATTTTTATGCCTCCTCATGAACAATACAGATGTAATTTTCCATATCCTGCCCAACATGTGTTTTCATCCCTGTGTCGCCAAATGGTATAGTCACTGTGCAAAACCACCTTTCAGCTAACAAGCTGATAGTGCCGCTTTTCATGAGGTGGGCTCACAAAGAGCCCCTGGTGGAAAATTTGGAGTGAAAATACCAACACACGCCTACGGTGTTAGGGTTTCCAACTGTAACAACCCACCCTGTAGAGACTGACAGGCATCAGGGGTGTGACTTGGGATCATCAGCTGTAATGCTCATGCAATTCCACCCCCACCCCCACCCTGCAGCCAGTGACAGGCATTGTGGTGTGCCTTGCACTGTTCGGCCCACAAAGCTCACCCCATTCTCCCATACTGCACCCACCTCAGTGTATTTCCTTATGGAATTATGGTAAGTATAACACCCAAAGACCCCAAAGCACACCATGACACTTGTCACTGTCTACAGGGTAGGGTGAGGTACAATGGCATGAGCATTTATAGCTGACGATCCAAAGGCACACCGCAATGCCTGTCTGTCTCTACAGGGTGGGGGTGGGGTTGGCGTCACTTCAATACTTCACTACCATTCCTATTATGCATCTCTAACTCCGGCACTACCAATGCCAATGCCAACGAGGCAACAGTTGATGTCACAAACCCACTCAGCAGGTCAGCCCTCTACTCCCAAACTGCAACCTCCAAGCGCAGTCTTGTGAACAGTTAACAGAACAAGGTAACCCTCTTGTCTGTTTTTGTGGATTCGAATCAACCTTTGATCTCAAGTTCTGGAGGGATTCAAACTGTGAACCTCTTGTTAGCATACCCAATGTACAGGCACAAATAATTCTGTCTTCGGGGGGCCAGATATCTTTGCCTACGGGCACCTAACCAGGTGTACAGAAATGAACCCTTAAAAACTAGTAAAAGACCTCAGATTTAAAACGCTTTCCTTTTTCCAGTTTGGTATCACCATTCAAGCTTATGCACAGTGTCTGCTTTAACCATATATACTCTACTTGTAAAGGAAAGAAATCAAAGACAGACCAAGTAAGCTCTAAAAACAGAGTTTTACTAAAACGGACAAAAAATATGTAACACATAAAATACAGAACTATTATATCACAAGACATACAAATCTCTTAAATAAAATAGGTTTTAACAGTGCAACTCCTACTACAATACTTAGATTTGACGCTCTCTCTAAATACCTGCTTAAAGCAGTCACAGATGTTTCTTTGTCAGAGTCTAGATAGAAGTGTCTCTCTGAAGTAAAACAGAATATTCCTTAAAGAAAACTTTATTTGCCAACCCAATTGTGTGAGGTCACCTAGCTCCTCCTCTGTCAAAAAATATAACAAAAATATATCTATACAAAAACAGGATGTCTTTTCAAAGTATTAAATTCTGTAATCCTCAGCATAACTCATGTTCTTCAAATGACTCTCTTTGATCTATGATAAGCTTCCTCTCTCACACAGACATCAAGGAGCATTTACAACTTCGCACCCGTGTGTAATAACCTGGGTTTCCCTCCAAATGTCATAAAATGGATATGATCTTCCCTCTTAGCAACTACAGCTATAATTAACTCAGACAAATAGGAGATCCTTGATTAAGGCCTGGTCTTTAATTAGCTCATGGCTTTCATCTTTTAGCAAAGACCGGGGGGGTGGGGGTTGAGTGAGGTCATTCCAAGAGCACCAGATTTCTCAGCAGAGACAATCAGTAATACATTTTTATATTTTGAAAAAATGATACAGCACTCAGAACTGGCTTTCCACGCCATAATCCTCCCCACCTAGACTGAATTTGGGAGCTATGTCCCCTGCATGAGATGAGCTTCCCAAATCAGTTCACTCCTCATAGACCCTAGACAGTCCATCGGAGTTCTGATTTTTGGCTCCAGCCCTATGTAATATTGTCATATCATACCCTTGCAAAGCAAGACTCCATCTTAGCAATCTACCACTGTTCTTTCCCATCAGCATCAGCCAAACCAGGGGGTTGTGGTCTGTCTGCACCATAAAATGCTGCCCATATAAGTATGGCTCTGATTTCTTTAGGGCCCACACTATGGCAAGACACTCCTTTTTCACCATGGAGTATGCTTGCTCCCTGGCAAGTAACTTCCTACTCAGGTATACTACTGGGTGATCTGTCCTTTGGCTGGATGTGTGACTCAGTACTGCACCAATACCCACATCTGAGGCATCTGGCTGAACTATAAAGGTTTTGCTATAGTCAGGACTTGTCAAAACAGGAGCACTGCACAGTGCCTCCTTTAATCTGATAAAGGCTTTCTCACAGGCTGGGCCCCAGGTAATTTTCTTGGGCATCCTTTTCTTTGTCAGGTTAGATAGGGGAGCAGCCAGGGCACTGTAATTGGGTACAAATTTCCTGTAGTACCCTGCTGTCCCTAGAAAACTCCTGACCTGCTTCTGTGTTTCTGGTCTGGGACACACCTGGATTACCTCTATCTTTATTTGGTTAGGATGGAGCTGTCCCAGGCCTACCACATGCACCAGGTATGCCACTTCTCCCATGGCCACCTGGCACTTCTCAGCTTTGACAGTGAGCCCGGCCCTAAGTATCCTACCCAACACTTCCCTAAGGTGGGATAGGTGTTCCTCCCAGCTGGTACTAAAGATGGAAATGTCATCCAGGTATGCCATGGTGTACTCCTCAGCACCATTTAACACCTGGTTTACCAACCTTTGGAAAGTGGCTGGGGCGTTCTTCATTCCAAAAGGCATTACTTTAAACTCAAATAAGCCTATCAAAGTGATGAAGGTTGACCTCTCCCTAGCTCTGTCTGTCAATTCTACCTGCCAATACCCCTTGGTCAGGTCAATAGTCGTAAGGTAGGTCGCCTCCCAACTTGTCCAGGAGTTTGTCCGTCCAGGGCATTGGGTGGGTGTCTGACTTCGTGACTGCATTCAGTCCATGATAGCCCACACAGAAATGAGTTGAGCCATCTGGCTTGGGCACAAGGGCTACGGGTGAGGCCCAGGGGCTGTGAGATCTCTGGATTACCCCTAAATGCAGCATCTCCTCCACTTCCTTCCTTCCTTCCTAATGTTCTTTTGGACAGCCTCTGACACCCGATATGCTGTCCGCCGTATGGGCGTCTGTGTCCCTGTCTCCACATCATGTATCGCTAAGGGGTTAGTCCAGGCTTGACGCTAAACAAGGGGGCAAAGTCTGCTAAAACCTCCCTTACTTTCTGGATCTGGTCCAGGGCCAGCTGGGGAGACAATTTAACTGCCTCCACAGAGGACTTGCACTTACTTTCCTCCAGCAAGTCCAGAAGGGGGTCTCCTTCATCAGTCCCCTACCCATGACTACACACTGCAAACACCATGTCAGCCCTATTTGCATAAGGCTTCCTCATGTTAACATGGTTCATCCTTTATGTCTGTCTTCGGTCAGGTAATTCCACAATGTAGTTCACGTCATTTACCTTCCTAACCACTTTGTACGGTCCTGCCCACTCAGCTTGCAGCTTGTCTTTCCAGACCAGAATAAGGACCATGACTTCCTGACCCACCATGTACGAGTGAGCTCCAGCTCTGCAGTCATATCACACTTTTTGTTTCTGTTGGGCAGCTGTCAGGTTGCTCAGGGCTGTCCCCATAAGCTCCTTCAGCCTTTCCCTAAACCTAAGGATGTAATTCACAATGGGAGTTCCCTGGGTGGCATGCTTGCTTCCCCAGTCCTCCCAGATCAAGTCTAGGGGCCCACGTACCCAGCGTCCATATAAGAGTTTGAAGGGGGAAAATCCTGTCGACTCTTGGGGCACCTCCCTGTATGCAAACAACAGGTGGGGAAGGTATTTCTCCCAGTCCATCCCATGCTGTTCAGCAAATGCCCAGAGAATTGACTTTAGGGTACCATTGAATCTTTCCACAAGCCCAATGGCTTGTGGGTGATATGGTGTCGTGCATCTCTGCACCATCCCACACTCCTCCCATAAACGTTTCATCAGGTCTGACATGAAGGAACCCCTTTATCGGTGATTACCTCTTGTGGAAACCAAACACGGGAGAAAGTCTCAAGTAAGGCATCTGCCACTTTGTCTGTCCTCAGTGAGGATAGGGCAACTGCCTCTGGGTACCAGGTGGCATAATCCACCACAGTCAGGATGAATCTCTTCCCTGAGGAGCTGGGGGTATTTAAAGGCCCCACAATATCCATTCCCACCCTCTGGAATGGCTCCTCTACTAAGGGCAATGGAATCAGGGCCACTTGGGTCTTCCTGCCCGCCTTCCCTATTTCTTGGCATCAGTGACAAGACCTGCAATACTCCTTCACCTGCTGGGTGAAGTTAGGCCAGTAGAAATTCTGGACCAACCGCTGCATAGTGCGCACGATTCCCAGATGACCAGACAAGGGAATATTATGTGCAATCTTGAGCAACTGCTCCTGATATCCCTGGGAAATGACAAGCTGCCTGCCTTGCATCCTTCCCTTGGTCTGCACAGCCAGAGTATACATAAGTCCATTCTCCCAATAAACCTCATGTCTGCTGTCACCTCCCCATGTGCCATCAGAGTCTGCCCAAGCCCTCAGCTTCTCTAAACTAGGGTCACTTTTCTGAGCATCTGAAAACCCCTCACACAGTCCCAAGGCATGGGACATGTCCCCTTCAGTCTCTAAACTAGGGTCCCTAGCACTAGCATCAGGGCACTCAGGATCACTGTCAATCCCCACCCTCTGAAAATGGGTCACCCCTCTCCTTTGGAGTAACTCTCTGTAGCTGTGTGGTTACTTGCTACTGGGGAAATTTCTACCCCCTCTTCATTAATCTCCATATCAGGAGACACAGGCTGGGGGACCAGCCTCTCAGTGGTTTCCACAATGGCTTCTGTGGGGTTCAGGGAACTACAATTTTCCCTTGCCACTTGGCTATGAGTAACTGCACATACCATCCCTTGTTTGAGATTGTTGCCCAGGATCACATCCACTGCCAAGGTTTTGGCTACAGCCACCTGTTGCACAGTTCCCCCTGTTTTACCCCAGTCTAGGACAACACTAGTGAGGGGCAATGTTTTTGCCTCACCAGTGAAGTCCTGTACAGTGACATATTTATTAGGTATAAGCTGACCAGGTTCTACCAGATCCCCCTTTACCAATGGTCAGGGATGTCCCTGTGTCCCTTAACCCCTGCGTCTGTACACCATTCACTGTGACTGGGTGCATGTGTTCCCTCATGTTCACTGGCATGCTTCCAGAGACATACAAACAACCCACTTCTTTTCTAGCACCACCTTGAATATTATTGCTCAGCTATTTGGGACACCGTCTGGCAATATGCCTAGTTTCTTTACAGAACCAACGTTCACTTTTTTTATTAGAGAAATCTTTTCTCTGAAACCTGGGGCTAACTGGTTTCAGTGGAGGCAGTGAGGGGTTTTAGCTGCCCAGAATGCATGCTTTTCCCTTTCTGCACTGCCATGCCCACCCCATTTGCTCTCAGAGCAGGTCTGCTCTTGGCATAGCAGTCTGAGAGTTCAGCAGCCTCTTGCACTGTTTTGGGATCTTGGTCCTCCAGCCAGGTTTTTGGCTCTGCTGAGCACACCCAGTAAAACTGTTCTAATAAAATTTCAGCAGAAGGGCAGACAGCAAGGAGAACCAGGGATAAATGACAATCAAGGAAGGGGCTGGAGTAGAACAGTGAAACAGTCTAGGGAGGTCAAATCATGGAAAGCCATGTGTGCAAATGCCAGGAGCCTTAGTAACAAGATGGAAGATCTGGAGGCTGTCATGGTGCAGTCAGACCTGGACATTGTGGCCATCACTGAAACCTGGTGTAATGATAACCATGACCGGAGATGGCCATACCTGGCTACAACATATTCAGAAGAGACAGAGCAGGCAGGAAGGGAGGAGGAGGCACTGTATGTGAAAAATGACATAAGGGCCACAGAGATCCAGGAGGAACAAAATGGGGGAGAGATACTGTGGGTTAAGCTGGAAAGGAAAATGGGGCCAGCCATCCACACAGGTGTGATCTATAGACCACCAGCCCAGGAGGAAGAAACAGATAGGGAGCTGATGCTAGCCATCCAAAGGATGGCAGACAAGGGTGAGGTAGTACTGGTTGGAGACTTCAATATTCCAGACATGGACTGGAGCATCCCAGCAGCAGCATCAACTAGGAGCAGATTTATCCTGGACTCCTTCAGGGTGCCTTCCTCAAGCAACTGGTCATGGAACCAACTTGGCAGAAGGCAATACTGGACCTTGTGCTCACAAACAGGGACAGTGTGATGGGGTAACAGTGGGGGAGCACCTGGGAAACAGTGACCACCAGTCATTGTGGTTTGAAATCACAGAAAGAGCAAAACCAAACAACACAAAAACACGTATCCTGGATTTTAGGGGGGCAGACTTTGGGAAAATGGGGAGATACCCGAAAGAGGCATTAAGGGGAATGGGACAGGAATCAGGGGTTGAGGAACAGTGGGCAGTATTTAAAATGGGGATTACAAGAACAACAGAATTATGCATTAAGCAGGTTAGCAAGAGGAAAGGAAGAGGAGACCATTATGGTTTTCCAAAGAGGTAGCAAAGAAAGTGAAAGCCAAAAAGACTGCATTCAGGCAATACAAAAAGACACAGGCAGAAGGGATAGGGAGAAGTACCAGGAGAAGGAAAGGGAGGCAGGAGGTCAGTAAGGAAGCCAAAGCTCAGACAGAAGAGCACATTGCAAAATCAGTGGGTAGAGGACAAAACCTTTTAAAGGTACATAAGTGAAAAATAAAGACAAAGGGAGGGATAGTGAGACTGAAGGGGGAGGATGGGGGCCGCGTGGAGGATGACAACAGTAAAGCTGACATATTGAACAGGTATTTATGCTCAGTCTTTACTGAGGAAGAGGAGGGTAATGGGTCTGAAGGGAGTACAAGGCGTGAGAATGGTGCAGAAATGGACACAAGTCCCTTTACACGAAAGGGTCCTGAAGGAACTGGAAGTAATAAGAGTTGATAAAGAATGGGGCCAGATGGGGTGCACCCCAGGGTCCTTAAAGAACTAAGAGAGGTGGTGGCTGAACCTCTGGCTATCCTGTTTAGCCAATCACTGGAAACAGGAGGTACCCAAAGACTGGAGGACAGCAGATGTAGTCCCCTTATACAAAAGTGGGAACAAAGAGGAAGCAGGGAACTACAGACCAGTCAGCCTCACCTCGGTAGTGGGGAAGATCATGGAAGCACTACTGAAGGAGAGATTGGTGGAACATCTGGTTGTCAATAGACTACAGGACCCAAGGCAGCATGGTTTCACCAGGGGGAGGTCATGTCAGACCAACCTCATTGAATTTTTTGACTGGGTGACTAGGGAAGTGGATCAGGAGAGGGCAGTGGACATGGCCTATCTGGACTTCAGCAAGGCCTTTGACACTGTGCCACATAGAAGACTATTACACAAACTGGGGAATATGGGTATGGGCAGGACAGTAGTGTGGTGGGTAGGTAACTGGCTGGGTGGCAGGACACAGAGGGTGGTGGTAAATGGCTGTTGGGACCGGTCCTATTCAACATCTTCATCAGTGACATTGCGGAGGACCTAGAAGGCAGAATTTCACTGTTCGCTGATGACACAAAGCTCTGTAACAGAGTAGACACACCAGAGGGTGTAGACAGAATGAGAAGCGACCTGCAGAAACTTGAAGAATGGTCAGGGGTTTGGCAGTTGAAATTCAATGCAAAGAAGTGCAAGATAATGCATATGGGGCACAAAACCCTGGCACAATTTATCAGTTGGGGGGTGAGGATATAGCATGCACCAAGCAGGAAAGGGATCTTGGGGTTATCATCTCCGATGACCTCAAGGTAGGGAAATAGTGTGACAAGGCAGCAGGTAAAGCAAATAGGATGCTGGGATGTATAGGCAGGGGCATCACCAGCAGGAAAAGGAGGTCATAATTCCGCTATACAAGACACTAGTGAGGCCCCTACCTGGAGTACAGTGTACAGTTCTGGAGACCATACCTACGTAAGGACGTAGACAGGGTAGAGAAGGTTCAGAGGAGGGCAACAAAGATGGTGCATGGATTGCATCACAAGTCCTATGAAGACAGGTTGAAGGAACTGAACATGTGCTCCCTGGAGGAGAGGAGGGAGAGAGGGGATATGATAGAGACATACAAGTATCTTACAGGGAGGAACAGGGTGCAGGAAAACACTATTTTTAGCTTTCTGTACTCATTACTGTCCTCATTGTCCATTTGACCCAATGCATCCTGAGCTTTCCCGGTAAATAGTGGGGATAGCTGGAAGCTCCCGGACTCTCTATGAATTTTAGCCTGAATATAAATTTTTTCAAAAGAATTTAAAAAGGCATCCTTATCCTCCCCCTCTTTAAATTTGGCTATTAATTTGGAGTTCAACTTGTAACCCAGTCCTGCAGTACCAGTTAAACCCAAGCCACTTACCTGCTCGGGTGCCGCTGATCAGAGTCGTAGCTTCTCCAGTTCGTGTCACCTCTGGTGCTCCTGTCTCTTCTCCTCTGCAGTTCGCCGGTGCTCACGCTCCTCATGGTCTGCCTCCCTCTGTTCTCGCTCTACCTCTTGGCATTCGCACTCTGCCTTCTCTTCTGCAGCTCGCTGGTGCTCACGCTCTTCATGGTCTGCCTCTCAGTGTTCTCGCTCTCTCTTCTCCTGGAACTCCAGCTCCATCCTGCGCAACTCAATTTGCAGCCTGAGTACTTCTGAATTCAGGATACTGGTGACCTTTCCCTGCTGCTGGGGCCCTTCACTGACAGTGGCCCTGTTGCCCTCATCATCAGATCTGGACACTGCACTGGCCACTAGCCCTGCCGCACTCGAGGTTTGGTCCTTTTCAGTCACTGTCCTTGACTCACTGCTCTGGGTATCTGCTACCATCAGGGCATCTATGAGGTTCTGCTTGCTGGCTTTCACTGCAAATGGGACTCCTCTGTCCCCGCACAACTGCTTTAAGGAGTCTACAGTGTGCCTGCTGTAGTCGGAAGCCATCTTCTTCCCTCACTACTGCTAATCTGACTTGCACTTTTAGAAAAAAATAAAACAGGTAGGAACTTGACTGTACGCCAAGTGATACAGTTCTATTTCCTTTTTAAAAATAAATCACTGTCTTTTTCTTTCTTTCTTTGCAAGTGAGCTTACAGTCTCAGCTGACACACTGAACAATAAAAGCTTGTGAAACCAAAATTATCAGCACTGCTGCCAACCAATCTGTCACAAACCCACTCAGCAGGTCAGCCCTCTACTCCCAAAATGCCAACCTCCAAGCACAGTCTTGTGAACAGTTAACAGAACAAGGTAACCCTCTTGTCTGTTTTTGTGACTTTTAATCAACCTTTGGTCTCAAGTTCTGGAGGGATTCAAACTGTGAACCTCTTGTTAGCGTACCCAATGTACAGGCACAGATAATTCTGTCTATTGGAAGGCCAGATATCTTTGCCTATGGGCACCTAACCAGGTGTACAGAAATTAACCCTTAAAAACTAATAAAAGACCTGAGATTTAAAATGCTTTCCTTTTTCCAGTTTGGAATCACCATTCAAGCTTATGCACAGTGTCTGCTTTAACCATATATACTCTACTTTTAAAGGAAAGAAATCAAAGACAGACCAAGTAAGCTCTAAAAATAGAGTTTTACTAAAACAGATAAAAAATATGTAACACATAAAATACATAACTATTATATCACAGGACATACAAATCTCTTAAACAAAACAGGTTTTAACAGTGCAATTCCTACTACAATACTTAGATTTGACTCTCTCTCTCTCTAAATACCTGTTTGAAGTGCTCACAGATGTTTCTTTGTCAGAGTCTAGATAGAAGTGTCTCTCTGAAGTAAAATAGAATATTCCTAAAGAAAACTGTATTTGCCAACCCCTTTGTGTGAGGTCACTTAGCTCCTCCTCTGTCAGAATATATAAAAATATTTATCTATACAAAAACAGGATGTCTCTTCAAAGTATTAAATTCTGTAATCCTCAGCATAACTCATGTTCTTCAAATGACTCTCTTTGATCTATGATAAGCTTCCTCTCTCACACAGACATCCAGGAGCATTTACAACTTCACACCCGTGTATAATAACCTGGGTTTCCCTCCAAATGTCATAAAATGGATATGATCTTCCCTCTTAGCAACTACAGCTATAATTAACTCAGACAAACAGGAGGTCCTTGATTAAGGCCTGATCTGTAATTAGCTCATGGCTTTCATCTTTTAGTAGAGACCTGGGGAAGGGGGGTTGAGTGAGATCATTCCAAGAGCACCAGATTTCTCAGCAGAGATAATCAGTAATACATTTTTATATTTAAAAAATGATACAGCACTCAGAACTGGCTGTCCACATCACAATCGGCATTGACAAATGCTTGTTATTAGTTATACTGGAAAGGCCTATGAGCATTTCTTCCCATTTACACAAGCGTTCAGTTACATACAACAATCATGAGACATGACATAGGCTAAAATATTTAACTTACAGCGAGGGTTAATACAATGGTATATAAAATCAGGATAATATAGACTAAAGGGCAAACCATGAACTAGCCTTGGTGAATTAACTAATACAAGGTGACATTAAGCATTCAGTGAGGGCTTAACAATAATATAATATAACAGTAGGAAACAAAAAATGTAAGTGCAATCTAAAAACTAGCCTAGGTGGATTAACAATACTACAAGTGCTAGAAAGAGAGGGTAAGTGCCAGAGGTAGATAAACATGTCAGGTCACTTTTAGGTCTGGCTGGTTACTATTGGAGATTTGTTCCCAACTTTGCCCAGTTAACTACTCCCCTCACTGAACTTACAATGGGCAATGGAGTCTCTCAGGTTTAATCTGCTGGGAGCTGACTTTGTACTTACAAAATATCACAATTTTCTCTGTTGGCTTAATCAAATGAAGGATAAAAATCCCAGAATCACAAGGTGGTACCTGGCACTAGAGCTATTTAAATTCAAAGTCATGCACAAATCAAGAAACGCGAATGTCAATGCTGATTTTCTGTTAAGATATGGTTCAGGAGTTGAGAATTCAGAAGGCTAAAAAAATGTATGTCCTTAGCTAAAATGTTTGCTGTAAGAAATGTTATGAAAAGGGGATGCTGTGTATGAAAAGAACAGTAAATGGTATAAGGTTATGTTAAAAGACAAATAAAAGAAGATTTTGGAAACCATTTTGTGAAAAAAAAAATCATGTTCCCTCTTGAAGAGGGGTGTGTGTGACAGGGTGAGGTAAGACCCTATCCCATCTGTTATGTAGAAAGAGTTAAAAGCAAGGATCTATGCTGTCCTCTCCTGTTCTGCCACTTGTCTGTGTCTTGGCTGTCTGATGCAAATGTATATAACTATATTGTGGAAATGATTGCAGAAAGCTTTTGGGGTTTATTAAGCTATGTTTACACAGTCACATTTGCACTGGAGTAACACAAGTGCTCAGGTTGCTCCAGTGCAAATGTGACCATGTAGAGACAGGCACTCGATCATGGTAAGCCACTCACTAACATGCTCCTGGATTCCCTAGCAATCTGGAAACACTGAGCATAGTGAGCAGCTAACAATGGCTTCCATTGCCATGTGGACTGTGTGTGCCGCTGCAACCCGTTCAGTGGCTCATGATTCCTCAAGCTGCCGTCTGGCACCCCGAGGCACAGCCCCTCCCCAGCACAGATTGGAGTGATTCAGAGAGGGGCCATATAGACAGGCAGACCATCGGGTCATGGGTGGTCAGGACCGCACTGTTGCGGTCAGAATTGAAAGTGCTACTGCCATGTTAACACATCTTTAGAAAAGAGAACAATCTGGAACACAGAGGGCTGACTTTGAGATGCATTTTTTGACCTCCACAAGCTTGTTTACAGAATTATCAACAGGAAACTAGCTCTAGGACAGAATGTATTATTGTGTTGCACCTGTTAAGACTAGATGTGCTCTTCAAGCTGGCCTCAGGAAGGAAAATGATAAAGTTTTGATACACTTTGTGAAAAACAGGAGATGTAACTTACAGCAAAAGGATGCCAAGTTTGAACTGCCAGGTAAAAAGGAGGGAATTAGTGGGTAGGTGGGTAGGTACTGCATCCCAGGGGGTTGTACCATACTTACAGGGTGGCCAGCAGCTGTATGGCAGTTTATCTGTGAGTACATTAGGTACTAATTTGCATCATACTTTGATTCATAGTGCTTTATTAAACAGTTTATGGATGAATAGACAGTCAGACTTTCTTGGAGTTTCTGTATTGCAAATACACCACAGCTCTGATTTGTTTGTTCCTAGGAGTGACCTGATTTGTGATTAATATGTTTCAATGGGACTACTCAACTTGGAAGTGTGTTTTGCTTGTGAAACTTAAATAATCTTTGGCTGTTCATCTCTCTATCTGTGGGATATACCACTCTGTAGGGGTACAAAGGCAAGGAACCCAAGAGGAGGGTTCCACCCCTAGAGGTGCCACAAGAATGTTTCCCTTGGCTAAAGGTACTTTAGGAAGGAGTCCATGGAAGAGAGACAAGCTGCTGGAGAGGGAAGGGGGGATGGTGGGGCAACATGAAAATGGTCATGGGAACAGTCAGGAGGAGCCACCTTTTATGGCCCGAGCGGGGACGTGGTTAGTTACTCCGCCCCACTGAACCACAGGCATAGCCTTCTAATTCAATAGGCCTGCGCAACTTGGTATTGTGTTATGCTTGTGCAACTTAGATAATCTTTGGCTGTTTGTCTCTATCAGTGGGATATACCACCCTGTAGGAGTACAAAGGCAAGGAACCCTAGAGGAAGGTTCTACTCCTAGAGGTGCCACGGGAATTATTCCCTTGGCTAATGGTACCTTAAGAAGGAGCCCAAATAGAGTGTTGAGCAGCACCTGTAAGGTGATGCATGCTTATCTGTAATGAAGACCTGAGCATAGGTTGGTAGGTGTAGTATAGATGGGAGCTTGAGTAGAGTAACTGGAGATGATGGATAAATAGTGACCCTCTCGTAGGTCAAAATGTAAGGCATGGAGGCATGACTTGCTAATAAGAGAGGAAACAGCTATGGGGTCACCATCCATCTCCATCCAACAGCGGAAACCTAACTACATAGCCTAGGGAATGTTACTACACCTATCTAGGTATTACGACCACTGGCATGGAGCAGAGGGAAAAAAAACCTTTGAGGAAGAAACCTCTTGGGATCCAAGGCCTAGATTGCCTTCCCTCCAGGGTTCAAGACATTTAGTTTAGGCCAAAGCTTGCTTCAGCAAGACACAGACTTTCAGTACTCCACCACGGCCACAAACAGATGCGCCATAACCTGCTAGGGCAGCACAAAATGCTGTAACCCACTATGGCTATATCAATATGCATCATAACCCGGTATGGCTACACATACATGCCATAACCTGCTACAACTGATCCCAGATGTGTCATAACCTGCTATTGTGATACAATGTGCCATAACCTGCTACGGCTACACCCAGATGTGCCATGATCTACTATGACAACACGACAAGCCATAACCTGCTACGGCTATACCCAGATGTGCCATAACCTGCTATGGTGGCACAACATGCTGTAACCACTATGGCTAGACCCATACATGCCATAACCCGCTATGGCGACACAACGTGCCGTAACCCACTACAGCTATCCCAGACGTGCCATGACCTGCTATGGTGACTAAACATGCCATAATCTGGTATGGCTAGACCCAGATGCACCATAACCTGCTATGGTGACACAATATGCCGTAACCCACTATGGGTATCCCAGACAAGCCATAACCTGCTATGGTGACACAACGTGACATAACCTGCTATGGCTATACCCAGACGAGCTATAACCCGCTATGGTGACACAACGTGCTGTAACCCACTATGGCTATACCCAGATGTGCCATAACCCACTATGGTGACACGATGAACTGTAAGCCGCTACAGTTATACCCCCGACATGCCAGAACCTGCTATGGTGGCACAATATGCTGTAATCCACTACAGCTAGATCCAGATGTGCCGTAACCTGCTATGGCAACACAATGTGCCGTAACCTTCATCGGCTATACCAAGACATGCCAAAAACCTGCTAAGGTGGAACAACGAGCCATGACCCACTACGGCTATACCCAGATGTGCCATAACCTGCTATGGTGACACAACATGCCATAACCCACTATGGCTAAATCCAGATGTGCCATAGCCTGCTATGGTGACACAACGTGCCATAAGCCACTGCAGCTGCAAATTGCATGTAGTGCCATAGAGGCAACTGATTAAAAACATGAACCTAAATGAAGCTGCTCCTGCTACAGAGAGCCATGATGCCCACTGTGACACTGCAGTCCCCACCGTGGGAAAAATAAAGAAACCACAATTTAGGCACCATGACACCCAACAGCTAATTAAACCAGTGAGAGAAATGAATTGATTAAATACCAGCGGCTGTAGCTGGCTGACATGCCATTTTAAGATGAGAAGGGTCGGCAGAAATAAAGGTAAATGATAGTGATTAAATGCCAGCAGCTGCAGCCCGGCTGACATACCTGGGCTAATACGTGGCAAAGGAAAGGAGTATTTAGAAGAAGAAATGTAGATTAGTCTGGTACATATGAGTAGGACAACGTAAGCCACATGCATAGGGAAAGTCATATGGAATGACAGAAAATCCCCCCAAAAAGGCAGAGGAACTCCCGGGAGCCAGGTGGGTGGACTGTAGATATGGCAGAAGAGACAGACGAGCAGGCGTGGGCCAAGAAGCAGATGAGAAAATGCGAAGATGAGGAGCAGGAGGGAGAGAAACAGTGCAAGATGCTAGCAGCCACTAGAGTGGCAGAAAGGAGCAAGGAGGCAGGATGGAGGAGCAGGGAAGAACAGAAGAACACTGAGCGTTGACGTTACCGAGCACGAACCCAGAAGAGCAGCCCAGGAGAGAACAGGGGAAGGAACCCCTCTAAAAGCAATAACAAGGTACCAGAGATAGATGGGGAGGGAGGAGGAGACCAGAGGAAAGAAGGAGGGCCATTAGCAGCCAAAGCAGGGAGCATAACGGGGACAAGGGGCAGGCAGGGAAGGACGGGGTGAGGGGAAGAGAGACCAGGCATAGAGGGAGAGGCAGCAAGGAAAGGAAAGTTGGTGCACCTGGTCAGAGAAGCAGGAACAGATGGGTGGGACGGTTGCAAGCAGGGAGATGGAGGCAGACAAACAGGGAGAAACAGGAAAAACCACAGGTAAAGGATACAGTATGGAAGGAAGAGGCACAGCTGGGGAGAAAAGGCAAGAAAACTAGAGCCGCCAGCAGCAAAAGAAGCATGGAAGGGCCATGAAGAGGAGGGAAGGGATGAGACAAGACAGTCAGAGACAGAAGGAGAGCCACAGGGCGAGTGGCAGACAAAAGGAACACCAGAACAAAAATGGGAGAGCGGGGGAAGACAGCAGCAAGCAAGCAGCAGAGGAAAGAAAAGAGGTGGGAGGAGGCACCAACAGAGTCTCCGGCCGCAACATGGAAATGATCATGGGAGCAGTTAGGAGGAGCAGCCTTTTATGGCCTGAGTGGGGGCATGGTTAGTTGCCCTGCCCTGTTGAGCCACAGGCATAGCCTTCCAAATACACCAGGCCCACTTTAAACTTTCTCTGGGTAGAGGAACCACACTATTCTTTAACTTAAACTTGAATATGAGTCCCCAACAACAAAGAAGATACAAGGACCCAGGCCTCTCAGACTCGTAGAGCCCACAAGGCAGCTGTAGCCAAGCAACATCTTCAATGACTCAAAGGTATTGTAAGGCACCCCAAGTGGACACTCCACGGGGGTTATTTATAGTACATAAATATATTGGGTGTTATAAAGTGGCTAAGACAGACATAAGAATATGGCTGACTAATGAACATTCCAACATGTGTAATTATCTCAACATAATTTCATGGGACAGGGCTTCCTTCCCATCAAATTAATTCTTATTTTAAACTCGAAATACGTGGTCTTGAAATGCATTTTTCTATTTTAATTTGGAAACACCATTTTATAAATCTGACAAGGCACTTAAGGGATGCTTGACTGTGATGAACAATTGCACTTCTTTGGTGAGTTTTTTTTTTGTTGTTGTTTTTATTCTTGATAACCAGGTAAGGCCCACTAAGCACAAGTGCCTGTTTTTAGAGGCAACCCGGGAAGCACTGGTGAGGTTAAATGACTTGTTCAGAATCAAACAGTATGCAAGCAGAGGCTGTAAGAATCAAACCCATGTCTGCTGGATGTACCAAGCTCATTCACAGCTCCTTACTCTGACCGCTACACTATACTGCCAGCCCCAAAGCCTTAGTTTAAAAGTACCTGGCTGTGCCCTGTGCCTGACAACAGCATGTACATAAAGATATCAGCCAGACTGAACACAGTCTGTTTAATCTGGTGTCCTCTGGCAGGACACGAGGAACATGTCTTGATGCTCAGAGGCAGTACATTCAGGGGTAAAGTTAGGCTGCATTTCTGCCAGAGGATGGTGAACTTATAGAAGAGCCTACCAGTGGCTACTGTGGATATGAAGACACTGCAGACCTCTCAGGTAAGCCAGGACATTGTGCTTACCAAGAGAATTATAGGCTATCCTAGATAGTAAAGTAGGTATACTAGCAAAATTATTTTAAATTATTATGTTTGCACAGCATATTCATCCCTGCTCATGAGGTAGAGGAGGTGGACATGATGGACCTAGAGTCCTTTCTGACCTTTAAATACTATGTATAACATACTTAGAAGAGTACAATAGTTGGTCCCCAAAATACACACCCTGTCATGTCTGCTTACTTCTATACCTAATCTTTCAGACTGAATTTGAGAGACTGAAAGCATGTGTGTACACAATTCGTAACTGTGCCTTATATTCTGAAGCACTTTATCTGTGGATTGTTTTTCCACAAAGAGTGATCTGTGTGCAGTCTACAGTACAACTTGCACAATGCAAGAATGACAGTCTGCCAGGGCCCAGTACATATTGTAGGTGCTGTTGCTTTTAAACAAGTGCTCAGAAGGCGAGAGAGAAAGAGTAGGAAGGGGACACTGCATCCAGACTGTCAACAATTCCATTCCTGTCTGTCTGTCGGACTGCCTGCGTCTGTTGGAATGCAGTTTCTAGTGTCGGCCAACCCCCCCCCCTCCAATCTTCCCCCTGCCCCAGGCTGCACGGCTCAGCTTTGCTTACTCAAAAGCCTTTGTTTAAACTAACATGCCTCAGTTATCAAAAGGACAATCAGTTTGTCAGATTTTTCTGTTCTTTTTTTTCCTTTCTCTATAATCTGCGTCACATGCTTGTTATTCCTCAACCTCCCTCTCTCTCCCTCTCTCTCTGTGTCTCAGGTCACTTTGACAAGCTCTCTCTCCTCCCACCAGCATTGCAATTAGCATATTAATGAGCCACAGCATTGCCAGCGGAGAGAGAAGAGAGAGAGAGAGAGACAGAATAAAAATTCCTCCTTCCTGCTTCTCTGAGGCCCATTTTTGTTATTTTTTCTCTCTTCGGTTTTAGCCAAAAATACATGCCAGCACCCAGCAAAGTGTGCACACTGAGTCCGCTCCATTCCAGTCCAAGCATGTGAAGATGTCGGTGGGTTGTGCTTGCCCTGGTAAGTATTATTTTTCCTTCATTAACTTGGAATCAATTAAGTAGTACGTGTGGGCTTGGAGCCCTGAAAACCACAACCAGGGCCTGATGTGGCTGTGCTGAAAGAATGGAGGGATATATCCTTGCAGTCTCTTCTGAAACCAGGGGCAATGATTCATTTCAGGAGTCCCAAATACAAAATAACAATAATAACGACAATAATAAGAATAAAAAAAGCCGGCCAATCAGAAGTGCCTCTGGACTTCATTGACCCTGGGTCATGAGAGGCTGTGATTGGCTGATTTACACAATTTGCTTTTTTATACTGATCACTGTTTGGGTTTGAGGTGTGGGGTAAGAAGTGCGTTGGGGTGCAAGGATTTTTTTTTTAGTTGAGGATCTAAAATGAGGCATGGGGATGTGTGACTACTATGAGTGTCTTGCAAATGTTACATTATGGAGGAACGGTGAAATGGGAAGTGTAACCCCAACCCTCCCTCCCCCGAAGAAACAAGGTGGCTAGAAAGGGCAGAGGTACTATGCTACTCTAGTAAAATGTTAGGAGTTGTGTGTCCTTCACAGAGAACTGTGGGCCAGCAGACAACTGGGTGCAGGGAAACAGTGTTTAATATAAGTACACTATGTAATGATTGTAGCCCCTCTGTGGGCATACCTGTGTGTGGGTGAGGGGTGCGGGAGTGTGATTTGGCCCATTAACCCCCCTCCCCACACACACACACACACACACACACACACACACACACCCTCTTGTTAGTCATGATACCAGTTATCTGAAGAACTGGTAGATTCAAACTGTAATTAATATTTTCATATGGCTGTTTGTGCATGTTTATGTTTGGGGCACAGCTCACTCAGGGAGGACGGAGACTGGTTTATTTGCATCATTTAATACCCTTCCCCCTCCAGTTAGTCCTTATACCAATCTAAAGGCATTGTCTATTAATTATAGTTGCTATTTTCATGTGTGAGCACATACTTATGTCTGCATCATTGGTCTTTGTGGGGGAGGAGGGCTCTCTTGGGTGCCCTGGAAAAGCACCCCCCCCCCGCCACACACACACACACACACTTACTCGTCATGATACCCAATATCAAGGGACTATGTACAAGTTGCTTTTCTCCTTCCTGACTCAGAACTGTGTGTCTGTGGAGTGCTGTTGGTTGGCTGAGAGATGAGGTTTTCAAGCAGGCATTGAATTTGGAGAAAGGGAGAGAAGGGTGTGAGGGAGGGAAGGAGTGAGCCTATCGTAAGATAAAGGAAAATACTTTTAGTTTTTGCTTAATAGGCGTATTCTTTCCCTTCCCCCACCTCTTTGGCAAGAATGAGGCTTCTTTTGCAAATCAGAATGAAAGTGTCATTTTATCAGAGCTGAGATCATCACCGCCCAAGACAGCCAAGACCTGATTCGGCCAGTAAAGGCTCTCTCCCCTACAGGGAATGTTTACATTGTTCCCTCCATATACGCGCACCTCCCCCTGATTGTGATTCTGTAGGGAACTTTTTCTAGCTGGCCTGAGATGAAAAGTCAGGTGAGACAATTGTTTGGGGTCCTGCATTGTTGTTATTTTTCTTTAGATACAACTAAGTAAGCTCCCTCCTGCCCTGGGATTGACTTCATTTTTCTTTTGGAGGGAAGGGGGGTGGAAATTAAAAACTTCCCATAGGTCTCAGTTTGGAAGTTATTCTATTTTTGGGGGGAAGTCAGAACACTTCCCAGATTCCAAATTTTATACTCAAAGAGAGGTCATGGGGGGGGGGGCAATGTAATATACAACTTTACTAGTAAAAATGGCACTTCACTGGGCCTGTCGGCACAGCAGTGGGTCTAGTGCTCATGACGCTGGTGAACTGTGTTTGAGAACAAGCCCAGGACACTGGGAGCCAGTTGGAGGGGAGGGTTGAGCATCCCACAGGACACTTTTCTCCTTTGGGGAGAGAAGGCAGCAGGCTCCGCTGTGATAGTGCCACTTTAGTGACCACAGGTGGCAGTGCCAAAGGAGCAGCAAGTGAAATGGAGCATGTCCACTGCTGCTGTGTGCAGCCATTCAACTCTGAGCACATGTGTGTAGGACGTCCTTGATGCTAGCATCTGATAGGGATGGGAGGGACGAGCAGAAACACCCCAGAGTGAGCAGGATGACACCCCTGCCTCCTGGGCCCTGACAAACTCACTGGCCAGTCCTCACCCCAAACTTTGCAGATCAGAGGGGAGATGCCTCTTCCACAAATAGAGCCATCACAGTGGCAGAAGCTGTGCACTGTGGAACCCCTGGGTGTAGACATAATTGCCAGAAATGGCGACCATGAGGCTGGCATGGTAGGTGAGTAGATGGAGGCAGAACCAAAGACAGGGATAAACAGAATTAAAAAATGCCCTTTTGCTTCAGAAAACATAGAAACAGACATTGTCAGCAGAAAAGGACCACTTGACCCACCCAATCTGCCCAAATGTTCCCTGCCTAATCTGACTCCACAGACCCTACCTGGTCTCCAACAACCCTCCCCCCTCCCTGACTACTTACCAGTATTCCCTTATACCTATCTCATGCATGCTTGAAGCCCCCCAATGTTTTTGTCCCTATTACTTTTGTTGGTAGATTGTTCCAGATGTCCACCACTCTTTCAGTAGAGTAGTGCTTACTCATATCCCTCTTAAAGGTCTCCCCCTTCCAACTTGATTGCATGCCCTCTTGTTCTGGTGCATGTCCTCATTTGAAATAGACCCCCAGTCAATCATTTTTAATTCCATACCTACAAAATTGAATTCCATTTATTTGTTCCCCTTTTGGGAGTTAAATAGTTCCTCTCTGTTTATCTTTAAATTTTCCATGTAATTTTTCGACTTCTAATACTCCCAAACTGCATCTTAAATGATGCTCTGCCCCCAAAGAATGATCGCTTGTTTTAAATGGTATCCTCCGTTTTGGTTTTTTTGCCTCTTTCATTCCCACTGCTCCCTAATTCCCCCACTCAAGGAAATTCATTTTATAATCAGGCTACCAGCACCACACCTTAGCCAAGAGGTAGCATGCGGTGACTAGTTTCATCCAACACTTTTGCAGGTCCTGCTTACAAGTTATTTGCATGGCACAGAGACACTCGCTATGCTTTCCCTTCTGGAGTACTAATGCAGCGTATGTCTCTAAGATGTATTTGCTCTTTACCAAGCTGGAAGACATGAGGGATCCAGTTCAGCTCCTTGACTCTCCCATCACCCATACTGTAAAGCAAGCAACTAACTGCTGCTTAACTAATACATGATCAGAGTAGTTAGATCACAGTGTGAAGGCCAGACCTTCATTTTTATTCTTGCATTATTACTTATGTTTATGCCCCCTTGTCACTGACTCTGCCCCCTTCTGCCCTGCAGTGGACACCTAGACGAAATGCAGCTTTTCCTGTGCCTGGTGACTTGACCGATTTCTCCCAGTGGCAGGGCCAGTGGATTATCGTTCCCCTCTGGAGTCCCCAAGGAGGACCCAAGTTTACAGGTCATCACTCTGTGAGCCAAGATTTTTTTTGCTGTTCAGTTTCCTCCTCCTCTGATACTCTGAAGTCATGGCACCAGATCTGCACACGCAGAGTATGCTGCTGAATGCCTGCTGGCGTTCGTGCCCTCATGCTGGCATGGCTACTTGGACTATCACCTGTGATCACCCAGTTGAATTTGCAGAGTAGCAGCACCAGAAACCCTCCCCTGAAGGAGGAGAGCATCCTCTGGGAAGTTCAGTCCTCTGACACAGCAGAACCAGGACACGAACCTGGATCTCCAACACTGCGAGCGGCACTGTTGCCACTGCACTAATGGACTGATGGGTCTTCACTTTCGTATAAAAACTTAAACCATTTCTGCAGGTTCTGGACCCTGATCAACCATACTTAGGCCTTTAGCTTACAAAATTCTGTTGACCCTTCTGACCGCCTGCTGGGCCTGGCACTGAGCGTCCATTTTGTTTTTACAATAATGTGTTTTTTTTTCCCCACCATTCTGGCTGGACACCGTCTGGCTTCTGCCAGCAACTTCCCAACACTACATCTACCTAACTTTTCCGGAGAATCCATCATGGACTTCCCCCAATGGTGGGGCTGTTAGTGAGGCTTCTGCCCCTTCTGGATCAGATATGGCATGCACAACTGGCAAAGAGTGTAGAGTCAAGTAGAGTTGACACCATCATCCTGGCCTCTTTTTTGTGCCTCACATCCCACCCATGTGGTGCGGTAACTTAGGATTACTGCTCACCTTATCATGTATAACTACGCACTTTAACTGAAATCTTCTGGCTCACAGTACTGTTACATAAGTACTGCAGCACACACTCAGTAAGGATGTGAACCAGGATCTCCAACTCCTGCTCTCTCACAGTCCTTTGCTGACAACACAGAACTGAGCTGCTTGGCAGCTGTAATTTGAACCAGGATCTCCTGATTCACAGCCCTGTATGCCAGACATAGAGGCTATAAAGCTTGGGAGGTGGGATTTGAACCAGTATTTTCTTGCTCATAGCACTTCCCTCTAACTAGAATCAGCTCACATTGAGAGGGAATTGGGATTTGAACCAGGATCTTATGGCTCACAGCCTTCTGTGCATTAGCTCACACTGCCTGGGAGTTGGGATTTGAACCAGCAACTCCAGACACAATATGGCCTATATTCACTCCTGATAAGTGATGTTCCAGCATAGGGAAAAATGTAATTCATTGCAATCTGCACTTGTGACAAATCCCCCCCCCCAACATATCAGCACCTTGGGGTAAAGTCTCAGGGCCCGATTTTCAAAGGTTCACTCAGGGCTTGCATCAACCTCAATGTTTGGCGCAACTGTGCCAAACTCCTTTGATGCAACTGTGCCCAATTTCAGTACATTGGGCACAGCTGCGACACTTTCCACTATTTATGGCAGCTTGTGCCAACTCTTTGGTGCAAGCCCTATAAAAAGGGTCCCCAAATGGTGCAAAGTTAGACCAGAGGGGAGCTGGTCTAACTTGCAGCATTTAGCACACCTGAAAGAAAATCACGATCGGCGCTGCAAGCCCCCTGTGCCATATGTTCAATACACCAGGGACCCACAGCATCTTCAAGTCTTTCTAAAATCGGACCCTCAGTGTCTGCTAACCAGCAGTGGTAGAGGCAAACACAATCGGGGGGTAGAAGCACATAAGAAAGGCAATCCAGTGTTTGTGGTCTGTACACATTTGGAGGGCATATCTTTAGGGAGGCAGTGTGCTTACAGCAAGCAATGGAATCAGGAGACCCTGGTTCAAATCCCACCAGAGTCACTGACACTGTGCATGAGCAAGTA
Source organism: Neoceratodus forsteri (assembly GCA_016271365.2). Lineage (NCBI taxonomy): Eukaryota > Metazoa > Chordata > Ceratodontiformes > Ceratodontidae > Neoceratodus > Neoceratodus forsteri. The sequence continues at coordinate 128,096,280 of CM028135.1, read as the reverse complement.
ATTTAACTTCCCTGTGATCCAGTCTACATGGCTGCAAAACTGGATAAAATCTGACCCCTGCCTCACTAAAAATGAGATATTGTATCTTAGTTGAGCTATCCTGGACAAATAAACTGCAAAGTAGACCATGTGTGAAAAATCTTTGGTTCATGTAGTGAAAGGTAATATAGAAAAACAATGTTCTTAAATAAAAATAAAATCTTTGGTTAACAATGTCAGTGCCAACATGCTGTCCGCGGGCCAGGTGCATCCATATCATTGAAGCGAGGGAGGGGGCGGGGCATCGGCATTCATGCACCCTCTGTTGGCTGACCAAGGAATGGAACTGGTCCTGGCTGGCCAAAGGAATATTGCAGCCTAGTGACCGTAATCGGCAGGGTGGGGGCGGGGAGAATAATATAAAACAAACTAACAGTTTTAATGCTGTGCCAATGGCACCTGCTGGGGTGATCCCCTGGCCAGTAGTCGAAAGTATCTAAGGTGGTGAGTCGTTATGCAAAGCACCAGTAAGGAAGAGGTGGAGAGGTGCCCTGTTAGAAACATAGAATTTGTCAGCAGAGAAGGACCGCATGGCAACCCAATCTACCCAGATAGCCACCACCTAGTCTGTCTGTGCAGACTCTAATTGGTCTCTGTCAACTCTCCCTCCTTATTTACTAATATTCCCCCATGTCTATCCTATGCATACTAGTAGCCCCTACTGTTTTCTCCTCCACCACTTTCGCTGGCAGTCTGTTCCAGGTATCCACCACTCTTTCAGTGAAGTAGTACTTCCTCACATCCCTATTAACCTCCCCCAGCTTCATCACATGCCCTCTGGTCCTAGTGCTATTTCTCATTTGAAAGAGACACTCATTTTACACCCATGAGGTACTTGTAGGTCTCTATAGAGTCCCCTCTTGTTCTGCTCTCTTCTAGGGTGTACATGTTGATATTCTTCAGTCCCTCTCTCCTATCTCCTCTCTCCTCTCCTCTCTCTCTCTCTCTCTTTGATGCAACCCCAGCACCATTTTAGTTGTCCTCCTCTGGCCTGACTCCAACCTGTCTATGTTCTTTTTGAGGTGAGGTCTCCAGAACTGGATGCAATACTCCAGGTGGTGTTAGATAGACTCTCACACCTCTGGTTCACTATAAGTGAAGTTACTGGAGATGGTCTTTAAGCTCACCTGATAGGTTTTCTCAGAAGATCGGAAGGCCAAGAGTTCGAGTCCCACTAGGTGACTCCTGTTCATTACTGTGAAACAACACATGCAAGATGGAGGGAGGCAATACAAAATTGGTAGGCACCCAGCCTGGTGGTGTTGGGAATAGTGTGTCACGCTACCATGCTGGAGACCCAGGTCCAAGTACCAAACCCTGACTTCCATATTCTTTATATCCCCTGCCAGCTAGTCATTCTTAGGGATATAGTTAAGTAATAACACAGGATGTGTTACAGTGTAATAACGGCCCACCTTGAGTGGGCTGAAGTGCGAGGTGAAGCCAAGTGCTTTCACAACCCAAGAAGGGCCATTAGCCCAGCATAACGCACCCCCTATCATGCCTTACTGCTGTTATGATATGGGTCCTTTTTAGGAAACTGGATGTATATTTTAAACATATTTTTTGAGCTACTTTCAGCCAGGCTGTTGTGCTAGAATAACAGCCCAGCTGAAAGTACCTCTTGGCCAATCAAGATTCTTTCTACCCATTTCATAATCTGTGTTCAGGGATATACCGTGTTCAGACCTCCACTGTCAGTTTCTGTTTTTTCCTTGCCTCCCCCCACCATGTGACCTGGGCCACCTGTCCAGGGGTCTCGGACAATGCAGTGCATTCCAGGTGCTTGCATCACCCCTTGTATGCCGGCAGGCTTCCCATCCCATTGCAAGAGGCCACTGCATTGCCAGATGCCTGCCATCCCCACCTGAACTGGCTCACACTGCTGGTGGCAGCACTTCATATTCCAGCCCACCTTGATCCCTTCTCACTGAGTCTGCTCCAAAATCCAGGTCGCCGTCACAGAAGTAAGTAGCACATCCAGTGGGCCATAAGGCAGCCCAACATGTAGCTCAAGCAGGGAACAGATGTCCTCTGTAGTAGAGAAATCAGTCCTGTCTTCTAGGTTTGTGGATTGATTTTGTTCAGTCAAGGTGTTTTTTCACTAGGAGCCAGGTGCCTCAAGTTGCGTAATAATGTCAGTTGCCTTCCAGCCCTGACAACCTTCGTCTCTGTGCCCCCTATACACTCACAGTTTACCCCATGATGGGGTCTTCAGGGAGCATCCAGTCTACCCACACTTCTACCAGGGACTAGGGGAGCAGTAGGAGTTTTGAACCCAAGAGTAGCAGTCTCTGTCTTGCAACTGTTCAGTTTTCTCTCCTGGTTATTGTCCCTCCCTCACTCCCTCATGGCCTCTTTTTTTTTCTTTCATATAGCATTTTGCTGCAGACTGCTACCTATGTCTGCCGTCATGTCCATCTGCCAGCAACCACCCAGCCCCATCTGCCCGGCCCCCTATAGTCAGAGCCAGTGGGGATGCACAAGGCGTGGGGCCTGAGAGCATCGGTGGCAGTCACACAGGCAGCCTGGGAAACAAAAGGATTTTCTGGTTTTCTCCCCAGTCCCCTTAAGCCCTTCCGCCCCCTGACACTGCGTGGAGCACCATCAGGCCTCGCACACCCATGGTGACATCCTTGCAGTAGGGTCACTGCAGTGGTGTAACCACAGTTATATCCCTCCCCAGCTTGGAGTGATCAGTCCCCTCCGCTGCCTGACCCAGCTCCTGAATTCATTCCCAAACCAGTATTGCTTGCACAGGAGCTCAATAAGCAACCCATTGGGCCATTGAATGACCATTTTTTCACCACCTCTTAATAGCCCTCCACGTGCAGGGCTAACCCCCATGGAATAACAACCTCCCTGGCCTACCACAGATGTTAGTACAGTGTCAGAGCATGGGTGCCACCATCCATTGACTGGACGGGCTGCCTAGCCCTGGCTACCCCATGCCATCATCTTGGGTCCCCTCCTGAACCTGTGTCACCATTGTGGTAGCACGACTAACTAACTCTGAGACACTGAGTGGCCCCTCAGTTTATTGTTAAAGATGCAGAAGCCACAGCGTTTAACTGCCGCCGATGAGCATGTGCTCATGACTGCAGCCTGCACACAAAATTCCAGTAAAGACCTGAAACGATTTTCAAATCAAAAACGTTTTGGAAAATATTTTGCTTAAACTTTTTGGTTATTTGCATTTGCAATAAAACACACTGACAGTATACCACAATGAGATAACTGGTAGGCACAGAATAGGGCTCAGAAACAGAATAAAGTCTTTAGAAAATACATGAAAAAATGCAGTTTACTTACCCAGTAAAACCCAGCTAAGATGTGACATCTCATTTTCAGTGGGTCCTGCTTTAACCCAATTTTAAAGCTGAGAGTAGTAAAACACAGGGTGGTAACGTGGCTTGCAGAAGAACAAGTGGCTCTGGTGGGATCTGAACCTAGGTCTTCCAGTTTCCTATCCTCTATGCTCTAAACACTAGATCATACTGGCTCAAATAAAGCAGAACACAGAATAAAATGTGAAACATCTCATTTACAGTGAATGTCCTGATTGTACCCAGTTTTATGGGGAGTAGTCTAAAGCAAATGGAGGCCAAGAGACCTGCTCACATTTATACATTGAACCAGTGGCTGTGGTGGAATTCAAACCGGAGCACTCCTAGTTTGCAGTTCTATACAGCTTGGCCACACTGCTCTCTTCTGGAGCAGACAGATTCCTTTGAAACGGAGATCTGTAGCTGGGTTCTAGTGAGAGGAGTGCTGCAGCCTTGCTGTTTCCAGCATCCGGTGTCGGGCCTCATTAAGCCCATGGGCGGTCTAGTATAGCCCAATACTACACTCCCTGTTTGGCATTATTGATTACTTGATTGAACTGAATTAAACCTTTCTTTTATTTTTAAATACTATTGGAAGTTCTTCACTAGATAAAAAAAACCATAATTTTAAAAAATAAGAATCTTAAAAAAAATTACCATTATTGTAGCTTCAAATAACATCCCTGGTCCAGATTCTAATTTCAAAGTGTTCCACTTCAGTTGGGTTCAGTCACTACTGGTACGGGTTAAGGAAAGGAGCAAACTGAAACTGGAAGTGGGCTGCAGGGGAACCAGAACTGTCTAGTCCCAGCGGAAAGCAGTTTATGTGTAAGGGCTGAATCCACAATAATCTACCATCCCTTCCACACTTGTGGGGAGCTTGTAAAAGCCACAGAGTGCTCCAGCCATACAGGATGCACATCTGCAAGGCAGTCTGTGGCATTCTCAAAGGAAGATACATACCCCCACCGCACTCAATTCCAAGCTGTATATGCATCTCTGCCTGTGGATGGGTTGGGGACAGGCACGGGGATGGGGGAATTGTTTTTTTATTTTAACAGAATCTGTTAGTTAAGTATTCCACAATCGCCTGCTCTGTACAGAATAGGGTATCCACTCTGGCAGTAGGCCAGGCATCCAAATGGAAGCTCAACGTCATGATTCTCTTTGTCCCTGTCACGATCTAGGGCTGTGGACTGCACCTTTGGTGCATCTGTGCGCATCTATCCCTGTACGTGGAGGCTACAGACCCAGATGCATGTCAGTGCTGTGGATTAGGCATTAAATATGGAGATAAGGTCACTTTTAGGGTGCTTGATGATGTCATATTTATGAAGTCTATGTGTGCAGTGACATTGTGTCAATGATGGATGAAGATATAAGAGCCTTATGGGTGGGATTTTTTTTATCAGGAGACAAAAATCCCATCTTGTTGGTTTCCATGGAGATTGTCTATAATGAGATGTCATTAGGCTCATGCAATCTGTAAAGTGTATTTCTTTTTGCATATTTTTATCTAGGTGAGATGCTAGAACAGTAACTGACTTATATAAAGATACAAGGTTCAAAGAATGTCAGATAACTAGGAAGCCAAGGACGAAGGACATCTCTTTTCCACTGGATGGCTCTATGTTTCCTGTAAAAATAAAAACATGGAAACAAAGAAACAGAAGATGACAGCAGAAAAGGACCAATGGTTCATCCAGTCTGCCCATGGGTCTCTATATTTAGAGACTATCTATCTGTCTATATATATATATATATTTTGCAAAAAACTGCCCTAATGCACCAGTTGGGGTTCAGCTTAATGTGACAAAAGTGGGGAAATGTGATGTTAGGGTTTCCAACATTCACTCCCCACCCCTACCCCACAAGCAGGGTTCTCAACCCTAATGCTCACCTCATTCTCTGAGCCAACAAGGTCAGATGTGCTGGTTGTTCTTCAGGCAGGGAAGACTGCATTTTTTCAAAATCTATGTTTCTATGTTTTATATGAGAATGGGGGGGGGAGCATTAGGGTTCAGAACCCCAAGGAAGACCCCAGCAGTGATTTTCTGTAATGTTTTTTGCTTTTGCTGCTTGCGGGGTGGAGGTGGGGCATCTGTGTTGGAAACCCTAACACCACATTTCCCTACTTTTGTCACTTTAATCTGACCCCTAACTGGTGCATTAATGCACTTTTTTGCAAAGAATTTCCTTTCTTTTTGAGATAGTAGAATCATATCCTCATCCATTGAGCCCTGCACCTCTATGCCTTCATGTTGCAAATTACTGGACAACAGGTAAAAATTACATGTTGTGAATGGTAAATATTTGAGGAACATCAAAGGTGCATAAAGATAGGTTTGGGTATGTATTTTTTCAAATTAAATACCAGAACCAAGTTAAACAACTGCCATTTAGCAAAATAAAGATTTGGGGGTCTGATCTGACCTCAGTATTTGCTTCTTATACAGTTTTGAATGTCGTTGGTAAATAGTATCACTAGAGTGGTAATTAAAAATACATGTCACAAATTAGTGCATGGCGCGTCACGAATGGTAAATATCTGAGAAATGGCCAAAGGTAATCTCGATGCATAAAGATAGGTTTGGGGAGGTATTTTTTTAAATGAAATACCAGAACTGAGCTAATCAACTGTCATTGACCAAAATACAGGTTTTAGGGTTTGATTGTACCTCAGTATTTGCTTATATGCCATTTTACAATGCGAATGGTAAATAGCATTGCTTGAATGATAAATAAAAAAAAAAATGTTGCAAATTACTGCATGAACAGTAAAATGATATGTTATGACTGATAAATTTCCAAGGCCCGACCGAACGTAATTATGATGGTAAAGATTGGTTTTGGGGGGTAGTTATTAAAATTAAATTCCAGAATCGAGCTAAATAACTGTCCTTTACCAAGACACAGGTTTTGGGGTCTGATTGTACTTCAGTATGTGCTTATTTTGCCATTTTACAATGCGGTTGCTAAATAGTATTGCTCAAATGGTAAATAAGAAAAACCTGTTGCAAATTACTACATGAATGGTAAAATGATATGTCATGACTGATAAAGTACTGCACGAACTGTAAAATTATATGTCGCGACTGGTAAATTTCTGCATGAATGGTAAAACGATATGTTGTGACCATTAAATTTCTGCACCAATGGTAAAATTATATGTCACAACTGATAAATTTCTGTATGAATGGTAAAATGACATGTTGTGACCATTAAATTTCTGCACGAATGCTAAAATTATATGCCACAACTGGTAAATTTCTGTATGAATGGTAGAATTACATGTTGCAGCCGGTAAATTTCTGAGGAACGAGTGAAGGTAATCAGGATGGGTAAAGATAGGTTTTGGGGGCTAGTTTTTAAAATTAAATTCCAGAATCAAACTAAAGTACTGTCCTTTAGCAAGATACCAGTCTGGGGTCTAATTTTACACAGAAACATGAAAACATGGAAGTTGTTGGCAGATAAGGACCACTTGGCCCACCCAGTCTGCCTTAAATTCCCTACCTATGGTGCCACCGGAGACCCTGCCTGGACTCCGGCTTACATCCCCTTCTTGCTTCTAAGATGCCCTTTTGTCTATCCTATACATTCTTAATGACCGTGACCATTTTATCCTCCACCACTTCCTCTGGGAGGCTGTTCCAAGCATCTACTACCCTCTCCGTGAAGAAGTACTTCCTCATGTTTCCTCTGAGCCTCCAGCTTCATATTGTGCCCCCTAGTCCTTGAGTATCTTTTCTTTTGGAAAATACTCCCTTCCTTCACCTTGTTTGCTCCAGTGGGGTACTTGAATGTCTCTATCATAGCCCCCCATTCCCTCCTGTCTTCTAGGGAGTACAAATTCAAATCCTTAAGCCTCTTCTCGTAGAGATTCTGATGTAGGCCCTGCACCATTTTAATTGCCCTCCTTAGCACCACCTCCTCCACCCTATAAATGTCCTTTCAGAGATAGGGCCTCCAGACTGTACACAGTACTCAAGGTGGGGTCTCAACAGCAGTCTAAATAGGGTTATTATTACCTCCCTCTTTCTGCTGGTGATACCTCTCCCTGTGCATCCAAACATTCCTCTAACCTTACCCACTGTCTTGTCACACTGCTTTGCTACCTTCAGGTCATCAGAAATGATTGACCCCCAGGTCCCTTTCATGCTTTGTGACTGTTAATACCTCTCCTCCCAGTTGGTATGTTGCCCCCAGGTTTCTGTTCCCCATGTGCATTATTTTGCACTTTTTTGCTTTAAAACCCAGCTGAAAAAACCTGTGACGATTGTTCCAGTTACTTTAAATCATCCTTCATTCTTTCTACCCCCCTCGGTGTGTCTATTCTGTTGCAAAGTTGTGTGTCATTAGCGAACAGACATACTTTCCCTTCCAGTCCTGCTAGAATGTCAGTAATAAGACATTGAAGAGGACCGGCCCTAGTACTGATCCTTGTGGCACCCCGCCAGTCACTTTGCCTGCTCCAGAGTGGGTGCCATTTACCACCACCCTCTGACTCCTATTGCTCAGCCAACTTTCTACCCATGTTACTACTTTAGGCCCCACTCCTAGGCTCCCTAGCGTGCTTATCAGTCTCCTATGTGGAACGGTGTTGAAGGCCTTGCTGAAATCCAGGTAGGCCACGTCCACTGCCCCTCCTTGATCCACATTTATTCTACGTCAATATTAGTTTCTTAATACCATTTTTGAAGTTGTTAAAAAAAAAGATGGTGGCCATCACGATCAGTATTTTTTTCAGCATGAGAGGTAAATCATGAAAATAAGCAGTTGCGACAGTGTTTTTTTACTGTTCATGTCAGGATGTTAACCCTAAAATCATTATAACTCAGGAGCTATATAATATTTTTTTCACAAAACCTTCCAAAGGCACACACTTGGCAAGGGCCCCTTTAACCTTGAAAATTTCATGAAAAAAATACGACACCTTCTAGACTGTGGGTGAGAGAAAAAATGTTCAATGTTAAGTATAGGGAAACCAAACTTTTTTTTTTTTCCCCATTTGTTGGGTGCTCCAAATCACGAAAACCAAACAAGATGGCATCACAAAACTTTTTGCCTCTTCAGACCCTGGTAGCCTTACTGCGCATGGCAAATTTTGGGCACTTCAGTCAAACAACACCAAAGTTATAAAGGTACAAAAACTGGGGTTTAACATTAAACAGCCTAAACAACTCTATGTTGTTGATTATTTTCCTTCCTTTATGTATGACACAGGAACAGCATGTGCAGGCTGGTAAAATTTAGGGTCCACATACCAGAAGTTCCTGCAATTAACTTGAGATTTGGTTGCATTTCAGCAAGTTTGTATGGATTACAAGTTGTTACACTTCTTTCTTGTTTGCTACTCTCATCACTCTATCCTCTTCCTCCCTTTATTGACTACACCACTTGTACCAAACCTTGTTTGTGAACGCTGTGGGTGAACTGCCTCTGAGACAACATCCAGACCCTGCTGGGGGTGTGACTTAGACATGCATTATTAATTGATTGATTAATATGTGTATTTATTTATTCATTCATTTACTTATTTATATTTATTTAAGTAAATCTGGCAAATATTTCCTGTTTTCAGCCTTGTCCAGGGGGATATCGATGCAAACTGACTGATATTGAAACTGGTCAAGTTGTTGGTATTTTTTTAGTGAATGGGGGAAATTTGCCTTCTCTTTTTAAGAAGTATTATGGGATCTTTAATGTCCACCTGAACAACCACCAGAACAGGCAGCTGGAACCTCAGTTTAATGTCTCATCTGTAAGACGGCACCTCAGCGCAGCGTGCCACAAACACCATGCTGGAGTTTCAGTGTGGTTACATTTTAGTCATGGGGAGCGTGCCCCCTGCAGAGTCACCAGTGCCACTTCCTGTGGCACCTGCTGTTCATTGTCATTGTGCTTTCCTACTGCTGACCAATCTGACCTTGCTGAACTTCTGAGATCTGATGGGCTCAGGCTCCAAAGTGGTAACGTTACAGGCACACACACACACACACACACACGGTGGCTTCAGTGTACGCACATCACCTCCTCTTTTAGTTTTTAACAGTTTAAAAGGATAGGACCAGGTAGATTGATTTAATTGTTTTTCTTTTTAATGATCTTACATCTCCCCTGACACCCCAATCTTTTGGGTACCACCAAAACCCCTACATTCCACTTGATTCACTGCTATTATTATCAGCCGGTCTCCAGACTCCAGAGATACTCCAACAATGAGGTCAAGAGTATCCGCTCAGGGGGAGGGTTCCCACTCCCGCCAGCATAGAGCAAGATGCCATGTTGTTGGATTAGTGGCTTGGGATGTGATCACAGCAGATCAGAGGGCTGACTGGTATGGGGGATACAGAGAATATCATGCAGCCAGGCCAGGTGGCATTTCTGTTTTCTGCCCTCTCTCATCCCACTGGAGAGCGCACTCAGCCTGCAACCTGGGGGGTGTCTGACAACATGTGGTCCTCCACACTATCAAAGGCACCTCCGCTATGCACTGGTAGGATCCTTCAGTAGAGCAATGAAGTGTTCAAGCCTTCCAAGGAGGAGTGTTCAAATAAATGCTCTTTCATGCTGCCTTCTAGCTTCTGCTCTTGTTGTCACCAGCTTAGGGTGTGAACTCAAGTCACCAGCATGCCAGTCCGATACCCCACAACTCAGCATCACAGATCCATACAGTCAGCTGCCTGGATTAGTTTAGGGAGAGGAAACATAATCCAAATTTAAAAGGTGATGGGTATGAGAAAATGGCAGGAAACATTTGTTACTCAAATGCAGCAAGAATGTAGAACAAGAGTATAGTACCGTGGGATCAAGTGGTAAAGAGTCTGTTTTCTATTTTATTTTACTTTGTGGCACCTGGCCACCACCTGTGCTGTTAGTCAGGCATCTCTGGGTCTCCCAGTCTCATTCACCACCCCCTCCCCGGGCATCGAGCCAGTGAGATCAACATGGAGTGAGACCCAAGAATAGTAAAGGCAGCTGTGGATAATTTGTGAAGTAGCTGTGGCTAATTTTTGAAACTAGCTGTGGAGTTACCTGTAACAGTAGCTGTGTTAGTGTTTGCAAAAGTAACTGTGGTGCACCTGTGAATGTAGCTGTGGAGTGACTGTTACTGTTGCTGTGAATGACCTATGATGGTAGCTGTGGAGTACCTGTAAAGGTAGCTGTGAATTACCTGTGAAAGTAGCTGTGGAGTACCTGGAACAGTAGCTGCAGATGATCTGTGAAAGTAGCAGAGTATTTGTAAAGATACCTGTATACTTCCTGTAAAGATATATGTGGGGTATCTGTAAGTGTTGCTATGGATGACCTATGGTGGAAGCTGTAGAGTGCCTGTAAGGGTAGCTGTGAAAAACCTGTAAAGGTAGCTGAAGAGTATCTATAAAGATAGCTGTGAAGCACCTGTGAAGGTAGCTTTAGAGCATCTGGAGAACTGGAAGTAATAAGAGTTGATAAAGCAATGGGGCCAGATGGGGTGCACCCCAGGGTCCTTAAAGAACTAAGAGAGGTGGTGGCTGAACCTCTGGCTATCCTGTTTAGCCGATCACTGGAAACAGGGGAGGTACCCAAAGACTGGAGGATAGCAGATGTAGTCCTCCTTATACAAAAGTGGGAACAAAGAGGAAGCGGGAACTACAGACCAGTCAGCCTCACCTTGGTAGTGGGGAAGATCATGGAAGCACTACTGAAGGAGAGATTGGTGGAACATCTGGTTGTCAATGGACTACAGGACCCAAGGCAGCATGGTTTCACCAGGGGAGGTCATGTCAGACCAACCTCATTGAATTTTTGACTGGGTGACTAGGGAGGTGGATCGGGGAGGGCAGTGGACATGGCCTATCTGGACTTCAGCAAGGCCTTTGACACTGTGCCACAGAAGACTATTACACAAACTGGGGAATACGGGTGGGCA